>WBMZ01006187.1:0-81490 GCA_013400975.1 Atrichornis clamosus | reverse complement strand
CAGCCGCCGAGCCCCGGAGCCGCCGAGCGCCGGCGGGGCCGCGGGGCAGGGGCGCCGGGGTGAGCATCGGGGAGCGCTTCAGCCGTTCTGACTCATCCCAGCCGCGCTCCCAGAAGCGGGCCTCCAGGTCCCCGTTTTGCCGAGGAAGGCGGGGAAGGAGTGATGTGCTCGAGGCAGGCGGAGATTCGACTCCGACACCCTGTGCCCCCTTTTCCTTCCCCATCTGCTGATCAACTTCCAGCCTACACCTGTTTTCACTCCTATTCTCTGCATGCAGCCAAGGGAGGACTACGTAGCGTCAGGTTGACAGTGGATCTTGATCATCTTATAGGTCTTTTCCAACCCAAAACTATTCTATTCTATTCTATTCTATTCTATTCCATTCCATTCCATTCTATCCTGTCCTAGTCTATGCTACTTTATTCTATTCTGTTCCAAACAAGCCGTGGCAGTTCTGGTACGTATCTCACTAAACCCTGGGTACACATTGCCATGAAAGAGCACCAGTCTTAACACGATGAAAAAGAATGAAGTTGGCACAGTGCTGTGTCCGTGGTCAGCACCAGCAAGTACCAGCTGACATTGAGCCTGTATCTGGGGAATAGGGTAAAAAGGATTGAGTACTCTTAATTACACCGCTCCAATATAAGAAGGAATGTTTTGAAAACATTTCATAAAACTACCTTTCAAATCAACAAATATATTCCACAAAGAACATCTTCCTTTTTCTCTCTGTATATGTTTTCTTCCTTTTTCTGTTAGGGCTGGGGGTTGGTGGTTTAGTTTGAGGTTAGGGGGTTTTTTTCATCTCTCTCAACAAAGAAGGAGCAAGATACCATGGCGCCTGTGGTTTCAAAAATCCTTGGGAGTCCCAAAGGTAGAACAGGTCTTAGTGGGACATGATGTTAGCAGAAAGGAAAAGTCATAATCATCCCCAGGCCAGCCTTGACTTATCAGCTTGCCGTTCCTGACAGTGAAAGAAAAGCAAGGATGTAGGAGTTTCTTCAGAAGATAAAGCTTAGGCTACGACTATACTAAACAAAGTAGTTTCTTATTACATTGTGGAATGAAACCAAATTACGTGATGTTACCAGCTGTGCTGAATGGGCATCACCACCGGAGCGATTCCTGCAGAGTGTGCAGGGCTGGTGGTTTCTCGTGTTTTCGCTGGTCCCAGTCCCAGACACGGGAGAGCTGTTTACACCCCGATGGCGGCCAACGCCAGCATCACTCCAGCCACACCAGTGGCAGAACTGGTTGGGATACTTTGGTGAGTTTGCCTGCTGTAAGGAGGGCTTGAGTACACAAAGTCCCGTAATTCTGTGGTGCTGCTACTTGTTTTATTGTCATATGTGTTGTTTTTTAGTAACCTCTCCTGGGCTACTCTTCCATGCAGTGAGGAGAACCACCTGGTCAGCCTCCCTTGAGTAGGGCCATTGCTTTTAGCAGCATGCTGACACACATTATTTAGGGCAATGCAAATGCCTCTCCCCCAGTGCTGTGCTACACAGGGATAAGATTTTTACCTTTTGTTGAGCACTGCATGTTTCAAACACAGACATTCAAAAAATTATCCAGGTCTTTCTCGTTCATTACGTCCAGACCTGAACAAAGAAAAGCAATTAAATCTAAATATGCTCCAGGGTTCCTACCTGCAAATCCGAGTTTTGTTTTTTTGTTTTGTTATGTGGGATGAAATTGGCTGAGTGTATCAGCCTTCTGCAGAAGTTGCTTTTTCAAGTATGATGGAGGCAGCCAAGGAGGCAAGGCAAGGCTTTGTGGTGGTCCACCTTTCTTCACCTATGTGTATCTCCAAATTGCAACTTTACGTCCCCAGTCCTGATATGATATGATTATTTAACTCATTATCTGATCACTACAGAGTCTGCACTGTTGGTGTTCGCATCACTTTCCAAATTTTTCCTTTCAAAAACTTATATAAAGGGAACTAAAGAGAAATAGTTGAACACTCACATCGTGTCTGAAATTTTCTTGGCTCTTCCATGACAAGCCCAGGGCTTCAGCTGTTGGGTGCTTTTAAGGGAAGAGCAATCCATTGGGGTTGGAACTCCTCCATCAGAAATGGAAATGGCTCAATTCAGAAACACTCTGCCAGGGCGATGTCCTGGGTTTTGGCTCCTGTAGAGGGACTTTGGGAGGCTACAGAGGCCCCCCTGGGCAGGCAGGGTCATCCCATCACCTGGGGCTGGGTGAAGACAGCGTGAGCACTGTGGGAACCTTGACCTGGGGCTCCAACAGCCAAGCCCCAGCATGGGGATGCACGTGGGGCCATGGCAGCCTCCTTAGAAAAGCCCATTTCTTCCCCTTGGGCTGATCTCAAGAGGAGAGATTACTTACTTATTCAAAGTATGAGAGCCCAGGCTCCAGGAATGAAATCTCAAGCATATAAATTTGCACAATGGTTTTGATGAAACCCTGCAATTCCAGTGAAAAAGAAGCAAGTCAGAAGATTTGACCTAGCTGGTTTTTATTCATGGATCCTTTTAGGTTGATAGGTAAGAGGTTGTGAGGTGGGAAGGTTTCAGACTCCAAGAAGAGCAGCATACTATTTGTATTTTGGATTCAGTGATTGATTATCATGGTCAGAATTTGTAGAATGCTTTTTTCTACCAGGACATGCTTTCAACCTGGCAGTAGTTTCATGGCATATGGTTTGTCTGCCTTCAAAAGCAGAAACGAGTCACTGATGCTTTTCCAACAACAGCCCTGGACAACACGGCTTAAAAGAGGCTTCATACACAAATGGTTTTGTTAAAATTATTTGGATTATATACTTGCAATGCATGTGTTACTTTATGGAAGAAAGAAAAGAAGTGTATTTTTACTTAACAATACTTACGTAGTGGTCAAATCCTGCTGGTGGCTATTCTCCATGCAGATCACCTTATGGTATTGGTAGCTGAGGGAAGCCTCTGAAAGACCATACAGAACTGAACTTGCCTAGATAAAAACTCTTTTATCTAGCTCTCTCACAGCAAAATATGTATCCACTTTTGCAGAGATTTATCCCCAAACCAGGTCTATACTAGAAAACGTTCCCAGCATCGTAACTTTAGGAAGGGGACAAGGCACTAAAAGCATTAAGAAAAAAGAAAAAACTCTTGTGTTGGCACTGTTACCTTAACTTAGAGCACCTAAAATGATGTGTGTGTCTCCTGCACACCTTAGCAAAAGCAAGAGGACCATGTCTGTGAACGAACAGGTCAGCTTCTCTTCTGTCTGTGTGAGGGAGGATTTGGGATTTGGCCAATGTAGCAGCAAAAAAAAAGTCAAAAGCAGGAGGCATTCACAGAAAAACAACAAAAATAATCAGCTGCCTGGGTTATAAGCAGAGATTACCGGAGTGCTCACTCAGGTTGTGAAGCAACAGCAACAGGTGGCCCAAATAGCTGCCTGTGATTATTTGAAAGGTGGAAGCACCAAGGAAGTTGAAGTGGGGAAAAAAGCAGAGCAAAGAGGATATAACTGAATAATCTAATGGAAGTAAAGTTCACCAAAACAGGTATCAGGGAAAGCTTCCAGGGCATGAGCAGCATTAAACTGCAGAAGAGTCTCTCAAAGGAAGTGGTGGAATCCCCATAATTTGAAACGTTAAAACCAGAGTAGCCAAAGTGATCATGAATATGCTGTAGGAAATAATCCTGCTGTGGGACGGGTTGAACATTGCTTGTCTGGCATTGCTTAGGCAAAGATGTACTGCTTCTCTTTTTTTCCTGTGGAAGTCAGTTTATGTCTTCCCCCTCACCTCTCCACTTCCATTCCCTCTATTTGCTTCTGCCTGCTTGTGTCTCATAAACAGACCATGACATGTATTTTTGTTTTGCTGTGCCTACCACAGACATGACTGGATGGTTACCTGATGCCGACTGTAAATAGCAAAAAACTTAATTCATTAGATACATTAATCAAGCTTCCTGTGAATGGCATGCAAAGGGTTCTGTAATTACTTCCAAGTTGGATTCTAATTTCTTTTCACACTTAAAAATTAAATCCAATCATGTCTTACAATTCCTGTCGAAGGGAAGGGAAGGGAAGGGGAGGGAAGGGGAGGGAAGGGGAGGGAAGGGGAGGGAAGGGGAGGGAAGGGGAGGGAAGGGGAGGGAAGGGGAGGGAAGGGGAGGGAAGGGGAGGGAAGGGGAGGGAAGGGGAGGGAAGGGGAGGGAAGGGGAGGGAAGGGGAGGGAAGGGGAGGGAAGGGGAGGGAAGGGGAGGGAAGGGGAGGGAAGGGGAGGGAAGGGGAGGGAAGGGAAGGGAAGGGAAGCCGCTCAGTCCTTCTCACATATGATTTCCATTCTCTCTTGTGCCACCCAGGGAAGTACCATGTTCCTTTTCTCCAAACTGTTTAGACACCTTAGATTCTTTTAATTACCGTGGGTACATGGCAGATGAAAATTGCTGCATATCTTAGCATTTTTTTCTCTGCTTTAATGCTTTGAAATAATGCAGATGTCCCTCTCTTAATTCACTGTGGTTTATGAAAATGAATCTGAGGAAAGCCAAATGAATACTGTGGATAGACTGATCTACCTCAGTGTAAGGAAAGTGTGTGAGCAAATCCTGGACAGCTGAGAGGAAACATCATAACCTTCAGTCATTTTCTTCCTTTGCACAATTACAGATGTACTCTGGTAGTGGGGGAACTGTGAAGTTCCTTCCTCCTCCTGTCTCTGTGCCAGAGCTTACTGGCCTTGTACCACAGCTGGCAGCAGGGAACATAAATTCATGCCTGAGCTCTTTCTGCACATAGTTTGGCATATTAGTTCACACGCTGATGAAACTGGAATTGAGCTAAGATGCATAAAAGCAAACTTTTTTGGCTAAAAGTGAGTTACTACGCAGAAAAATGAAGAAAGAGGAAACCTTGGGAAATATATTTTCCCTTAATATATTAGATATTTCTCTCTCCATATTTCATTCCCATTGTTCTTAAGGGAACTATTTGATTATTATCAACTTTAAAGTATTTTTTACAATGGTATTTTGTGCATTTTAATAATTTTCATACATTGTTCTTTTATTAAAAGCAAGAATCTAATAAAAAGCTTTTCTTGGCACAGTTTAAATTAACTTTGGTTTGAAAGTTAGTCCCACAGAAGATGTGTTTATTAGGCTCCTGCAGTCTGGCAAAGCCTGTTTACACAAAATAAAGATCCTCCCCGCTGCTGTATCTGAGGTAGGAATTGATAACACATTTCACAAGTTCAGAGAAATTGAGGGAACTGACATCTGGAGATAGGAAATGTCCCAATATTCTACAAAAATATTCTGCAGTGTGCTGTAAGATCCCAAATACACACATGTGCACAGCTGGCCTCTCACCACACCACATGGCTCATAGGAATAATAGCTGTTCACCCTTTCATCAAGGCTTAAAGCTTCAGCGACGCTTACAGTTTTGTGAAAAGTCATCAGTTTTTCCTCAACAAAACTTTTATACTAGATTTAGTGAATTTTTTAATCTAATAAAGAAGAAATGTGAAATTGAGTCTATGAGAGCAAATTTCCTGGAGTAAATTCCTTTCCATTTTAATGGAATTTTTTTCTGAAGTTTTTTAAGGAAAACATGCATGTATGAAAAAGGAACTAGTAATTTTTAATAGCTTGCCCTCCAGTTAATTCATTGCATCATATTTTTTAAGCAACAAAAAGTCAGATTGATGCTTTAAAATGACATGCAAAACTGTTGGCACATTGTAAACTCAATATAAGTAATATTCTGTCATTTAATATGCTTCTCTGTGATGCCTTACCTTCCCTAAAGAAGATTTAAATTAAAACAGGTTAATGTTTAATTAATGTACAAAAATAACTTTTATTACCCAGAAAACATCTTAAGATTCTTTCTACTAACATAGATAAACTCCTATTTGAACATGCCTTAATATTTTCATGGATTCACAGCAGACAAAAAGAAATATCCGTAGAAATGTGAAAATATTCAGGAAATGAGGTAAAATTACTAAATTTTCTATTACAAACAAAGGGATATTTTAACCATTGACCATTTTGCCCAATTTACACTATCTGAGATAGATTAAATCAATTTCAGTTTGATTATTATCACACAAAGTTAGGATTAAGATTACTGTCTGCAATGATGATGCATTCTAAAAATTCGAAATATTCCACTTTTGAATGTTTTTGATATTTTGGGATAGTCCTAGCAGAGTTCCGTGCTTTCTTGAAAATAATCAAGATGACAGGTTACTCCTTGTTAGTGCAGAGTAACAGAGGTTTATCCAAAGCATTTCAATAACTCTGACTTAAAAAATATTGGTCACACAAAAATTACATTCCTCTCAATTTTCTTTTGTTTGCTTTCCCAGCTGACATGGGAGTTCGTTTATTACTGTTAAGAGTTAGAGCATTTATGCCACCAAGGTTTAGAATCTGAATTATCAGTGACTCTTGTAAGCAAAAGTAGTGCTGGTCTGAACAACAGTGGAAATATTGAAACACTTTCACAATGTCTGTGGCACCACCTTTACATTTTCAATCTTTTCTTACTTAGCAATGAAAAAAAAACCAGAAAAAGCTTGAATTGTAATCTGAGAAGTGTGTTATAATTATCTTTACAATCTGCTCCAATTGCATACTGTCTTACGTCTGACATCTGCCATTAGCAATTTTGCACAAATGGCAGTAAACCTATGACAATTACTGATCTCACTACTTAACTGCATCAAGCAATTTCTTCCATCTTTCTGGAAAGTTCTGAGGCAGTAACTTTACATTTGAGAAAATATTGCTGTCATCATCACTTTCACCATCACAATCCATGTAGGGATATATTTCAGTGGAATCCAAGTAACTAATATTAAGTCTTAGCTCTTTGTCAATTTTTACTCTGTGCACCTTGGTGCTGGCTCAATCAGATCTAGATGCTTGTTTCAAAAAAGCAAGTACACCTTTTGGTCAGCCTCCAGCAAATGTAGTGCCACCCTCAGGGGTGCCCTTTGGGTAATAAATACTTATGTTATTCCTCCTGACTGTCCAGAGATCCTTCATTCTGGCCAGGCTCTTCACCTCTGAGCAATTTCTGTAGACAAGCTAATACTTTTTTTGAGAAAATTGTCTAATTTGATCCTGTCCTGAAACTCCCACACTTATTTTTCTCTTAGAAGGAGCTGTTTCTTCCTTCCAATGTTACCATGAGGCTGTGACAGATGGCTTCAGCATTTCTCTGTACTCAAGGTTGCAGTACCAGCTTCTGTACAAGCTGAAGTCATTTAGGACTTGCTGAGGCCAGAAGAAAATTTGAAGAGAACTATACTAAAGCTTCATCATAGAAATGCTTTTCCCGAAAGATCTGTCTTGCTATTGTCTTTTAAAACTTTACCCTGAAAACACTGTTCTCACTGGCCATTTGCAAAAAAAAATCCTGCCAGAGTTTAAATGGCAAGTGTTTGCTATTTACAGGACCATTAATGAAAGGCCCAGAAGTTTTCTTCTTTGCTGGCCCTTTGCTTACTTGACTTATGAGTGCAAAACCCAGGGCTTTACACTAACCTGGTTCTGCAGGCAAGGACTCCAACAGGAAGCCACTCCCCCACTTTTTATTTCAGGTACATGATTTAGCACTGCCTCGGGGTAGCACAGAAGAGGAATTTCTTACTTGTGAATTTGTGTCAATTTTTGTTAAATAATTACATGGAAGCTGATTTCAGGTCTGGAAACAGGATTAACCAGCAGTGTTTTTCATTTTGTGTGCTCTCTGCAAATGCTTAGGTCGTTGCTTTAGTCTTCACCTCACTTACACAGCAAATTAATGAATTATGGTTGGACTTGATGATCTTAAAGGTATTTTCCCACCTAAATGACTCTGACTCTATGACTGTACTTCTCAAATGAGACCCCAGTGCTCTGTGTCCCTGCCGTGTGAAGAACTGCCGCCCATGGTGAGCAGTGCTGTGAGCAGCCACATCTGGCAGCAGAGGGGGGCCACACACCTGGGCAGCACCATGGCTGCAGACAGGGCATGGCCCACTACACCACTGATTTTCATTGTGCGTGGACTTTTTTTTCTTCCTTTCTAAGCTAAAAAGGTTAATATTTGACTGTTTCTTTGGCTGAGCCTCCTTAAAGGCATGAGCTCAGTGGACCATTTTAATAACAGGAGACAGTGCTTCCTGCTCCCTCTTCTCTCTGGCCCTGGGAGCTATTCTTACCAGGAAATACTGAAAGTCCACAAACACAACATCACTGGCCTGCAACCCCATGTCAGCAGCTCAGATTGTACTGTTTAACTTTCAATGACAAGCTTTTAAATTTGTGTTTTAAATAGTCTGGGAAATTCAGGTCAGGATTGGCAGAGGGGAACTTCATTTCCAAAGTTTAAAATTGCTTCTTTCTTCGTCTTCTTAATGCTTTTAAGTACAGGCACCTGTCTAAGCTCTGTTGGCTTCCAGCGCCATTGGAGCTGACAGTGGAATCATTTACATTTTTTGGGTCATTGTCATCTAGAGAATAGGATGATATCTACCTGTGTAGAAACAGAATTACATTTACTTACACCTTCAGGTGTTGTGAGGGCCAGTTATTTAATAGTACTTGTGTGTTTCTCCAGGGAATGCCATGAATTCCACAGTTACCATGTTTATCTAACAATAAACATTTTTTAAGCAGTATAAGAAAGCAACTTTACTTAAGAACTAAGACATGCATTAAAACACCTCAAGTATTTCCTTCTGGTTTTAAGACTGTCATTGCAATTTTACAAAAATGCCCTTTCACCATAATTAAGAGGGATAGCTTTTCTCTATCTGTGATTTAAATCCTGCCTTTTGGAGAAAGCAGAAGAGCTTAGTGTTCTCCAAACAGGGCAATCCTGCATCCCAAGAACAGGTAGTCTTTCAATCAAACACTTCAGTCTTTTGCTTCATTCCCTTTTCTTGCTCTGTTTCTACTGTTTCTTGGTCTGATTTTTAACTGATCTATTTACTGACCTTTAAAACCTCTCCCACATCACTTCAGGAGGACTCTTGCCTTCCCTTGCAATGCTATCAGACGCACGAAGTGCTGAACTGCTGGGAGTAACTGAGTACCCGGCCTTAGGTTTGTCTGGGTGATAATGAGAAGGGAAAAAATAGATGGAATGAAATTCAGACCTTTGTGTATATTTGATAGAAGTCTGTATATGAACATCTTTATTTTGATGTGAGCTCTCCAGGTCACATGGGAATAGCATACAGATTGCTTCTAAGCAGTTTTAGTTAAAAACTATCTAAACCACTTTTGCTTCAAATTAAACTGAAGTTATATCAGTTAGTTTGCATCAGTTGGAAACAAATCAAAACTAAGATGAAGTAAAAGTGCCATTAATCCAAAATCAGAATGGTTACACCAGTTTAATTGGTGTGACTGTCTGTAATAAAGAAGACTTAGTGTCATGCACTGTTGAAATAATTTATTCAGATGAAATTCTGCCCAAGGGAAGGTTTCAAGTAATTACTTCATTTTCCTCAACCTTCTTTGCATAGAAAGTTTGTTAAATGTCCCAATGATTTGTCATTTCTTTTTATTGGTAATGAAACTTGGAGTTAACTTGTGTCCTTGGTTTCTTATTTGTAGTTTCTCAGGAAAAAAAACCCACAACCAAACAGTTTATATTGCAGAAAAGAATCTGTTTCGCCGTTTGTCAAGATTTCACCTCTCTCTGAGCTGTGATGTTGATTCAGCACAGGTGGGCTAACTCCAGACGTTTTATACTGCTTTCTGGAAGTTCATTTGAAAATAATTCTGATGTGACAATTTCACACATACAAAGGGAAGAGGATAAAATTTGCAGGATGAAAACACAGGTTACATGAATTTGATATATTCTTTCATGTAATGTTTTCATTTGGCAAAGACCTTGGTTTGTGAACACACCAGGTACAACTCTCCCAGATCCCCAGCTTCATCCTTCCGCTCTAACGCCAGATGTCTTTGTCCTCACTGCCACTCATCATCCACATTCCCCAGCGCTCCTTGTGCCCTGGGACCCCAGCCACCAGACTGGGGACCTTGTGCTCTGTGTGACCCTGTTTCCGAACAGCCCATCTCTGACCCAAAACCTTGGGCAGGGCACACCAGTCCCGGGGCTTTTCTTGCCCCTTGTGCTCAGCCTGGGCTGCGGCAGTGGAATGGCCTCGGACCTTGACGTGGCAAGGAGAGAGCCAGGAGCCCTGCAGGGCTGGCTCCACAGGACTGGTGCTGAAGGAGGTGCTGCAGGTGGGTGAGAGCTGCTGGTTCTTAGGCTCAGACCAAGCAAGGGATGCCAAATGCTCCCGTTCCGAGGAACTGCTCTTTACTGAGGCCCCATTATTTCAGCTGTCATTTTCCCAGGCACCGGGAAGGATGAGCCCAAGTTTTGACCCTTCATGCTTGTTTCTGCTACAGAAAGGGAAGTAAAAGCCTTCTGTGTTGTCTTGGTCTTGATTACTACAGGACAAGAGTGCTTTTCATGTATCTTGAAGCCATAAAATAAGTGTTGCAAAACAATTCACTGTTATTGTATGTAATGGATACTCTGCAATTAAGTAGTCCTTTTTTTGTACGTTACAATGTAACTCATGGCCAATTTTTTTTTTTCTTGGCAACTGCAGTTTAGTGAAAGGGGTAATGCTGGGGCACAATTGTGATGGAGAAGTTCATGAAAAGGCACACATCAGAAAAAAATGCTCTGTGTAATGCAGATGTGATTGATTATTTTAGGGATATCACATAAAGGTTAAATTACCACCGTGAACAAAGTGGCTTTTAGAAACTCTTGAATTACTCTGCTATCAGTTCTATGATCAACTCAGAATTTCATATGCTTTTAGAATCATGTCTTGTTATGTGGTTGTATTGTGGAATTGACAGGGTACTTTGCTTTTCCTTCAAAAATCTAGATTGTTATTATTATTGCTATTAGGAATGAAATTGTATAATGGCTTTTCTAGTACAGACTTAAATGATACTAATAAAGCAAGGTACTTAGTTCACTAGCATGTCAATAAACCATTTAAACAATCTATATATAATTCTAACTCTAATTGGTAGTATATTAAGAGCCTGAGTTTTTCTTAGGGAGACAGAATAAATAACTACTGCTTTCAACTGGAGCTTCATATGTTATGACGTGCTAGATGACTACTGTGATTTTTGCTTGGTTTGGATATGCGTCCTTTTTGTTCAAATATAAGATTAAAAATGTGCCATGGTTTTTTCCTCTGTTTGTTTTTCGCTGGTAAATATATAGCAGAATTGTTGCATTTGGCTTTCCCTGCTGGAGGGCAAGAGAGAGAGACACCTTTTCACTGCCTTCCAACTCTAATGAAGGATTATATCCAATGCCAAAAACGTTGACACCTGAGTAAAAGCTATTGATGTCTGGAAAAATCATGGAATCATGTAATTATTTTGGTTGGAAGGGACCTTGAAGATCATCCAGCTCCAGCCCTCCTGACACAGGCAAGGACACCTTCCACTCGACCAGGTTACTCAAAGCTCCATTCAACCTGGCCTTCATCTCAGTGGTTTGAGATGTTCCCAAGCTGTAACCATGAATAGGCCTTCTAATACTCATATCAATATGCAAAGACATTTTGTAGTCAAATCATGCTGTAAAAGGCTACAGAGAAGAATACTTGACACTGCTTTTGCATCAGATATATAAGTAAATTAATCAAGTCATAGATACCTCAAGTAGAAGTTATTTCAGAGAGAAAGAGTATAGTTCTTAATTCAGAACTATCTGTAAGATATGTGGTGAGATGGTTTCTGTGTTTAATGACTGTAAATGAAATCATACCCAGTGCAGTTCGTGTTGGGAGATAGTGTGGGAGGTGCAGGGTCAGGAAATGGGAATGAGATAACAGTTAAAATGAGAACATGGAATGGAGCTCATCACAAACCTTAATACAGAGTTTAGTATGTAGACTACTTTGGTACTCAGCCATGTCTCTCACAAAAAGTGGATGTAGACTATTATTTAATGTGATTTTTTTCATACAAAAATCAAGCCATGCACAGTAATGTGCAAAAGGTCAGGGAGAAAGCCCTGAAACCTGAGTGCTCTTCAGCAGCTGGGCTTGCTAGTACTGATGCCTAAATTATTTTTACTTTATATTCTCCATATATTCGTAATTCTTTACACTCTTACTATATAGTTCTCTAACTACAAGGCCTCAGTGTTTCTTCTTTGAATTAAACAAATTCCAGAGGTCCAGATTTGAGAACCAANCAGATTTCTTCTGAGAACCAAGGTAAAGACACCACACCAATATGTTCTCTTGTAAACACCAGGTGTCTCCCAGAGACATTCTCTCAAAACAAATTGGGGAAAAGAGACATAACACTTCCTTCTCACAACAATTAATAGTGTTCTCATAACGATCAATAGCATTCTCATAGCACGTGTTGTCACCAGGAAGAGTAAGATGATTGGAGGTTTATGTCAAGCACTTCAATATTCGTATTCCTAATTGAAAGGATTAGTTGGTTATGCTGTTTGTGAAACTTATAAAAACCGTGGGTTTTTTGTACCATGTGTGCTTTCTTGGGCGGGCTATGTCTGCGAGGGACACCATGGAATGCAATCATCAAAGGTAACCCTATTTATCACTCTAACCTTGTCCAGCTGGTTTGATTTATTAGGGCCAGGGAGGCATCAGTATTCCAGGGTATTTCTAAATCCACAGGAGCATCCAGCTAACAAGTTGCACACCTTTCTTTGCAAAATAAAAATCTTTGTATTGTCCAGTGAAGAGGTAATGACAGCTCTTGAGATATCCAGTACTGCTGTGTGAGCCAGCAACAGTGTGCCCTGACTGTGACTGTCTGGTGCCTTTATCCCGTCATGGAAACGGGGACTGGGTCAGTGCAGGCAGAGGTAGAACTGCTTTCAGAACGTTGTGTACGACACCCAGCACTAAAATACTGACTCAACACTTTAATAATTAGTACAAGAAAAAAACCCTTGAGTATATTTAATGTCAACAGATTCCAGCAGACTGTTTTCTGGGAATGCCGTGCTTTTCTGGATCCCATTAAATTCACAGCAAGATGCTGTATTCAGCACCACTAGAGATCAAAGCAAGCTTTAAAGACCTTTGGAGATCCAAGTCTCAACAAAGCAACTGAGCTATCAGCAAGGGGCTGGCAGCCCCGCGGTGAACAGTGTCAGGTGTTCCTTTCTCTCCCCAAACTGGAGCTTGAGGGTGCTGATAGCAGCTTATTTTCACTGAGTCCAAAACAGAAAAATGGTCAGTATCTACCTTACAGAGAAGGATGTGTCTCCTGGTTGGACACACTACAGGACATCAGCTGGGCCAGTGTCGTGGAGTGCATCGTCACTCCTGCCAGCTTCCAAATCAGTTGTTCTCAGTGTTTTACTTCATATTTGCCAGAGGGGAAGGACATGTACGTGGTTAGGGGCAGTGGCTCTAATGCTCTGTGGTGACGCATTAAACTGGGGAAATTCAATTGTTTGTCTTAACCTAAACTCTCTCCATCTGGTGGGTACATCTTTTGCTGTCTTCATGAAATCTGGATTCTAATTTATGTTCTTGATGCACAGAAATAACATCCACTTCTGAATGCATTTCGATATGTGCCTCACGGGGTATAGCTTAGTGAACATGTGAAACAATTTTCCAGCTCACTTTCAGCAAGCAAACTATATTTGCATCAGTACCATCTTGCATTAGTCCTACCCACACAGCAAGAAGTCTCTGAGTGCTATCAGTGATACTGCACAGAATTATCATGCAAAGGCCAGTAAAATCAGCACCATGTTTCCTGGGCAGCGAGAAAAATCTACAACTCTTGTAACCCGTCAGATTTCTTCCAAGCAATTCAAGCAGTTCATTCTGAGGACACTGGAATTACATTCAGATAATATGCATTTTCCTTCTTGTTTCTGGTCACCTGAATTATTTTTTACATGGGATTCTTGAAGATTGCAAGTTATCAGCAAATTTTCCAGAGCGCTATGTATCTATCAGACATTCTGGGAGGTATTTGAGGACAGCAGACCCTTGGGTTCCCTTTTGTCATCCTCAAAATGATTGATAGTTATGGAAGGCAGGCACTGGAAGACTGGAAGACACTGGAAGATGAGCTTTACAATTATAGTTTCAAGCTAGCACAGATGGAGAAAATAAATACCCAGTCAGAAAAAAAGGGTGGAAAACACAACTGTGAGAAAACCTGTGGAAGCGAGCACGTGAATTTGCTTCATAATAAGGTTGGGAAAGGTACTGCAATGGAAATGTTTCTTTACTCAAGCTTGACTTGCAGCACTAATTTCCCCAAGATCAAGGCTTGGTGCTTCTTTCTGCCCCTAGACCAATATGAAACACTGGGAAAGAGGTCCAGAGTACTCACTCTCAGTCATCAAACCACACAGCTTGTGTTCTCAGCCTAATCTAGAATGCATACGTAAGGATGGAAGATTTATTGAAGTGCTTTTAAAGTCAGGCTAAGGTGTCTTGATGGACTTGGCCATAATGGAACCTGAATTTCCTCTCCACCAGCATACCCCAGCAGATGCCCTGCTTCACACGTGGGTTAAAGTTAAACCCTTTGCTGGTGGAGCAGGTGTGTGTGGATCACAAGTGGAAGTTCTCACTTCAGTACTTGAGTGCAGGCTCCCTGTTGTCTGAGGCAAGACCTGAAGTGCTCTCTCTGGTGGTGGCTCGGTGCTCCAGGCAGTGCAGCTCAGGATTACTCCCCTCAGGGATGTTTCTGCCCACCAACAAAAGCTGGTTTGGTAGTTTTGGGTCTGTGTGAGTGGCACCAAGCCTGCTGGGCCCTTTTCCTTCAGCTGGAACTTCACCTTGATGAGAGGGCCAGCATATTTCTCTTGGGCCAAACTGATAGCAAATGCAAATTATTATCTTATAACTGAGAGGCCCCCAGTAAGAGACATGACCATTCTATATTAATATAGCCAGTCCATAGCATGGGCCATTCTGGTGCCTTTTTCTCCTCTGCCTTTCTTCTCTTCTCTTATTACAGACACTCTTCCATAGCTCTTCTGTCTCCATCTCTGCTGCTTTTCATCTCTGGTCACATTTCAATTACCTGTTCTGGAAAGGGACTCACCCCTGTGTGCTATCAGCAGTGGAAAATTTCAAGGTGATATTTTAGAAGGGAGTAACTAAACTGTATTTACAACCCATTAATATCAATTATGGGTGTCAGATCAATACCAATAGCAGTGATATTGTTTAGAAGCTTGAATTAATGTCATTAGGCTGCCCACTCAGCTATGGGCATTTTCAGACACAGCACACTATTTGCATTTTATTATAATGTATCTTTTCTGAAAATTCCCATCATGGTGGGGACATTCCCGTGTCATAAGGCAGCCATTCAGATGGATGATGTGCAGCGCTGGGCTGACAGGAGCACCCTGCTGTTGCACTGTTGTGACAAGGAGTGTCCTTGGGATGGATTTCTCTCTGCCAGCTCCCCCTACCCCCTGTCAGGCTCACCAGATCCATTCATGCACCATCCTTCTCCTTGCTCTGTGCTGTTCCTGGCTTTTCTTACTGTTTTCTCTTGTGGAGCAGAGAGTGCCACCACCGGGGCAGGGAAAAGGAATTCAATAAGAGAATTTGGGCTTAAAAAAATATGTATTACAAAAACAATTACTTAAGAAATAATAACTAATGCTTCTTGTTCCTCTTTTTCTTTCCAGACTGTGTGTGCTCTGCGATGCCTGGGAACTTCAGCCTCATCAGTTCTGTCTCAGCAGTCAAAAGATTTGGCACTCCATCACCTGAGGGTCCATAGGCATATTTTAAACAACCTCATCAGTCTGGATAATTCTTATTGGTTTCTTCCTCTTCTCAGACCCGCCAGAATTTAAAAAAAAGAAAGATTCTTAGAAGGCTTTCACTAGCAAAACTAGGAAAATATTATTGTCATTTACGTAATATACTGGTAAGCCTTATTGGAAATAGCCTGTACAATTCCAGCAGGATCAGGGAATTGGGGGCCAGCTTCAAGGACACTTACAGACCTTCATTTGTTTAGTCTGGCAAGTGAAGGCTGAGAGGGGTGTGATTGCTGCTAAAGCATTGTGGGGTGAACATCAAGAAAGGAGAGGAGCTATTTACACTTAAGAGTGATACTGGCACACTCTCAAATGGGTATGAGCTGATAGTGAATACATTTGGCCTTGGTTTCAGAAGAAAGTACCTGCTACCCTGAAGCAGTGAAGCCTTTAATCAGAATAGTGTGGGCCAAAAAAACAGAGTTAGGTTTTAAAAAATAGCACTATCCATTTTTGGAGGGAGCTGTCTGTTGCAGTGCTGCTACGGCAGGAGGGTCAATTCTGTGACCCAGAAGGATCTCTCAGTCCTATTTCCATGTTCCTCACAGCCTTTGTCAGAAAAATAAATTGATAACAACATTGACACTAAAATCATACTTCAGAGACAATCTTCAGAGTCTTCAGCCTACTGAGATGAAAGGTGGAAGATGGGAAGGGATCTCATCTCTCATATCACTATTGATTTACTATCTCAGCTCATAACAGAGAATAGCATCAGTTTGCACTCAGTTCATACTTGAAAGTTGGGGTTTTTTCCTCTTCAAACACAGAGATTAGAAATTATTTTCTTTAAAAATCAAAGCTCAGATTCTGCAGATGTTCAAGAATCTTTGATGGGAGTATGGGAGGGACTCCTGATTCATCAGTGATTGAACTAAAGTGTATTTGAGTAAGATATCATTCCTTCATTATTAAAGATAATAGACGAAGCAGGAACACCAGCAATAGCATTTCTTCTTCATTTCATAGTACTCAAAAAGCAGTGATGTTTCTCATTCAAACCTTGGACTTGACAAATAGCAGTATCAGCTTTGCATAAAGACTTTTCTTCTGAACCATTTGCTGATGAGAACTGGATATATAATTTTAGAGAGACAGACTAAGAGATTATTGTCTATCACTCTTCATACAATTTCTAGTTAGGAATTTGATAAAATTGATTTCCTGGAAGCCCAATTTTTCCTTTCTTCCTCATAGTTTCTTTTTTTTTCTAAACAGTTTCAGGCCTTAAGAATCAATTTAGGATAACAGACTTGTTTCCTTTCCATTTTTTTCCTTTCATGCTACTTTAAGGGAGTCTGTCATTCAATATCAAAAGGAAAATATTCTAGCAAAACTTGTGATTACAATTTCTTGATAATTTTATTCAATCTGCAGAAACATTGAGGCCTTTCATGAGATGCTGCCCATCAATTTGTCATTTTTAATATAACATCTCTTGAGTCAGGCCTTTACATAATCCTATTTACCAATAGATGCAAAATCATTTATACAATGAGGAATGTATTAAGTGCTCTCATTTGTCATCAAAATATTGAATTCCACATGTGGCTAGTGTAGCAGACTACATGGTTGAACTAAAGAAAGCCTTTGCAGTTGTGTCATCCCATGCTAAGTATTTCTTTTCCTATTTCTACATAGAAGACTGGAAGAAATAATTCTTGTGTTGTAATTCAAGGCAGATGATTATGAATTAGCTCATACCAGAAAGGCTGATTTTTCACTGAAGGAAATGAGTATTGTTTGCCTCATCAGCTCATTTTTTTGAAACATTAATTATTAAACTTCTTCAGCCATATTCATAAGGGGACATCTGATTCTTCCCTTATACAGTTGCAAATGATGAGTTAGAAGCACCAGCTTTCCATCAGTTCAGTTTTAGCTGAATTAATATTGGTAACAGTGCTGGCTAATTAGATGGCAAGCAATTGAAGTTACAGCAAACCTGGGACTTTTTATCAAGACAAATCCTGAGCAGCCTTGTTTCCTGCTGCTTCGCACATCAAGCAAAAGGTCTTGTCCCTGTCAAGGGACGTAGGACTCTACACAGGTGAAATGTGTATGAAAGTGGTGAATCTGTGGCAGGGGACCTGTGCCTAACCTGCAGAAATGCTGTATCCTGTGCCTAACCTGCAGGAATTTTGTGTCCTGTGCTTCACCTGCAGGAATGGTGTGATTAACCTGCAGTGATTCTGTGTCCTGTGCTGGAGCTACGCTGCACCCATACGTGAGGGATGTCAAGCTGGCCTCTGAAAACTTAGATATGAATTTGTCATAAATCCACCTCCACCTGTGTGTAGTTACTTTTATTGTGAAGAGCTTTCTATGTCCATACCTCAAAAGTCATCCCCTAAGTCTTGCACCTCCAACCTCCCAGCTGCACACTCACTAAAGCAAGACAGCTGATGTTCAGCAGGTACGAGGCCATCAGACCTTCAGAGCCTGTCAGCAAACCTCTCCCATGTCAGTCTATAGTGGCACTGCATCAGTTCTTAGGAATGTGTGTGTCTGCATTGCAGTCGATAAAACCCCAGCCACAGGCCCTGCCTCTCCCCTCTTCAGGCAGCTGCCATGGGAATTGGTCTCTCTTTTCTCTAATGCTGCTCAGTGACCATCTACTCCTGCCTCTAACAGGGAGACAGGCTGGAAAACAAACCTCAGGGATTTATATTGTGCTGAGGCATTACTCACAGTCCTACTTACGAAGTTTCATGCAGCATATGTATGTGAAGGATGGCTTATTTAAATAAAACAGAAAATGAAAAAAGCCATTGTCTGAATCAATCCTAGACATATTTATGTTTGGGTCTACTCTTGGTTCCCAGCATCACGGTAATGGCAAAGAAACTATTAATACTTTCAAAGACAAGACATGATGCAAAGTCTACATAGGAAAAAGGAGCTAAAGCCAGCAAAAATAGACAGTTTGCAAGAAGCATGCAGAATTTGATCTCTGTGCACATTCACTGGATCAAAGAAGAGCTGAGAATATATGTGAAATCAGTGGGACATTTCCACAGTAAGAGAAAGGAATTTAACCTATCACCTGCATCCTGGGTGAATGTTCCATACATTGTGTTACTGGCTATAATGAGAACTTCCTGCTCTTTGAAAAAAGAAAAGCATATGTAACAATCTTATTTTGCCATGCTTAGCCCTCAGTTTTTCCTGGAGGGGACTTAGGACTAGAAAGCACAATAATCTGAGGAAAAAATTCAAATTACACTTTTTTCTCACTTTAGTGTTTGTACCTCCTATTCTAGGTACCCAGGAGTTATCTGTGGGTAGGAAACATCTTCAATCTGTTAGTTGTGTAAAGCCAGGCACCGCCACACTCTGTGTGTGCACACATCCTCTTTTAGCTGTAGACCTCAGATACTATTGTGGTGGACATAATGGGAAGACTAAGGGGGAAATTTCCTATCTAATAATTCCTATCTAACAATCTTTTTTTGTTAGAGCAGAGCATAAACAGTTTTCAACGTATTATGCATGTGACCATTCTTGCAATAGAGATAGTGAATCACAAAACACCACGTGAGCACGCTCCTCAACAAGTCATCAGGGCAAATCTATCAGCTGCTTAATCTGATAGGAAATATATCATATCTGATATCTGATGGGCCATAGAACAACAGATGTGGAAGTCCAGCATCAGGTCTCTGCAGACAAAGCCATTGCCACACGGATCACAGGTGCAGCTCTGGTTCTGCCCTGGAGGGAATAAACTCTTTAATGGACTTTACAACATTCATGACAAGCAATTATGTCCAAGTCCATGACATTAAATGCACAGACATGGCAGTACAGGTCTTGGGGGCTGTCACAAATTGACACTAAATAACTTGTCCAGGACCCTGGCTTGGTACAGCAGTTGCTTTCTTTGAAAACAACACAGGTTTTTACTCTGCAGCCTGCATTGGAACAGCAATGCAAGTGCTTTCTGCTGTGAGGATTAATTGACTCGCCCAGTTACTTTGAGCCAGTGAAAGTTAAACAGGGACATAAAATCTGAGCATTAGTCAGTTATTTAGAGCCTAATCAAGGACTTTTTCTTTTGTCTCACCTCATTCACTGTATCACCCTGCTGCCAAAACGTAACTGTACTTAAAATGATGGCTTGCCAGTATGTGCTTTGTATGCAAGCTATTAAGATAAAGTTACTCAAGTTGCTCAAACATGGGAAGGAGAGGGAGTGTCAGACTTACAGGTTTAAATGCAATAAAGCTGGTCTCTCCACTTTCCAACTTAATTTCTAAAATAAATTTTTTAGCCTCCATCACTAATAAATCTGAATAGGAGATACATGCTGGTACAACATGTGAATCTCATGGCTAGCAAAATGCACAGTGGAAAGAGGCACCATCTTTTTAATGACTGAACAATCCTACAATCCTTTAAAGAAGTTTTAGTTTAGGGGTTTTTTTGTGGCCTTAAAATCAAAACTAGAAGCTCAGAGCTACAAGCTGTATTCCCCTTGCAAATTACCTGAGGTCATAAACCAATATTGATATTAAAAGAGGAGATGGGACTGATGCAGCTGGAAAGAATAAACAAATAAATAAATAAATAAATAAATAAATAGAAATAATAAATATAATAAATATAAATATATATATAAAATAAACATATCTATATCTATATATAACTAGATCTATAAATATATATATTTATATAAGTAAAGGGGATACAGAGATGTATGTCAATATAAGATGTTGGAAGAATAATTTCTATAGAAAAATCTAACTTAAGCTAAGGACAGAGTAACATTTGCAGAAATGGTAAGAAACATTACACTGGGAATTTGTCTTTCCTGTAATACGTAGGTTACTTTGATCTTCCATAGAATTATGAGACTGCAACTTAGCCATAATTGGTTTGCCCCCTGTTTTTAACCTCCTAGTTATTCTCAGCTTCCTCAGACTTTGTGAAAGTACTAAGAAAATATTATGTCCTCTCTTCAAGTTAGAGTCAAACAACGTATACTGTGCTCTGCATGGCACTCTGAAGGGTTAAATCTGTCCTGTAGCTGACGTGAGGCACAAATTGGCCCAACAACTTACCACGTTCCCTTTTTCCTTATGTGTGTGCTGGCAAGATTGTACCTTGGCACTCAGCTCTTTGCCTGTGTTTCTACGTGCCTTCAGTCAGTCTCAGAAAGAATCAGCTGTAGACATGACTCTCTGGCAGTCTTGAGACTATCAGGAATGAGTAAAACCAAAATTAGAGCTCGAGCTGCCCCCTAACAGCATGACTGAGAGGTCACTCTTTTATTCATTCAATGGGCATAGAAGCACGCCCATAGCACAAGGAAGCTTATTCGTGTGAGTAAATGCTCATGTTTGTGAGTAAGGCTTTCAAAATGCTGTCTGACATTTTAATGTAGAATGAATTAGTGATTTAGCAATGAAACAATGGGAAGGATGGAGCCGCCTGCATCTCACGTCATCAGTCAGTCCTAGGAGCCAGTCCTAAGCACAGGCTGCAAGGTGGGGACAAAATAGAAAAGTAAACATGCCTGGGGCAGTCTGCAGTGAAAATCAGATCTTGTAAGTTGTGGTAAGAAAAAACCTGTCTGGTGGTATGTGCCTGGGAGATTGCGGGGAGCAGACGTGATGCTGCACTTTCTTGGAAGCAGTTGGGATCTGATGAGGTTGGGTCTGATTTAGATAACATGGAAATGCCATCATATCCAGCCTAAGGCAGGCCCAGGGCACAGGCAAAGTGACTGAGTTGTGTTTCAACTGCTATTTCACACATACAACGAGCACAGCACACCCTGTCTTGGAGATCACGAAAATAGAAACAGTGGGTTGTGCAAAAATGGCCCGAAGATACTCCTGAGCCTCGGGGTATCCCCTCCAACCTCAAGCCTCCAACCTAGACACTGCATTATAAGCCACAAGATCACTTAGCCCAGAATTGGATTCAGCCCCTGAACGAGGGCAGAGATGCCCTGGCTTGGTGCTGGAGATGGAGCACCACCAGACACACGGGTGAGCATGAGTGCAGGCAGTGGGTTTCCAGGCCAGTGCTGAGCTGGTGCCCTGCTGCAGTCAGTGTGGGACACTGTTGCAAAATCAAAAACACCTGTCCGGGCTCAGTTCTGGTCAGGAATTATTTTGTCTGTGTCACAGGTTGCATTGCATCCTTGGAGAGACTGTGACCCAACTCAGACACCCCACTGCTGGGGCAAGACTGTTGGTGAAGAAGAAGCTCAGAAAGATGTGTCAAAGCCTGTTTTTAACAAACCTAATTCCTTTTCAGCTTGTAGCTTTGCTTAGTCTGTCAGGGTATTTGTAATATTTTAGCATCTGTTTCACTGAAAACAAGCTTTTTTTTAATATCACAGTTTTATCTTTTTTTCTCTATTTTTACTGAGCACAGTGTCTCTCTGTGTTGCAGTCCTACAGGGATGGTTTCCCATCCAAGATAATTAACTGCTCATTAATTATGTTACAAACTGGCTGGAATTTGTCATTGACTTCCACACATACCCAGGAGTTTATGACCAAACCGTCCAGCTTTCATTTGGTCATGAAAAGGGAGCAATACAAGAGACACGAGGAGGGTCAGCAGTGCCTGTGGTACTGCTTTAGCTGGGAGACATTCAGACCTACATCCACAGTGTCAAACAGAGCCAGCTGAAACCTTCATCTTCCTCATGTCCATGTTCTCTGACTTGTTGCTGGGCCCCATCCATCCATCCATCCATCCATCCATCCATCCATCCATCTCAATGGGATGATGAATGCTGGGGTGAGTGAGTACAACTTCTTGTGCTGAGTATGAGCCCATGGCTGACCCTCACCATACACATAAGCCCTAGGATCCCTTCAGGACGAGATGCAAAACAAAAGCCTGAATTAGGTTGTTATCAGCATTGGTCACTTCAGAGTTCTGTGTCTATTCCCACTGAGGGTTGCATCAGTCCTCTAACCCACTGTCTGCCATGGAGAAAAAGCCATGGTCAGCACCTCTCCAAAAGAGAGACACAACGACTCCAGGAGGAAATAAAAGGATCGATCCTCTTTCTCTGCCAGACATCCCAGTCACTTCAGTGAGCTGGTACTGAGCTTCAGGAAAACACCTGAGCCACTGCCAAGACCTCCACAGAATGCTCTCTCCGCTTTCCTCACTTCCTCACCTCTCCTTTACCCAACGGTACTGACCAGGGTCTCCAGCTTTCTCCAGATACTCATCTGTGCCTGTGAAGGAAATGTAGCTGCAACCTCGAGGAGGCTGAAAAAGACACTGTGACCTGGAAAGACCGGGAAAGTTGGATTTTTTCTGCTAAAAGGGCCACAAAGCAGCTCACAGTTTCCAAGGTGGTTGCGTGGGATGGGAGCTGCAAAGAGATCTCAAGGCATCAAGTAGCATTCCCTTCCATTTTTGGCTGTGCCATAAATCCCTCATAGTAAATAAAGGCTTTTGTGCATACCAGGTGTCCCCGTGGCAGAACTGAGGCACACAGAAAAAAGAAGAAGCACTGGTTAAGTGATGCTTTCTGAGCATCAGAATGGTTTCATTCAGAGTTCAGGCTAAGGGGAGGATGATCTTGTACCTAAAGTATTCTGAGAGATTCAGTCAAGCCCTGGCTCTTTCACAGGGAGCTGTGGGGATGAGTTTGTAATCTGCTGGGAGTCTGAGCTGAAGGCCATATATGTAGATGAAGAGAAGCTGAAGAGAGATTTTTTTGATTTATCCCTGCTGGCTCAGACATATATCTTAACCCTTCCAGCATTAGCCCTCATAAACACAGAGTAACACCTCTGTGGGAGCCCAGGAACCTCGGTGCCTGCCATCAGCTGTGCTTCCTGCCTGTTTGCACAAAGCACAGAGCTAATGGCAGACAAATCTGTGCAAACAAACACAGGCTGCATAACTGTATCCTAGGATGGAACAAAATCCCCAAAGCTCACAGTCATTTCCTAGAGAAAGCTGGATAGAGAAAGCTCCAGGGTCCTGGAGGAGGTTGGATTAATGGCAGGAGGTGCCCTCAGCAGTCCTGCCCTGGCTCCCAGCACTGTCTCATCACTAGGGTGCACAGGTATGTGGGGCTTGGGCAGGGTTAGCTGGGTGCTGCCTGACACAAAGAGGTCAGGACTGAGCACTCAGCAGAAGGAGGGAAGGAAAAGAAACTCCCGTACTCAGAGGGCTGCAGAGAAAAGCAGCTGTGCTTCCCCTGTGAGCTGGAAACAGGGTGGGAGGGAGTGATGGGGGCGATGCGCCTCTTACGATGTTTCCATATTGGCAGAAGGAAAACCCATGTTTCGTTTGCCCTCCTACACTGTCCTTCCTGGAGGCTGCAGGCTGCAGGTCACAGAGCAGGTCTGTGTTGGTCACAGAGCACCTGGATGGGGCATTTTGGAAATGAGCAGACGAAGGACAAAAGAGAGATGTAGCCACAATGACATTTCTGCTGAAGCTGCTGAGACCCCACCACTGAGCTGCCTCATGAGTGAGGCCAAGGCTTCATGCTCAGCTCTCAGAGCAGCTTCACAGCAGCCCCTGGCCCCAGAAAGGTGTCAGAGAGGACACTCAACCCATCACAAAAGCCTTTGTCTACTGAGAAGGATTTTTGATGCTCACAACCCACAACTGCTTTCCAGACGCTGTTATTTCCTTGACCTTGTCTACCTGTGTCAGCCAGGGGGGCCAGTGGGGTCCTGGTATGGGCTGCAATACATCACCTTGTTCCTCATCAAGGTCATCTTATGCCTGCCAGGTTCTCCTTCACTGTGTGCACACAGGAAAAGATGGAAAACTAATGGGTAATTACTTTTCCTGGAAAATGGTACTGAGCATAACTTACCAGAAGCACAGAAATCCTTCCACATCCTGCAGGGTCCCCATGGTCAGGAGGGCAGTGTGGAGGGAAGGGTGTCCTGCAGGAAAGCCTTGTCCCAGTCCCAACATTTTCTTAACTCACCTTTCAGTAAATAAAATGAATGCAAGCAAAATCCAGGATAGGCAATAAGGTGGATAACAGAAAATATAGAAATGACATTTCTGTATTACTTTAGTCATTGTTACATGTGATTTAGGACATGGGCTTTTTTTCTTTTAAAGTACAGGAGACAGAGAAAGTGACAGTCCAACGCTATAAAAACACAGGCATTATAGATAAAAGTTGTTTTAAAAAATCATCTTATTTTAAACAACAGTTGCACAGAAGTATTCCACAATGGGTCAGCTTTCTGCAATTAAAAACTCTGCTGAGAAACTAAATTTTATTCCCTCTCCACTGCCATTTTTCATGTGATGCTGAACAGGTTTCTTAATTGCTCCACATCTCAGTTTCCCATTCATAAATAATTGTACTTCCTTTCCTGCAGATTTTTTTTTCTTCATTTTAAAATTATATTCAAAAAAAGCTACTCAGGATACAAAACTTGTGTACTGCAAAGTTGGGAAATTAGTGCTGCATTAAAATTGTCTTGATTCTGCCTCTTGAACTTCCATTTTGGACTGTCCCTGAGGCACAAGTGACTCGACAATTAAATTCTGTAGCATAATGCAGATAGGGGACAGAATTAAGGTTGCACACTAGTCACCCCTCTCTTTCATCTCCAATGTATGACTTTGAAGCTTAAATAGAGTTCTTTTAATGTATTGCTAAGTGCCGCTTTCTGTGTAATTTTTAAAAAAGAGGTAAAACCGGAATTATTTTATGTCCGCTCTTGTCTTTCTTTGTGTGCATTCATTATACAGCGTTGCTAGGGAGGGCACACAGGCTCCTTGGCATTGCCACCACCTCTGCCTGCGTCTGGTCTCACCAGGTGGGGCCTGTGCAAAGCTGCCACGTAGGGTGCTGCTGAGAGGCCGAGGGGTGACACATCCAGAGGCAGGAGGAGAGGGGAGGATGGAAGAACCCACATCTCTCTTTCCGTGTTTCCACAGCATCCTGTCCAGCCAGAGCTGGTTATCAGACGTGTCAGGGGCCCACAAGGCACCAAGGCCACTCCAGCTCACCTAACTTGGAGGCTCAGGCCTCCTCTTGCTGGAGGAGTGTGTCTGGTCTGCGGGTCTGGAGCTGCCCCTCCCAGCACCCCCAGCCCTGCTCTGCAGACGTGTTTTGGGGCACAAGAACAGTCATGATCAATTAGTCTGAAAATCCGCTACTAAATTTTTCTAAGAGAAACATGAAAGGACAGAAGAGAAATTGCCATTTTCAAAGTTCATAAGTCAGCAAAATCTAGATGAATTTTTATGGGAAAATAAAAAAAAAAGCATTTCCATAGCTCCAGGGATTCCTTCTGCAACATTTCAAAGGCTGGCTGCAAACACCAGCAGTGCAAAACTTCTCAGTAACAGAAAGTATTAAATGGTCCAGACAGACGGGTCAGTACTGACAGCAGTGACAATAACTGGTCCTGAACCAGTCTGTTTGATGGTGCTGGGATCAGTTCCCAGGTCAGCAGGAGATGGCTGGGCTTCCTTGGGCTTTGTGTAGGGGGGTGTCACGGGGTGCCTGTGTGCTGGTGCGTGTGTGCCCCTCTGCATCAGCCTGGTCTGCAGTGGAAACCAGAGTGCAGTGAGGCCTGATGTGCTCCCCTACGGAGTGCTGGCAGATCCTGCTGCAAGGGAAAAGAAAATGTTCATTGACTCTGCAAAGTGTGGATCAGTGTAGTGTTAGGGGTAGGTTTTGTGATTTGTTTTGTTTCCATTCGGTATTAAACAATAGTATAAGAATGTCCTCGTACAGCAAATACCCACCCTGACAGGGTTGTTTGGATTGCTTGGCAATGGGCAGAGATGTCATGTCAGGATCAAAAAACGAGGTGACTGGGAGGATTGAACACCTGCTGGTGACATCACCCAGTGACACAGCCTGCCTGTCCTGCCCAGGAGGCTGTAAGAGTCCTATGGTGAACAAACTCCTGTCAAATGGGCCAAATCCAGTCCTCTCATCAAGAAAGTCAATGGTCTGAGCAGAAACTGATAAGGAAGGTGCAGCTGGGATGGCTCCTATTTACTCACAATTAAAATGGAATAAATA
The DNA here is from genome assembly GCA_013400975.1 of Atrichornis clamosus. Taxonomy (NCBI): domain Eukaryota; kingdom Metazoa; phylum Chordata; class Aves; order Passeriformes; family Menuridae; genus Atrichornis; species Atrichornis clamosus. The sequence goes on along the minus strand of WBMZ01006187.1, from coordinate 54,660 downwards.
GCAATTTCTAAAGGGCTGATTAGAAAGAGGAAAGCAAGTAAAGAAATTAACAGAATCATCAGGATGGACCATTTAGACTTATTGAGATGTCAGGTTCAGAAAACGCAGAACAACTGTTTTCCATGTTACTCTGGTCCATTCAAACACACCCAAGTGCCATGGTCGTGTTTCTAGGTGCCAAGCCTATTTCTTCTTATCTTCAGAGGTTTTCTGAATCTATTTGGAATTAAGTGAACTGTCTTGGGCTGGGATAGAGTAAGTTTTATTCACAGCAGCTGGTATGGGGCTGTGTTTTGGATTTGTGCTGGAAACAGTGCTGGTAACACAGGGACGTTTGAGTTACTGCTGAGCAGGGCTTGCACATCGTCATGGCCTTCTCTGCCTCTTCTCCTGCCCCACCAGCAAGGGCTGGGAGTGCACAAGGGGTTGGGAGGGGACACAGCCAGGACAGCTGACCCCACCAGCCCCAAGGAGGGTTCCACACTGTAGGACACCATGCTCAGCAATAACAGCTGGGGGAAGATGGAGGAAGGGGGGATGCTTGGAGTGATGGCGTTTGTCTTCCCAAGCCACCATTACACATGATGGAACCCTGCTGCCCTGGAGATGGCTGAACAACTGCCTGACAAGGGGAAGTGATTAATGAATTCCTTGGTTTGTTTTGCTTGTGTGTGCAAGTTTTGCTTTACCTGCTAAACTGTCTTTCTCTCATCCCATGAGCTTTCTCAATTTTACCCCAGCAATGGGTGGAGTGCAGTTGCAGGCAAGGTCCCCACAGCCCCCGGCCACAGCAGGGCAGAGCTGTGCGTTGTGGCAGAGCTGTGCAAACTACTCCGGGATTTATCATGTGCCTTCCCAGGAGTTCAAGGTGAGGCAAGGCTTCTCTCAATTCACATGCAACACTTAAGGCTCCAAACTCCTGTCAAGAAAGGCTTAAAAAGCTGCAGAAAAAGCCAGAAGGTGAGTGGGAGCAGGCTTTCCTCCCTGCTCCCTGACTGAAGAAATTGGGAGTTGTTGTAAACAGAAATGGTTGGCGAAACGTCTTTTGTATTTTGCCAGTGAGTTCACTAGGACCCAGATCTACTCGATTGATTTCTTCTTCCTGAAAGGTAAGCACAAGTCTTTATCAGTGGGTAAACATACTGCACCCAGGAATTTGTTGACCACGGCCATAGCAAAGGGTGTAGTAAACTCACATATTGGATTATTTGCAAATTGCAGCCGTGAAACTTATCTAACCTTTCAGCAGCTCTTTTAAGTGGTATTATTATTAGCCCTTGTTCAGAGGATGGCAGGCAGGCAGCCAGTAAAGCACTCAGAGTTTGCCATCATCCATCTGCTCCTCTATAGATAGAGGATGGCAGGCAGGCAGCCAGTAAAGCACTCAGAGTTTGCCATCATCCATCTGCTCCTCTATAGATTTGAAGATTGTAGGAATTTTCCTTTTTAGGACTTACTTGGAATATGATTAGTGGACCACTTGCCACGTTGCTATACAAGAGTGTCTGTGTCTTTAGGCGGAGGTGTGTGACAGGTATTTTATCAATGAGGGACTCTCAATGGAACAGTATTTCCATTCATCCCTCTGTTTGCTTATTTGTGTAGCAAAACTGCCCCTGGTGTTCTCAAAACTCTGATCATGATAAACATTTTGTGTTGCAATAAGAGGGTTATACAAGCCGATGCTCATAACCTTCCAGGTCTCCAGGAAATTAAGGTTAAATTTAAAAGGGGCCGTATTTTTAAATTATTTTTTAATGATGTGGTGGATTTTCTTAATTTTGGTAGCTATAATTGCAGGAAAAGCTAGTGGAGCAGTGTCTGGGATCCTAGGTAAATGGTAGTCAGGGATTAGTATCATGACACTGCGGGATGCAGGCACACAAGAAAAATTTAGTCCCTGTCACTAGACCTATGCAGTCCAAGGAGTCAGGTTATGCTGCTTTTCCTGTGACTTTTCAAAATGTAGCCTGGCCAGCACTGGCAGAGCTCATTGCAGAGCTGATATTAACAGGGCTGGGAGCACTGAGAGCAGTTCAGCCCTTCTGGTGAGGTACTGGCAGCAGAGGAAGGTGATTTACAGTGGACCTCAGTTCACAGAGAGGGTTCATATAAAGCAATTTCTTCCTTGATTTCCTTCAGGGTTCCATATTCACCATTTCATAAATTTGGACAAGATCAAAGGCATAATTATGTCCAATTATGTTAATATACAAGAGTTTTTTCTTTCCAGCCATCTTGCAATACCACGGCTTTTACCTGAGCTCCCTAAAGGCCCTGAAAATCTCTGGGGTTTCACCTGCCTTGCTCTGCTGTTCCTAGCTCTCAAAATGTGCATTTCCAGAAGTTGTAGTTTTCCATTTTCTCTCTGATGAACTTGGGAAGGGCTGGGAGCATACTGTCTCCCAGTGAGCCTGCAATATTCCTGGTGATGTCTCTGAAATGGTCTGTGTGCCAGAAAGCTGGAGCTTCTCCTTCCAGAAGGGACTTTGACCTGTGGGGAGGTGAGCTGTACAAATATACCCGAATTCCCTGTGCAGCCTGGTGCACCACATTGTGCTCTGATGGCCGTAGCACCAAACATGGATCTTGGCTTCTAAGTGCAACTGCTCACGGCCAGGCAGTGAGTTCAATTAAGAGGCAGTTCCTGCTCCAAGGACACAATACAGATACAATTTTCTCACCCAGACTAGGACATGGCAGGACTTACCCAGCACACCTCTATCAAAGAGGCTGGGCAAATGATTTCCAAGAGACCCAAACCTTCAGGCTGTAGCTAAGCCAGTTCTACCATGAAATGCATACATGGACAGAGGGAAAAAACGATGCTTCCTTAAAATTTTTGCCTTGCAGATGGGGACCATTCCTTCAGAGTATGTAGTAGTTGTGAGAAGGGCAGCTGGCAAGGACAGAGTTTGGATGTGGGGCCAGGTGGCATGCCAGCTGCCTGCTCCCACCGGCCTTGGGTGCCTCACGCCGCCAGGACCCTGTGGAGCCTTTGCTGTGCAGCTCAGCCGGCGCCGCTGCTCCCATCACGCTCCGGCTGCCAGGTTCCCCCAGCCCAGGACCCTCCCCGGGCACATTGCAAGTGAGTGTCTGCTGACTGAACACACCACCAAACCTTTGAAGACCCATTCTGTGTGTCTTTCACAGGCAAAGTCCTTCGCATAACGTTACCTCGCAGCTTTTGATGAGATTTGCATTGGCAGAGGCCGTGGCTTTCAAACAGGGGGTGGAGTGCTGTGATCTGAGGGCAGCTCTGCTGACTGGTTGATGTTGCTTTGGTACATGCACAGACCAGTGTGTGAGGAACACAGAAACTGGGCAAAAAAAAAAAAAAATCAAAATCTATGGCTTTGAATGCATTAAAGGATGTGTTCAACTCCTGTGGACTACAACAGGCCGTAAGGACCTGCTGAATAAGGCTTTTGACTGGAGTAAATATACTCAGATTAAACTTGGACAGAGGAATAACAGTCTTCCAGGTTCAAAAATTACACCTTGTGGCTCATTAAAAATGGTTTTCCCCAAGGCTCCTCTGAACATCTGCAGTCAGTGCTGTCCCTTTCTCCCACACAATACAATCTGTCCAAGTCCTTTCCGTGAATATAAATGTATTTTTATCAGGGAGAAGGTCCCCTTCACCAAGGAGGGCCCCCTCTCAGCAGGGCTTCACATCCCACCATTTTAATTATCTCCCTCCCCAGAGCATGGAACCTCCTCTGGCTTCCAGGGAGAACAGCCTCACATCTCTTGACAGACCCTAAAATCCAGGCATCCCATGGTTCTCACAATCCAGACACTATTGTTGCAGGTACACTGGAAAATCTGTGAGTATTTAAAAGTAATAGTCATATCATTTTTCCTTTGTATTTTGTGTGCCTGGAGAAGACGAAAGGTGAATAAAACCTTTCAGAAATACCAGTGGCAACAGATCCCCTGCTTGAAATACCTGGGCAGTGGCATGTTTTTTATTCTCTGGCTTTCAGGGTTCTTTTCAGCAAGTAGTGAGCATCTCTAGTTTTCAAATCAAGCTTCTCTAAAGACTTCTCTAATTGGCTGTCCAGACATACCAACCACTTTTTTGAGCGTTTAGGATGTGAAACTCAGGCAGCCTGTTCCTTCTCTATATAGAACTGGAAGAACATGAGGAATAGGAGGAAAAAAAGAAACTATTTTGCATATTAAAATGGCAGTTAGCAACCATGCTTAAGAAAATTGCAGAATCTTAAAATAAATAAAGAACTCCTTCACAAAGAAAGGCATTTTTGCAGTACCTGCTAAGACATCCAAGTTGCAGCATAGGCAATCAACAAAGACAAAGCTACTACAACAGGTGTAAGTCTGGTTTTAAGACTATATAGATTTGGCATTAACAAAGAACAGTGACCAAAGGTTGGATGAAGATAACTCTAATAATATTTGGTTTTCAGACTATTTTCAGAGAGTGTTTTTTTCAGGCATTTTTATTTTCAAGAGGGCTTTGGCTGAGCCACATCAGATATAGGAAGGCAGCACTGAAAATGCAAAGACTTTCTATACTAAATTATTTAGTGCTGATGAAAGGTGCCACATGGAGAGCCTTGGGGACTCAAGCCTTCTTTTCATCTGCAAAACTGCCTTAGAATAAGAAGTGACAAATGTACCAAGCTCCTTTTACAGGCAGCTCCTGTGACTGCCTGAGCCCTGGCATGGAGCTCTTGGCCCGAGGGGGACAGGTTTGCTCTGCCACCCCGTCCCTGCAGCCCTGGGTGTTCCTGCTGGGACATGCCGTGAGGTGACACACAGTGTGTGAGACAAGGCAGAGCCCCAGCTCTCGCCCAGCAGAAGGGCTGCTGCTTGCTCATCCTTCACAAGTTCTGCTGGCAGGTGCGTTTGAACTAGTTCAACAAGGTGACATGTCCAGTGATAAGTAAGAAAGAAACTCGCTTATTGACAGGGGTGGGACTGGACGATTTAATGGACTATTTGTTATTACCTTTCTCCCATTTTAATGATCCTGGTAGTAATGAGCCATCCAGTCTTCTGAATCACTCCAGATTTGTTGAGCCCAGTCAGTGTGAATGTAAAGTGCTTTACAGGCTAAATAAGCTGATGGGTCTCTGCCCATATCAAAGTCAAACATGTAACAAGAAATGATATAATAAACAAGAGAAGGGCTAAGGGAACCCACAGCTGCCATATACAAACGCACAAACAGGTTAAAATTCTCTCTATGCGTTTTTGTTTCAAGACAGAAGGTGTGTGAGCGCATTATCATGAGTGCAGCAAAGGTCTGAACTGCAGCCATGCACAATTACTTAATTCATTGCTGCAAATGACCGTCTGAATCTCAAAAGTGATCCTAAAGTCCACCTCAAACAAAGGTTGCTCTCTTCAAGCCAGAGTAGGATCACACCAGCTATTAAACAACAGACTGTACAAATAGGGAGGAAGGACCAAACATAGAAGTGCTGACAAAGCTCTCCTCATAACCTAGTGGTGTAAAAAAGGAATAAGAGGTAAGGAGCCTCCAGCCCACAAAAGGTGTTTCCATGACTAATATATGGGATTATGCCCCAAGGGCTCAAGAGGAATGTTTCCTTCTCCATCAGAAGAAACCTGATTGCAGAAACAAACTTCATCTCCTGAGAAGGCCCTTGTAGGAAATCACAACTGCCCAGTGATGTCTGATCACAGACCTGGCAGGTGTAGGTAAAAGCACTGTCAGCTGCCTCAGAGACCACAAAAGGGGAGGAGGGTTGTGTGTGCCAGCAGGATCCGTGCCAGACTCCAAGTAATAAAGGAAGTTTCTGCAGCCCCTGGAGAGGGAATATGTAGAGGGTCTGGCTCTGATGCAGTCCAGACCTTGTCTGTACTCTTCCAGGAGAAGTTCAGGGACAGCTGCAAGGAAACTTTCTTGCTGGACTGTAACTCCAGACCATTCCTCTGGAGACTGGCTGGTGCACCTCAGGCTGGCTTTTAGCCCTGAACCAGTGCCACAGTATGGATAAATGGGACCAGCTCTACTCCCAAGGACAAGGTGAGGAAGAGGCAAGATCTTGGCTGCCCCGCCTCTGAGCATGGGAAGAACCAGCTGGGGAGAAGCAAGCACTGGGAGAGGACAGATGAGGAAGGGGAAAGCCCTCTTCCAGATGTTCACATACCCGATCTTGTAGAAACACCAGCCAGCTCCAAGGAAGCAAACCCCAGAGGGGTCTTTTTTCACAGCAGCTCTGAATGAACGATCCCAAAGAGACTCAGGCAGTTGGATACATAATTTTGTGGATCTGAGCCATGATGTCTAACTAACATGAATCAAATTACACTCTGAGGCCTGCGAATTAAAAAAAAAAGGTCTCCCTTACTGTTTTGGTAGCTTTCCCCTCCAGTCTTGTACTGGGGACCCTCAGATTGGACACTGGTGCAGTTTCACGAGTCCTGCATGGACAAGAAGGATTATTCATAGCAACAGCCAATACTGAGTTTTCTGAAGAGTGGCTGGAGCCAGAAAAACCCAGCACTCATCGGAGGCAAAGCTGTGAGTCTCAGGGATGCCTGTCTGTGCAGTGTGACGTCTCGATCAAAGCTTGGTCATCAGAAACTGTGTACAAAGAAAAAAAAGAAAAAAACCAAACAACATAACCAGGAGGCTGTGGAGGCTGGGTGGTGTTCCAGTGCTGTGCAGGGTGCTGCAGAAGCTCAGCTGCCAGTGAAGTGTTTGCTGTGGGAAGCTGGAAGGTGTGAGAGCCAAAGCACCTCTAAAGCAGAAACAATGGAGTTACAGGGCTCAGAGTCCAGTGGTGCAGGCAGGCAATCAGGGATCTCAGTGAGGGCCAGGCTGCCAAGCACAGCTTCAATGGAATATCAAAATCTTCAGCGCAAGATTCCCAGCAAATACAAAGGAACGGGGTATGTAATCTCCTATCACAGAAACATCTAAGATTTGAATTAACCTCCCTAGGCCTTAAATTTCATTGCTTCACATGGGGCTAATGTGTCTCAGGTTAATTGTGTGGACCTCTGATAATTGGCCCAAATATAGCACAAGGAGATTTTCGTGCTAAGCCAACATCAATAATGTGCATCAAAGGCTGCCCTGAATTCTCCCCCTTGGTTGCTCAGTCATCTTTGATCTAAAAAATGAAAAGAATAAGGGATTTTGTTGTTATTTTTATTCCTTCTCCCCCATCACAAGATTGAGGTTACTGAAAATATAAACAGAGAAAAGGTGGCAAAACATTAAAAAAAATGTAAAGTGAGAAGGGATGACGGAGTGAAGTAAACAGAATGAATAGGCTTAGAAAAGAAAAAAGAGTTGCTGATAGGAGAAAGAGAGATTCTGTGGACATGGGATATGACAGTGAATGGGGTGGTGAAGAAGAGCCTGGGTGAGGTATTATGGATGAAGAAAAGGGATTAACCCATGACTTCTGTAGGGTACAAGGATCAGGTCTTGTCTTCTTAAGACACCCGTGTGCCAGCAATCTGACTTCACTGCTTCAGAAGGAAGCTACTAAGGCCTGCAGCACATATGCAGAAAGATCTTGTGCATTTGAACCTCATTGGGCATAATAATTATTTGGGAAACAGGCATTCCTATGTGACCCTCCTACTACTCATATAAAAAGCAAAGGGGACGCACACCACCCTCTTTGCTGGCTGCACAGGAGGGAAGGAGCTGCTCCATCCACACTGAGCATGAGGGAGTAAAACAAGGCTGTAATGGGCGAAAAAAGGAAACTAAAAGAGCCAGAGAGAGGAATATGTAGAGGGAGATGAGAAGCAGAAAACAGAGCACACATGGATTTTCAGGGATTTGGGTATTCAGAGTCTTTGTTCTGAGATTGCATTGGGAACTCAATTCTCCCAACCCTCCCAAGTGCTTCCTCCTGGCAGCTCCACAAAAAGAACAACTTGCTTATAGCAACACTGAGACTGAGTAGAATTGAGTCCCAAGGCTACAAAAGTCTGGCTCCAGGAAGGGTTGTTCACAAGCTTCCTATTCAGACTTGAGCTTAAGGCCCATTAATTACAGAAGGACATATCCCCAACGTGGAAATCTGGATGAACTCACAAAACGCACGAGGACACGCAGACCTTAATCCCCCAGCCTGGCTTCACTCCCAATTTACAGCCCCAGGAAACCTGTTTCCAAGGAAGTGTCTCTTCCTTATCCTGTATTATTATCCTCTCTCCTCCCAGCACTCTTGCATTCACCTCCACAGAGTGCAGGTTTGGGGAACAAAGTCCAGTAAAGGATTTGAGAGAACAAAAAACATCAGGAGAGATGGATTCATGACCTTGCAAAATGCAGTGTTTGCTCTTGTTTTATGCCTGACTTCTTAAAGGGGGTAAAAATTAGCTCCTGATGAAATACTCTATTTCAAATCAGCTCCAAATGTATGTAGTTCACTGACCCTTTGTTTTCTGGCTTGGCCACTAAACTGGAAAATTTGTTATTTGCACAGCTCTAATTGTGAATCATTTGTGTTCTTGGTTATAAACAGGAGTTTAAAAGTATGCAAATGAAAACAAATAGAAATAAAAATCAGGAACATGCAACAAGCAAAAAAAAAACCAAGAAAAGGGAGAAAGAGGAAATTAATTCCTGAAGATGTTTGAGCTATTTTGATAATAGTGTCACCAACAATCTTTGCTGTATTCAAATAAAACCTTACCAAACATTGCTTCTGTTTAGCAACTAAAGCAAAAACTGATCACAAATACAATATTTCAAGAAGTTGACAATGTCAGTCATAAGCTAAACAGACTCCATGTTTTTTATTACAAATTAAAATTATAAAGCAAAAGGACAAAATTTTCTTAGGTGTGAAAATGTGTTTGTTTGGGCATCTGAGGCGAGAGAGCATCAGGCAGCGTCACTGAAGTAAACAGATGAAATATGAAGCCCCTCATGCACCCCTGCCAGAAAAGCAGCAGGTATGTTTGACATGCTGAAAATGTGCTTATGTTGACTTTTAATTGGAATCGTCAGAACAAATGTCCTTAGCAAACACAGCTTTTCCTCCGCACCTTTTGCTGCTGTGTTTTTCCAGTCTCACCGGTGTCTCCCACACTGCAGGCTGTCCCTGAGCCTCGCCTCTGCTGCATGGCAGGGCTCTCCCCGGTGTGCTGCCTGGAGCATCACACTCACACAGAAACCGCTATCAATTCCCCTGCAAAGCCAGATAATGGGATGCACTCTCCCTTCTTCCTGTTACAGTCTTCTAAGGGCCAAATCCTCCCTCCACTTACAATCCAGAAAATCTCATCCAGGGATGCTATTCTGCATTTACACTAATGCAACTGAAGGCTAATTTTGGCCCTAAGTTATTTGTATACTCGAATATTAACTTAATGCAGGACATTTTACGAGCTCGGTTCCTCTCTGCAACATGTATCAACTTACTGAAAGCAAGGGTATCCTTCTCAGCTTCCCGTATGGCAGGGAGATGTTCAGGGCATGGGCAGACAGTTTTCATTTTGCCAATTATGGCTGTGGTGGCAGTAGGATGAGATTGACTTGCACTTATGTCCATTACTGCCTTGCAAGTTTTGTTCAGTGTGGAATATTTTATATAATGGGTTCCTTCTCTAGCATTTGGCAATCAATCCTTCATAATTTGAAATTCTCTTTCCTCAATGAACTGCTCTCCTCCCGGTGGAGCTGGTTTGCATGTTGATTTGGAATAGAATGAAAACTCAGTGAACTACAAAAGCCTGTTGCAGGGATTTTTGGCAATGTATGACCAATGTTCTCTTTATTCCCGGTCCATTATTTTCTTCAGCATCTGCTCAGCTGATTAGTTTTAATGAGCAGTAGCTTCACCAGTGCATGAGGGAATTCACAGCTCAGTAGGTAGGGGAAAAGAAAATGAGCAGAGGAAAATGGCTGTGTGCAGGTAGCTCTCCCCAGAACAGGCACCTTTAAATGCACATCAAACATGCAACAGTAGGAAACACCCTGCTTGTACCCTGCAAGCACTGAGGAACTCCTCTTTACTGGGTAGTTGTTCCCATTGGAAGAGGGTCTTTGAGATCCAAAACCACAGGGAGCTATTACAGACACACAGGGACAAGTAAAGTTATGTCTTGGAGCTGTTGTGTCTCCAGGTGCACATAAGCCATGACAGTTTATTTCCCTAAAAAGTGCCATACCATGCCATGCATTATCAGAGGATGAAGTTTCCATGCTTGGATTCTGTATTTTGCATTTTTCTGCTACCTTGCATATTTGTCCTGAGTTTTTCCCTAGGAGCAGCTTTCCTCTCCTGCCCTGTGCCTGCTGAGCAAGGAGTGCAATGAACAGAAACCAAACCTCAGCAGTGGGAGAACCAGCCTGAAAACACTGCCTGCAGGCTAAGCTTCCTGCTTCAGCCCCGGTGTTTGCTCCAATTTCCACGCCTGGAACATGCAGAAACCTTCAGGGTGTTGGGTCCCCAGTGGCTGGAGAGCAGCCTTCCACAGGTCTGCGTGCTGGCTGCACGTCTGAGGTACAGCAAAGTCAAGGTAAAACAAGTCAAAAAAGAAGCAAAGTTGCCTCACTCCTGGCCTGGTGTTCATCATTCCCTGCAACAGTCTTCCTCTCTCCATCACTGCAGGAATCATTTCAGCAGAAGTCTGAAGACGCCAAAGGTTGTTGGAAAAAACTGTTGTGGAAACGGTAGTAGTCAGGTGGGAATTGTTTATTTTCTGTAACAAAACAGCACCAGTGATACAAGCCCTGATAACAGAACCACATCACCTAAAACACATGAAAGTGTTCTCTTTTTTTATCTCTTTTGGCTTTTCAAACTGAGACAAGAGTTACTCAGCAATCCCCACTTTCACCTCCCCGCAGAGAAAACCCTGCTCTTCTATCACATGGTGGCTGCGTGCTTTCGGGTAAGCAACCCCCAACAATGAGGGAGGCGGGGGCTGTGGCTGACAAACATGCCAGACACAGGCCAGCCTGTGGGATATTGCATCCCTCAGCAGCAGTGTGGCCTCTCTGCCTCGCCACAAGCTTGCACAGGACATATTGGGGGGACTGGGCTTGCATGGAGGGCTGTGGTGCTGCAGGAGAGGCAGGGCAGTGGTGCTGAGCACTGGCACCACCTTTGCATATCTCCCCCACACAAGGGAAACTGCGTTCGGGCCTTTGGCTCCCCTTCCCCACCCATGAGCCCCAGACCTCCCTCAGCTTTGCCTGTCTCCTTGTGAGGAAAAAGAAGAGGAAAGGAGGTGGCTGTGCTGCTGCACTGTGCAAGAGGCTGGGGATGTCTGAGTGAGCCCAGACACATCCTGCTGGGCAGCAGGACCAGCTTTGACATTCTCCCCTGCATTTATCCCAGGTGCTGCAGGAAACAAACCCTCCCTGTTTTCCCTTCCTGTGTGCATCTTTCCTCTCTAGACCGGTGAGAGCGTTTTGCAATATCGTCATATTGGTAAGGTATAGTTGATAAAATGAAAGTGTCTTTTATAGTCCTGACCTGACAGAAAAGCCATTCCTCAATGCTCTCATTGTCAAGGCTGTTGGAGGAGTAGGTTCCACCTCTGGGATGCCTCTCACCATCGGTCTACTGCTGCCTGAAAAAATGCCAAGAGAAAAGATCCACCGTATGTACGGTCAGACTGCACTGCACACAGCCCATATGGAGTCTATCTTTAGCTTTTACAAAGAAGAAACAGTGACGGTTGCTCAGAGATACAGATTTTCCTCCCCCTTCCAACATGCACAGAAGGAGCTCCCAACGTAACAGTGCTGAGCTACTGGAGCATAGGATCCTGTTTGGACCACCAGCACCCCCTTGCTCTGCCAACAGCCCTCTAGGTCTCTGAAAGCATAAAGGTGATAAACACCTGGAAAGGTTTCTTAGCATCCCCTCAGGTCTGTGTGACTGAGCTGTCAACTGCAGTGGGGTCAAGCTGGGCTGGGCTGCCAAGAGCTACGTCCCCTCTCTGAGGAATGCCATCACTGGACTGCTGGCATGGCATGGATTGCAGCTTATCCTGAACTCTCCCCAGTTCATTTCAGTTAAACACTTTTTTGACTTGAATGTTTTCAGCAGAGGCTTTAACAGGCAGGTTTTGGGAGCAGAATGGGCAGGTGGAGCAGTGGCAGGTACCAGTCTGTGGCGGTGACCATCTGCTCCAGTGGTGTGAGAGAGATGGAGGGACAGGCTGGGATCTCCTTCCCGTGCCCTGGGGCAGCTGCTGCTCCTGTGCCCCCAGCTGCCATTGTGAATGATGCTGAAAGTGCTCCCCTCACTTCCTAAAAACCGGTCAGAACAACAGAGCTGTGGTATCACACCCCACAAGAGGGAAGCTCACAGAAACCCTTTTCACTTTCCTTTTATCCCCTTTCCTCAGCAAACACACACTGGTTATCCAGATTGCATTTCTCTAGCCATCTTGAGAGCACTGTTTTACTGCAAACCACAATGATGTCTTTTGTGTGCTAGAGATGCCACAGCTGGGTTAGACAGAGCCCCAGGCTAACACGCAGGGCTGGAGGGAGCCTTGATTATCCAGGACTATGCTCGTCCTTTGGCGTGGTTCCTGGGAAACGCTTGCAGTGTACCACAAAACAATTTGGGGAGCTACCAGTTCCATAGGCAATACAAACCAAAGCAGCCTGCGCCATCCTTCTTCATATTTCCACTTTGTTAGGAATCCCCTTAGGTGAGGATGAAGGAATTAAGTCTCTGCTCTAAAGAGCTTCCAGTTGAAGAAAAAAGATAGGGTAGAAATGTGTAAATGTTCTATTAATCAAAGTATTTCACAGAGCACTCTATGGCCAGCCAAGCTGTGGTTTATTCTGACAAGCAGTAAGAGGAGCTGGTGATGGTTGAGCTCCAGAAATGTTAGGAAGGATGGGCACCTCTCCCACAGAGTGATCTCGTGAGACAGACATGGTGTTAGCTGCTTCTCTGCAGGAGGTTTGAAGTAGTTGATAATTTTTATGCTATATTGAAATACTATCAGAGGTAAAACTCAGTTTTCCTATGCATGAGACCCATAGATACATTGGTTAAGGAACAGAGCCAACAGAGTGCTCAGCAGCTATTTAAGGCCAACAGCACTGAACACAAACACCTGCTGCCTGAAACTGGTTATTCCCAGTGGAAAAGTGATAAGTCTCATTCCCTCTGAGCAAGGATCCTTTCTATGCCTGTCCCACATCTCTGTGTTTACATTCATATATTCTTGATATCATCCAAATTTTATCCTGGGTAAAACACTCAATGATTTGTTCAGCCTCCTGAAAGTTTGCTGATATTACACAGAAACAGCAGCCTGGATGCCCCTTGCACACATTTCCTTTGGTTTGTTCAAATACTCTTTATTCACAGTTTGTGATAAACACTTTTGGGTTTACATGTTATTTGGGAAATAATCCTACTTGCTATCAAAATATGTGTTTTTTGCTGAACAACCACTACAAATCAATTTCAGCCAATGGATTACTTTTTCACCTGAATATCTGTATAGGAGTGTGTATCATCTGTTAACCACTTGCTGAGGTTTGTTTTCAGAAAAGCAATAGTCCTTGAGTCAACCAAAATCTAATTCAGCCATGAGGCCTCACTGCAGAAGTGTCAACTGCCCAGACATAAAGAAGAGTTCTGGTTCAACAGACACCTCTTCCTTCCTGCTGTCCTTCCATGCATCTCCCCTTGGGCCAGGAGAAGGAGCTGGACATTGCAGTGGCTCCTGAGGGTCATCAGCATGGGCCCTTACAAGCCAGGAATGAAGAACTATGCATTAGACCACGAGCAATATCAGCATCTTGACTTTGCAGGATAATTCAGGAAACTACCAGTGTGGTGGTGGGTCTGCACAGATCTTCTCCCAGCACAGCTGGGAGCCAGGACATCCCTCCTTCCCAGGTGCTGCTGCAGCACGAGGTGAGACAAGGCAACGCTGGGTTTGGTCCCAGTTTCTCTCAGCGTTCAGAGCTCCTGTGGTAGGATGTGGTCAGGAGATCTGGCAGTTGTTTTCTCCACTCAGGAAATGTCAACCTGTTAAAACCAAAATTTTTCTTGAATATACAGAGCTTTTCTTGAAAAACTGTGCATAAAAGATCAAAATGAAAAAACAATAAACCCAGTGTCAGCTCTTCCACAAATTAAGTGTCCTGACCAGTGGAGTATCTACCAGCTCTTTTGGTGTCCTTTTTACTGTCAGCATATGAGAGATTCCTTTCCTCTGTGGAAGACAGAATAAAATTCTTAATCTCAAAAAGTGTGGCAGACTGTGAAAACCAATTTCAGTGCAGTTTCATTTGAATTAAAAAAATTTAGTTTCTCTCCATTACCCACAAACATCAGATAATTTCATCCTAGTAAGTGATGCTGAAGAGATGAACTGAATGAAATATAAAAAGGAAGAATATTTTTAGTCCTATCTGTCAATTAAGTAACTACTTATATCACGCATGCTAATTACAGACATTGCAAAAATCAGAAGAAAAATAGAATGAATTAGTTCAACAGGAGTTGCTGTCAGCTGCCATCTGCCCCTCACCCTGCAGCCATCGAATAGCAACAGCTGGGGGTGCAGGAGGAGCTGGTTCCGTTGGTTTCTGCTTTCCCTCATCCCAGAGCAATCCCGGCGTTAACCCCACCGTGCCTTTCCCACGGGGACTCGTCCCGGTCCCGAGACGGCAGCGAACACCGCACGGGGGCTGCGGGCCGGGGCACGCGGTGCTCCCGCTCACATGCTCTGTTCTCCTCCCGACAAAGGCAGTCTGGGAACCGGGGCATCCCGGCGGGCTGTAATCCTCCGTGCCGCAGCCCTGGTGCCTCCCAGACGGCGCTTCTCTGGCAGAGAGAAGAAACATGTGACGAGGCATCCCTCTGTGCGCCCCGCGGAACTGCCCCTTTCTTCAGTGAGTTTAACGAGAAATCCTTGGAGCCTGTTAAGAGCTGGTATGTCCTGCCTTGTAATGTGGCTCCACCACCACCCCCAGGCGAATCGCACCCTGTGCATCCCGCTTTGCTCCCCCTGTCCTGCTGTGGGGCCGCCGAACACCCTCCGGCGGGCGCTGGGCTGGGGGACAGGGCTTTCGAAGGAAAGGGATGCTAAGGGCGGGCAGGCAGCCACGCCACAGGGGAAAAAGCAGGTTCTCCATCACACAAAGTCATTTCCCAAATTGCAGAAACCACAACTGCCCACTTTACGTCCAGAGAAGACGGGGGGCGCGGCTTCGGCGCGGTGCCTGCCGAGGAGCACGAGGGGTTCGCATTGTGTTGCCTCTGAAATGCAACACCCAACTATTAAACTTTAATAGCACTAAAGAGGCTGGGGCATGAAACCCTTGATGAGCGCTCGTAATGGGCAAAGGGAAAAGCCTTTCAATCCAGATTTATTTCTGCAGCCTTGGATAGCTGCTGAGACAGGTCAGGGTTGCAAGACTCCACCGCCCTTCCTTCTGCCCTCTAGTGCCGGAAAGAAAAATTAAATGCAGAGAAAGGAGCCGGCAATTTTCTTCTCGCAATGCACAGGATATGTAGAAGAGGAGGGAGAAAATGCTATTTGTAACTGTATGCTTTGATACTGGTTCAGGTAGAGCCTGCCAGAAAAAGTGATGCTACAAGAGCCACTGTCAGTCTGTTTGGTTTACGGTGCACTTTGGGAGCCAGATGTGGCACCGCAAAGGGCGGGCTGGGAACAGGACACAGTGGTATGGCTTCTGCTGTTGAACTGGACCCAGGTACGCCAAAAGCAGTGGAGACTCGCAGGTAGGGCAGGAGCTCACGGCTTCGAGCCACAGGTTGGGACAGGTGTATCTCCACCACTGCCTGAAGATGTGTCTGTTCCAGTCCTGCTGCTTGCTTTAGATTAAAATCCTGACACAGCTTTGAGCCAAAATGTTTACACAAGGGAAGTGCCTGCTCTTGGACACTTCGAACCTCATTTAATTCACACTTGCTCTTAATCTCTGCCTCTGAACACCACCTGGTCGGGCTGAGTCAGACCTGTTACCCTGACAGCTCTCGTCCAAAAATGTGGTGGGAAAGGCGGCTGAGCCGGGGACGCTCTCAGTGCCAGCGTCCACTTTTGTGTGCATCTGTGCTTGACATCATTTTGCTCAACAAAAGTGTAAAGGAAAAGCCACGCTGCCGTAATTTCAGCAGCTTCTGTAAAACAGAGGAGCTGTCACCTGCATATCGAGCTGCCAAGAGGAGGTGAGAGCTCCAGGACACCCCAGCTGCAAACATGAATGGGAGAACACGTGAAGGGGAGATGAAGAGCTGGCCCAGTCTCATCAGGGCTGACTGATGCAGCCCGAGGAAGCTGCTGAGATCCAGGTAAGCCAGAGTGTGGGGCCGGGGATCGACTGCCCCGAGGTGACCAGTGCCCGGCCAGTCTAATGAGCACTAATGGGGCTGAGCAGGCTTGGCTCCCAAATGGGCAAGAGGCCCATGGGAGGAGAGGCAGAACTCGTTGAGCCATGGAGCAGTATCACACTGGCCTCACTTCCCATCAGATTGCAGTTTACAAGATCTAAGGTCCTGGTTGCTTGAGGCAACACACCGGATGGGAGTTCCTGACTAACTGCTCATCTCTCCAAAAGGACACTGCCTTAGCCTCCCTGGGAGCTGCCATGGGCACCAACAACATAATGAAAATGCTGTGTTAACCCCACTTTTTTCCCACCCTCTCTCTTTCCCTCCCCTGTGCAGCCACAGAGGAAGCAATTAAGAAAAGTGATCAGAACCAAGTCTTCCCTCTTGTCTTTGTTGCTTGACAAAAAAAAAGAGTTTTAAGGCACATCGTCCCTTTGAAAAAGCAAGTTGTGATTATGTACATTTTGCCTAACTACTCAATTTCAATTTCAAAATGCTTATTCTTGATTCTGATCTATTTCTCCAGTGTCTCCTAATCAGGATGTTTCAAAACTTTGGCATGAATTTTTCAGTGTGTTACCCCCCCAAATCCAAACCCAGCAAGGTGACAAGATGTTCAGTGTCATCCACAAGAAAAACTGGTTTGAATTTCTGCTTCTGTCAGTCTGTTTATCTGTTCAGTTAGTTCCTTTCATCTGTCTATAAAAGGATTCCTGCCCACACAGGGCACAAGCAGTGCAGGGTGCCAGGAAAATTCTCCAGGGAAGCCACTGACATTTCGGGGTGCCCTGCCAAAACCAGGGTCCAGGGGGTTCTGCAACTGAGGTGATGCAGAACAGCTGTGCAGCTTCAGGTAAGATGCAAGGAGCGGGATATGACATTGCTACTGGAGAAAAGATAACAAGAGAAACCCCACACTTTAGTCAGGGTCTGCTGTGATCTTTCCTCCAAAATAAAAATTGGGATTTCAGGAGGACATTGATTTTCCTTAATTTTTCTTCTTCTTCCTACTGTTCTCATGGACTTAAATTCTGACATAGGCTCTGTAGGAAGAAAGTATGAAATATAGAAACTTCTTGTGGGAACTGCTGCTGCAGGCTGGTACAGGAGGACATTCTAGGGAAGTTACGGCCCCCACAAAGTGTGCTGTAAGCACAGTACTGGCTCATTGCTCCTTTTTCCTGCTACTGGTGGGAACTCCCAGCCTTCTTTCACAGTATCAGGTTGTGAAAATTGTTACAAACCAACAGTTAAATACCAGGGCCTGAACTCACCCGGAAACACAGCACAAGAAAGGTACAGGGGGGTTCTCTGAATGTAGTGACACACGGGGCAAAAACTGAAGAGAACACAGAAAAGACATCTTGTACAGGCAAGTTTGGCTGGAAAAGCGGAAGGAGAACATTTCTGAGGTTCATCTTTGCCCATTAGACTTTGAAATGTAGCTTCACTTCAGTCACTCCTGTGATGCAGAAACACTTTACATGCTCTTTATGAACAAAAAGGGTAGGATCACAGAAACTGTGTTTTCTGACACAGTTTCCTCCTGTTTATGGAAACAGTTCTCAGGGAGGTTGGACAACTATGAGGTCCCATAAGGAGCAGCACACATGTGTGTGCTCCTCACGCTTGCACCTGCACCAGAACATTTCAGATGTGTTTCAGGCGATGTGCTGCTGGCTTCAACAGCAACAGTCACAGGAGCACACTGGAGGATGCTGAGGGATTAGTCAGTGTTCCGGTCCCTGCACCATGAGCTCCACCAGTGCTGTGCCACGTCCACAGGTAGGACAGCTGCCCACACTGACCCCAGCCTGGCAGTGCCCGTTCCCATCCGTCACTAGCCTGCCCAGCCAAAGGAATGCCACAGCAGCCTGAGACTGATGTCCTTCTCCTCAGTAAGCTGCTATATTCTAATGCCATCTCAGCCTGAAACGATGCTAAACTCTCTGACCTGCTGCCAGTTAAAGCTGTTTTTATTTTATTTAAGAAACAATCCAAGCCTCTTCTGGTTATCTCCTTGGGGAAAAACTGACATGGGGAAGCTCAGGGAGAGGAAGCTCAGTGATGGAAGCCACAAGCTTTGCCTTCATGTCATACAGGCAATTAAAAGAGAGAAGAGAAGCTCCCTTCTCCCTCACCTACCACTCAATCTCCCTCAGCCCAAAGATAATGTGCCACTTGATTGTGCTCTAGTGAAGATGAGCATCCATCTCTCCTGACACTGCTCGATAAGGGGAGGACCCAGGGGCTTCATGGGGAAGAAGGCAGCACCAGGAACAGCTTGCTGAAAACTGTGCATGTCTGTGCCTCAGGTCACATGGCCAGCAGGAGCTGGGGGAGGGATAAAGGAGTGGGACCACACAACCACAGGTTGGCTGGCAACATCAGGGACCTCTTGAGACCATCTGGTCCAACCCCCTACCTAAGCAGGTCATCCAGAGCAGTTTCTCATTGCTGTGTATTATCAGGTTTGATATGGAGTCCCCACAACTTCTCTAGGGAACCTCATCCAGTGCTTGACCATCCTTGCCATAAAATAGCTTTTTCTTATGTTTCAGTGTAGTTTCCTGTGTTTTGGTTCAATGGTTTTTGCCCTTTCTCTGAATACCCTGAGGGGATCCTAGCTCTGCCTTCTCTCATTACTCCCCTCAGCACCTATTTCACACACAGAAGATCCCCCTGCAGTTTGTCTTCTCCAGCCTGAACAGTCCAGGCTCAGGGCTGGAGAAAAGATGCAGGAGGAATGATGTAGGTGATGGATAAAGATCCAGTGACAACTCCACTGGCAGGGTGTTGAGGACCTCATCAGGAGCAGGTCCCTATAAGTGGCTGCTGGTCTCACTGATGGCACGAACATCACAGCCCAAACTCAGCCTCTTCCCAGCCCAGCCCAGCCCAGCCCAGCCCAGCCCAGTCTGCCCCTGTGGGTGTCCACAGGCACTGGGGCTGGAGTGCACCAGCTGACGATGCACTGAACCCGTGCTTGAGATGCAAGGAAAGGAAGGGGGACAACGGCGCTTGTGCTTTTCTTACAGTGATGGCACTTGTGTTTTTCTCACAGAAACAGGGTCCTCCTGGGTTTTATTTTATATTTTGTTCTCTTTCACTTCCATGTTTGTGTTTGCAGCCTACATCCTAGTGTTGCTATGTGTAAATATGTCACCTGTCAAAGTGTTGCTTCTCCAGACAAGCCTTCCTGTCCCAAGCTGAGCGTGCCAGATGTGCCCAAGCCCCACGTCATGCCCTCTGCTGTGCAGCCCGTGGTGAGGTGTTTGAGTGCACTGCCAGCCTGGGTTTGCTCAGAGCACGAGTGGTGAGTACTGCAGGGTCCTGGCGTGACCCATGGAGGTAGATCCACCTCTTCCACTGCTTCCACCACCTCTGGTACTGTCCTTTGTCAGACCCTGCCCTTGACCTCCTCCCACCTGAGCCAGCCCAGCTGCCTGCCTGCCCCTGCTCTGCAGCGAAGATGCTCCCTGCATCCAGCACAGCTCTGCCGACCTGTGCCAGATGTGTTGAATTAAACCCACTCTACCGTTCATTGCCGCTGGTGCAGATTTGGGATGAGGCCAAATCTCTGCTTCCCAGCTTGGCACCCAGAGGAGCTGTTTGCTGCGGGTGCCCTCGTCCCTGAAATTTCAGCACGGGGCCTGATGACTTCCCCACAGCTTCTCTGTGTTCCCTGCCGTGCAAAACCACCCCGTAGCCTGGTCCCTGGTGACTCAGACGCTTCAGAGGCAGCGCAGTGCATCAGCTGCTGCAGAGCAGCACTGACAGACACACCAGGGAGAGGCACAGCCGAGAGGAGCCGAGGCACAGCCAGAGACTCCCGGCGTGAGACGGTGTTTATTTTTAGAGTGTTGTAGCACTAAGGATACGGAATGAGCCGCTTCCCTCTCGTCACTCTGACGCCATCACCTGCCGCCCACGCACCCACTAAGTGGGTTATCACAGCCCATCAGGCTCCCAGGGAGAGGGAAAGAACACAAAAAGGTCACTTCTCCTGCCAATAAACAACAGAATACGTATCATGCTGTAATATTTATTATTGGACTTTGGTTTACAGTGCTGAAGGCGTCTTGGGCAAGACATCACCTCTCCTGTTGCACAGAGCTCCAGGACCAGATATAAGTCACCATCCTCCCAAATCCATGAGAAAACCAGATCTACAGCACTTAGAGAGTGCCTTCCTCCATCTCAGTTCATAAGCCACTCCCTGTATCCTCGATTCTTCCCTGACCTGTCAGTATCCTTTCCTCTCAGTTAGACATTGCTAAAATCACTGTGATTCCAGCTACCAACGCTCTTCTCAGATGCCTTCTCTGTCGTTTTAATTTTCCCACTTGACATGTCAAAATTCACACTTGTCTGAGATGTTTGTGTCCTTTGTGCCACGGTGTTTACAGGGATTCTCAAGGAATGTTGTTATCCTTATCTAACACAGGGAATCACTGCAAACTCCCCATCCCCCTTGAAAGTGAGAGATGAACAATGTGCTCAAGACAGCAGAGACCATCCCAACCTTTGCACCTCAGGTTCACACTTATCCCTCCTTTCCTAATTTTCCTCCAGTGAGAGTCAATTCCCCGATCCACAGTCCCCACTCTGCCCCAGCCACCACCTCGTGTGTCCTTCCAGCACAGAGCTCCTCACCAGGAAGTTTCAGCCCAGGCTGTTGCACATTTTGCTTCCTCCAACTTGCTTTTTTAAATTTCTGGCACCAACAAGGTGCCTGCTGAAGTGGTGCCTCTCTGCTCTTCATCTGCCTCACCATCTGTTTGAGACAGCGTGGGGCAGGGGGTTTTCTGCAGAGATTTGTAGACTGAAGGCCAAAAAGAACCAGCATGATCTATATCTGTGGTGTAATAAATGCCATAGACTACCAGACAGCAGTTCCTAGAGCAAGTCCTTCATCACTCCGTGCTCCATCCCTAACCACTGCAGACCCAGCCTTCCTGCCCATTTTTTTTTTTAATGAATGGCACTAATTAAAATATTTTTTGTACTATGAAAATATGTAACTACACAGGGAGAGGACAGCTAAGGTTTGGAAACCTTAATGACCAGATTTGGGAAGACTGAAGTCTTAGGAGAGCAGCAGTTATTCAGGCACATGTACAAACAAACCTGGCATTTTAAGCTTGCACGGTTTAATTGGAAAATAATTCCATCCCATAAAATATGTTGACATTCCTAAATGTTTCGTTTCAGTGAATATTGACACCTATCTCCTCAGGGAGAACTAAAATATCCAGGACATGTACTGTGCTGAAACTCATCCCTGGCATAAACCCAAAGCTGTGTAGTGGGAACCTCCTACTCATGCCAGCCCAAACACTGTTGGGAGAAGCCATACCGGCTCCCGAGGCAGCAGGAACAGATGCCACCTGCCATCCAGCCCATGGCTCACCAGCCCTGTGACTCAGGTTACCCCAAAGACACTCTGCAGCTACTGATCCTGGGTAGCTGTGCCTCCACAAGCACAGGCCCACCCTTCTCCCTGCCACCAGAAAGCTGTCATTTCACCCAGCCTGGAAACGTCATCACCATTCCTCAGCCTCAGAAGAGTGAAGAACCTTAACACCTTCGCCTAGGTGGAAGCCTGCTCTATTCCCAGACAGGGGGTACGTGACAACATGGGGGTATTTGTCCAATCCTAGCTCTACACAGTGTCCTACAAGTCTCCATTTTAATCCCACCTTCCAGAAACACTGCCAGACACAGGGAGGACTGAAGCCTCCTCATCCCACTGCCATAGCCAGCAGACTTTTATTTGACTCTGTCAATAAGTTCTGCTCTGACTGGCTCAAGTCAGATCTCCCAGCGAGTCTTCTCAAAAACCCAGCAGCACAGCTCTACCTTTGCCCCAGAGCCTAAGGTGAGGTTTGAGGGGGGGTGATTTAATCAGGCCGTTATCTCCCTGAATAAAGAGAGAAAGAAGATGAAAACTCATTAAAAATGTGCATGCGAGTATTTATTTTCTTTGTTTTTGTTTCAACAATCTTTTACTCAAGGAATTGGTGCTTTGTTTTTAAAGCATCACTAAATGTTCCCCAGCACAGGCTAAGTCTCCAGCAAAAGACAGTGTGACACATGGTGTCCATTTAGGTATCTACACACGAGAACATACTGCAGGCATCTCTGGGAGACAAAAAGTCATTTTGTGGAGCGTTTCACAAACAGGTTCAGCATCTCCCTGGGTGGAAGCTGACATTGTAGGGGTGGTTCACTGAGGCCCACAAACAGGAGCACCAAAAAGCCACACACAGAGCTCTCCACTGGGAGCTGGTAGAGGAAGGCTGGTGTGCCAGGCTACCAGGGAATTTCTGTCCAAGAATATCTGTGAAATTGGACAATCTCTTAAACACTGCAAAATATACAGAGGATCCTACAAATCTTTACCGGCAGATTTCTTGCTTAGTAAAAACCACATTACTCATGGTCAAAGAGAATTTACACTGATAATTTAGTATTTAATGCCATATTTTAGTAATTTTAAGAATCAATATGCTCTAAATAGCACGGCAATTTGTTATCTATGGCAAATCCCTTTTTCTAATGATGGATTTAAGTAAAAGTAGAGTGATTGAGAGACACTTAGTTGATTTAGCAATGCTGGTGACTAATTCTCTTGAAAGACCCTCTTCTAAAAAAGAACGCTGCTTTTTCTCCAGACTCAGGGTTACCAGAAGGAAAGGCAAAGTGCAGTAATCAACCCCACGTGTGCTCTTTGTCTCTATCAAATATGAGCTGATCACCAGTTAGAGATGTGCACACGCTGGCAGGGCCACGATCTTATCAGCAGTGTGGAGACATGGTGGGATGTCTCCTGTGACGGGAGTGTGAGAATGGAAGGACACAGGCTCTTTAGGAAGGACAGGCAAGGAATATGAGGAGGGGGTGTTGCTCTCTATGTCAACGACCAGTTGGAGTTCCTGAAGCTTTGCCTGGGGAGGGAAGAGAGCTTATGGGTCAGGATTAAAGGGAGGGCAGAGACAGGTGACATTATGGGGGGGAGGGGGTCTGATACAGGCTTCTCCAACAGGATAACAAAGCAGATGATCCCTCCACAGACAGACAGGAACAGCCTCACAATCCCTGGTCCTCATGGGGGACTTCAACCACCCCAGTATCTGCTGGAAGGACAACACAGCAAAGCATAAGAAATCCAGGAGGTTCCTGGAGTGTCAAGATGATAACTTCCTTCCCCGGGGGCCAACAAGGAGTGGTGCTGTGCTGGACCTTGTTCTCACCATCAAGGAGGGGCTGCTGGGAATTGTGAAGCTCAAGGGCAGCCTGGGCTGCAGTGACCATGACATGGTGGAGATCAAGATCCTCAGGGCAGCGAGGAAGGCACACAGCAAACTTGCTGCTCTGGACTTCAGGAGAGCAGACTTTGCACTCTTTAGGAAACTGCTTGCTAGAGTCCCATGGGATAAAGTTCTGGACGGAAGAAAGGCCCAAGAAAGCTGGTTAATATTCAAGGATCACCTCCTCCAGGCTCAGGAGTGATGCTTCCCAACGAAGAGGAACTGAGNCACCATGATGCCTGCATGGAGGAGGAAGTAGCTCCTGGACAAACTCAACACGGAAAGGAAACCTACAGGCAGTGGAAACAGAGATACATAGCCTGGGAGGAACACAGAGAAATTGTCTGAGCAGCCAGGGATCAGGCTAGGAAAATGAAAACCCTGATGGAATTAAATCTGGCCAGGGATGTCAAGGGCAATAGGAAAAACTTCTATAGGTACGTTGGTGATAAAAGAAAGACTAGGGAAAATGTGGGTCCTCTCAGGAAGGATACAGGAGACCTGGTTACCCAGGATATGGAGAAGGCCGAGTCACTCAATTACTTTTTTGCATCAGTCTTCACTGACAAGTGTTCCAGCTACACCACCTCAGTCACAGGCAGTGAAAGCAGGGATTGGGAGAACAAAGAACCTCCTGCTGGAGTGGAAGAACCAAGTTTGAGACCATTTATGGAACATGAAGTTGTGCAAGTCCATTTGACTTGATGGGGGACCTGAACTGTTGGATGAAGTGGTTAAGTCATTATCCATCATATTTGAGCAGTCATGGCAGTCTGGTTAAGTTCCAGCTGACCAGAAAAGGGGGAACATACCCCTCATTTTTAAAAAGGAAGAAAGGGAAGACTGAGGAACTATGTGTCAGTCAACCTCACCTTGGCACCTGGCAAGATCATGTAGCAGATTCTCATGGAAACTATCCCAAGGCACATAGAAGACAAGGTGTCTGGTGACAGCAAACAGGGCTTCACTAAACACAAGTTATACCTGAAAAATATGGTTGTCTTCTAAGACGGAGTTGGTGGATATCCACCACAGCACTGGTGGATAATGAAAGAGCAACTGGTGCCACCTGCCTGGGCTGGTGCAGAGCATTTGCCATTGTCCCACACGACGTCCTGTGTGAAGGCAGGCTGAGAGAGATGGGGTTGTTCAGCCTGGAGAAGAGAAGGCTCCAGGGAGACCTTAGAGCAACTTCCAGTACCTAAAGGGCATCTACAGGAAAGATGGGAAGGGACTCTCCATCAGGGAGTGTAGTGATAGGATGAGGGATAACAGTTTAAGAGGATAGATTTAGTTTAGATGTTAGGAATGAATTCTTTACTGTAAGGTTAATAAGGTACTGGCACAGGTTGCCCAGAGGAGCTGAGGCTGCCCCATGCCTGGAATTATTCAAGGCCAGGCTGGATGGGGCTTTGGGCAGCCTGGGCTGAAAGGTGAGAGGGGTTCCTGCCCATGGCAGGGGTTGGAATGAGATGATCTTTAAGGTTCCTTCCAACCCCAATCCATTCTATGATTCTGTGGCCAAGACAGCTCAGCCCTCTTTTGCACAGTTCTAGACCAGTGCTGAGAGCACAAAACAGCAGATACATCCAGTTTACTTGCTTCAAACAGAACAGCTGAGCCACATCCAAGTGACTTAGTTCAGAATAATTGAGCCATCAGATGCCCACTTAAGACAAACTAGTTTTAGTACAGCTGAAGTAGAGTTAATTTTCTTCACCACTGCTAGTACGGGGCTGTGTTTTGCATTTGTGCTGAGCACAGGGTTGATACCATAGAGATGTTTTTGTTGTTGCTGAGCAGGGCTTGCACAGAGCCAAGGCCTTTTCTGCTGCTCGTGCGGCCGCGCTGGAGAGGAGGCTGGGGGTGCTTGGGAGGAGACACAGCCAGGACAGGTGACCCCAGCTGACCAAAGGGGTATTCCAGACCACATGGCATCATGCTCAGCATATAAAGGGGGGGGAAAGAAGGAGAAAGGGGGGCAGGTTTGGAGTAATGGGGTTTATCTTCCCCAGTCACCATTACAGGTGATGGGGCCCAGCTCTCCTGGGAATGTCTGAACACCTGCCCGCCCCTGGGAAGCAGTGAATTAATTCCTTGTTTTGCTTTGTTTGTGTGTGGCCTTTGCTTTACCTATTAAACTGCCTTCATCTCAACCCACAAGTTTTGCAGCTTTTACCCTCCTGATTCTCTCCCTGTTCCCACCAGCAGGGAGCGAGTGGGGGCTGCATAGGGCTGGGCTGATCACTGGGGTTAAACCATGACAAATGGCTGCTTTTGTCAATGGTTTAATGCACTAGAAGAGTGCATCACAAGACAGGGCTGATTTTCTAGTCCTTGAAAAAGGACACTTTGGGAAAGCAACTGCCCCATCTAGCAAATTGTTCTGGGATGCAGTCAAAAAGGCGTTCAGAGCATTAGTTTACCATGATACAGCTTTGGCCAAGAGTCACTCTTCAGGCTGAAGAGACATGGTCTTTGGTTTTTATAACTCATACAGCTGAAATAAGTACCAAAACACTGACAATATCATAAATCATGTTGTACAAGTTCTCTGCTCCTTCTCTTAGACCAGATTAAATGGCAGCTGCAATGCAAACCAGAACTACGACATTATCTTGTATAAACTGGATTTTAAAATTCCAAGAGGGATTGAGCCTCTTACTTGAATGCCAGCAAAGCATTTCACTTGAGCCAGCTCTGTCTGGGAGACACATTCCAAATGAACACACCATATTGGTGCCGGCAGGGCTGGGCTGGTGGGGCCAGGACAACTGGCCAGGCTGTGCGGCCTCCCTCCATCGCTGGCCACGGCACTGCTGGCACACAGGGCTGTACAGAGCACCACAACCCTCCTCACCCTCTGAATTCTGTGGGACTGTAGTTTTATTCAGCTTTTCCCTGACTGTACCTTCCTTTGCCCCTGCTCATTCCTAGTTGAGGCTCCTCTGTGTCCCAGAGGAGCAGGGAGAAGAGCCAGGGTGGCTGGCTGAAGTGGGACAAGGGAGAAGGCTGGGAACAGGGTGAGGTCAGGACAACACTGGACTAGATTGCTTGGGAAGGTAGGTTCCATTGTGGAAACAAAATGAACATAACATATAATCTGTCTGGCATTAAGGGAACAAAAGAAACAGACTCATTTTCTGAAGGCCTTTCTAGACTTTATTCCCTGTGACACAGAGCAATCCATACTTTCAAAAATTTACTGTCTCATAATAGCAGCCACAGGGTACAAGAAAAAAAGCAAACAACAAATACTCATCAACCCAGAGAAGGGTTATAAGCAGCTGTTGTGTCTCACTTTAGACTTTGTCAAGTATTACACAACCCTTAGGAGAAACAGAATTCCAAAATTTTTCAAGTCTCCAGTTATGCAAAGGTGAAAGACAACTAGAATAATTCTCCTTTGTGTGGAAAAATTCTGGAAGGCAGACTGCAGCTCAAGTCTTGGCTCCTGTTTTGGGTCAATAAAAACAGCAAACTGGAACCAGTTTGGAGAGCACCAAGGTGGTTGGGGCTGGAGAACTCGCCCTGGGCAGGGAGGCTGAGGGAGCTGGCACTGGCCACCATCAAGGTGGGATTACTTTGGGGAAACTTACCTGCAGCTCCCCCATACCTATGGGGAGGCATCCAGGAAACAGGGCTGGGTTCTGTACAGCAGGGCAGAGAGAGGACAAGAGGGAACAGGCACAAGGGTTCAAGGAAAAACACCTTCCCCTAAGGACAGTCGAACATCAGGGCAGATTGCCCAGAGAGGTTGTGCAGTCTCCATCCTTGGAAGTTTTCAAAACCCAACTGGATAATGCCCTAAGAAACAAGTTCTGATCCTCCTTTGAGCAAGATGTTAAACCAAAGATCTCAGAATCACAGAATATCCTGAACTGGAAGGGACCCACAAGGATCATCAAGTCCAACTCTTAGAGAAAGGCCCATATGGAGGTTGAACCCATGCCCTTGGCATTACCAGCACCAGCTACCTTATGAGATCCCTTAAGACCAGAACTGCTCTATGTTTCCATAGTTTGTGCTGAATAGGAAAAGACTGAATAGCAAATAGAAAACCATGTTATGAGTTGCAGCCACTTCCTAATAAAGATGTCATTCAGGTCATTAAAAATGTGCTACGTGTTTTTGTATTAATAAAGAATTGCATCACTTGGCCATTTGCACATATGAAATTGAGTTCACAGATCAAGCCATCCAGCCACAGGGTCTACACAAGCTGTGTACATGTGTGTCTTCATATTTCAACACAGCTGGAGCTACTCAAGCCGATCAAGACACAGAATCAAAATTCAGCAGATCAAGATGCAGATGAACAGCTCTCCAGGCTCCATTGCCAATTGATCCGAATTCCGTGGACTAAGCAGACAATTCAATGGATGTGCATCTGTAAGCTGAGTCCCAACCACTGGCTAGCAGTTTATAACTTCACTTCTGTGTATTATATGCACATCCCTTCTCTTTTATGCTGTATTAGCAGACAACAGCCCAACACAAGCCCTCATTTAAGTGCTTACGAGGCAAATCTAGTGTCATTTGCCTGGGAGTTTTTACCATGCTGAGCTCAGCTCAGCCTGTCTTGGCAGCTGTGGGTAAGGGTTGGGAAGACAATTTTAAGAAGCAGAGGAGACCAAAAACTTTTTATACATCTTAGTGGAGCAGTGCCTTGCTGTGATGGTGCCCCAGTCTCCATGAAGCATGAGAAGCCCCTACAGTCACCTGGCTCAGCCTGCCATTCTCTTCCTGGTGCACACGAATTTTAAAATCACCAATTATGGGAGAAATGGAATCAAATCAGAAAACATTCAGATGTCCCTGGAAATGCTGCCAAGCACATGAAGGTGGCCGTGGATCAGGTGAGGCTGTCTGTGGTGAGAATGAGTATCTCCATGAATGGAGAAACATCTCTAGGCAACCTGCACCAGTGTTCAATTACCCTTAGAACAATCAAAGGGGTTTCTTCTACATGAACAGAACACCCCGTTTCAGTTTGTGCCCACTGTCTCTTGTCCTATCACTGGACACCACTGGAAAGAATATGTCTCCATCATCTTGCCTCCCTCCGTCAGGTATTTGTACATGTGGAAAAGATCTCCCTGAGCTGTCTCCTCTCCCAGATTGAACAGTCCTAGCTCTCACACTCTCATTGTATGACAGATGCTTCAAATCCCTTAATCACCTTCATTGCACTCAGTCCAATGTGTACATGACTTGTTTTGGACAGGAGAGCCCAGTGCTGGACCCAGCACCTCAGGGGTGGCCTCACCAGTGCTGAGCAGGGGGAAGGATCACTGCCCCTGGAGCTGCTGGCAGTGCTCCTCTGAGGGCTGCCCAGGCTGCCATTGGCCTTCTGGCCTCTAAGGACACTTTGCTGTCTGATGTCCAACTGGTTGCCCTCCCAGCCCCGCAGATCCTTTTCTACACAGTTGTTTTCCAGCTGGTCACGCCCTGGGTGCATGGGGTTGTTCCTCACCAGGTGCTGCAGAACTTGGTGTGCTCCTTGGCTGAACTTTGTTAAGATTTCTGTCAGCCCATTTCTCCAGCCTTGTTGAGGTCACCAAGTCTACAACACTCAACAAAACCAGTCTGTGACATACCATGGCCAGCAACAGAGAAGAAAACCTGTGGTTTAAGTCTTTCAGTTAAAGGGCAACCCTCAAGAGAAACTACAGCTTGAAGTTGCAGGAAAAGGGGTTTGTACACCTGATTTCAGGCAATTCTACATCATTTGATGCAGAAAAAAAGTAGTGATTTTTCACACCAAATAATGCCTGCTGCATCCTGGGATATCAGGCCCACCAAGACAGCAGCACTTGCTGTGGCTGAACAGCGAAGCATGAGGTGCTCTGCCTGCATGACTTGCCAAGTGCAGCTCTGCTGCACTTCCTGCCTTCCCATTCCAGAACCACGTGTGGTACCTATATCCCCTTTTCCGTGTCAGAACTAAGAGAGAGTTCCACAGAGCATCTCTTGCCTTTTTTTATTTTCAAGCTCAATATACATTAAACCTGGCACATAATTTCCATGTATCCAACCCAGTGTGGCTACCTTCAAATTTCCCAGGCCAGGATGAAAGCATGGATGAGCACTCAGGATGGCAGCGAGCACAGCTGAACTTCAGTCTCCATGGGAAGCACTAGTTCAAATGAAAAGTAAAATACAAAGGTTTATCTGAAACAGGTTTGCTACCAAGGAAACATTTGGCAGTCCAAGCAGTAAAATCCACTGAGAAAATCACTCTAGCAAATCTGTCACTTTAGTGTCTACTGTCTGAATCAATAGGTCTCTCCAGCACTTACTCGCCACAGCTTCCAGGCAGGCACCTTCCCTCGGCACCAGAGGGAGCCACACCAGGGAAGACGGATACATCGCCAGTACGTAGGAAGGAAATGCACTCGGGCAAACACAGACATGAAGAAAATACCAGACAAACACCATAAACACAGCAATAGCTATAAATATTCAAAGCCAGAGCATACTTTTTTGAATTTACTGTATATATTATAGTTTTGGACACACACCTAGATAATCGTCCACTGAGTACCAAATTTAATGAGTGGGACAAAAATATGGAACTCCAGCAAACTGAAATGCTCCAAAATGCTGAGTCTATTGTGTTTCTGAAAACTGGTGCAGTTCTTAGGAGCAGGGAACAACAGCTGTCATCTACCACAAGCAATGCAGCTCTCAAGAACAGAGAGCACTAAATCACTAGAAAGGAAAAGGAGAATATACCAGGAGAGGGAAAATGACTATGCATTTGACACAGCCCATTTGTAAAGGAGAACAAGATCCTAGAGTAAGAGACTGTGCAGGCCAAGCTAGCCACAGACACCGTGGATCCCAAGAAGTTCCATTTAGGAAAAAGGCCTTCTCCCCCCGAGGGCCTATTTAACTGCCAGTCTCCAAACCTTTGCTCCCACCACAAACTGCATCCTGCTGCCCTCCTGCTGGAGAGGCACACAACTGCCTCCCACCCCACACAGGGGTGGGGGCTGGGAGCCACTGCTGTGCAGAGCCAGCTCTGTTCCGTGCTGACACCCCGAGCCTGAGCTGGGAACATCTGAGTCGGGCACAAAAGAGCAAAAGCGACAAAGGTTTCTCATGTGTGCTACAGCCTGTGAACTGTGGGTTCCTGGAAAACCGCCCAGCCTTGTAGATGACAGGCTGGACACGCTGAATCTCACTCACTTGTTCCACCTGGGCTGACATCTCCAGCTGCACGGAGAGCATACACGTGACTTTGCTTTGGGAGACATTAGACACATTTCATTATGTATCAGTAATTCCACCTGTGCAGATTTCTTAGAGCAGTCCAGCTTCAGCATCTTGTACAACTTGAAGTGCTTGCATTTACCCCTCCTTCCTCAGAGCACCCTTAGCCACGGCAGATTTACTGCTCTGCAGACGCCGTCTGCCTCCAGCAAATGGGATGTGGAGCCATCAGGCTGCAGGATGCCTTCCACACCCTATGTGCCTAACACAAGCACACAGAGCAATTTGCTCTTCAAACTTGTGGGAATTTAAAAGAAATTAGGGAGTGATTTTATCTTCGACTCCCTTCCCTCAACACATACCCCTCTTGCCCTCCTTTTTTGCAGAACAGTGAACTGCTCCCAAGCCAGCTGTGACAAGATGATGCCCAAAGACTTCTAACACTCTATCACAAGACAGATTTAAGATTCAGCACATTTACAGCTTGTGCAAAATAATCAAAAGCACTAAAGCAGAAATTGGACCTTTTCTCCTCCCCCTTGTGAAAATAAACCTCAGAAATGACCAAGTGTCATGAGTTGAGCCATATACACTAGAGCAAGCAGGGCTACATTTAAGCCAAGGTTTTAGCCTTCCATTTGTCATTTGCCAATTGTACCAACACTAAGTTAACTTTGCCTGATGGTAACACACTGCTCCTGCCAGGACCATCACCATGTCAGTCTCCTCTGGGCACCAGCGGGGTTCCTTCCTCCACTCTGCTGCTGGTACAACAGCTTCTGACCTATTCCCACCACCCTCTCTCTGAGTTACTTTTCAGACCAGCCTGGGTGCAGATGTGGGGGAGCAGACAGGCAGGATGGATGACACAGCTGAGGCCAGACAGCCTCTTCGCAGCACTTCTGTGCTTATCTGGCACAACAGCTCAGGAGCGGTATTTCATGTGCCATTTCAACAGGAGTTAAATTTCTACCTGACCAATTTACATTGGGCATTGAAATATATGCCAAGATGTATACCCATGATGAGGGTGGAGGCTGCAGTAACTGAGCTGCTGTAAGCAGATGGCACCAGGCTGCTACAGAGCTTATTCTCTCAAAAGCAGAGATGAAGTACGTAACGTTGCTTTCATCTACAGACCAGCAAGATTTGAAATTCAATCACTTCCCTGACTTAAATGGCTGCAATCATAAAAGCACAGCTATAACAGGAGGTTTTAACTTAAAGGTTTGTGAAGTAAAAGCATATTAGAAAACTTTAAATTCCATAAAACCTTATTTTCTAAAGCCTTAGGATGAAATTGCAATGGATCAGTTTCTGTGACAATAAGTAACCTTTGGATGCTCAATTGCATGCAATTTCCTAAATTCACTCTTTCTCATCACACCCAAGAGGAAACAAAATCATCTGTTCAACATGAACATTGGTGCAGTCATGACTGAACATCACTTTTTATTGAGGAAAACCAGCACAAAGGGGGCACTGTCCAGTTTCACTGTGCAAACAAATCCCCAATTTCTGTCAAAGCTGAGGTGGTACAAGAGAGCCACACGAGGATTATGGCAACACTGCTGACAAATTTCTGTGCATTTTTACACATTAACCAGCAGACAACTTTGTCCCAAGGGCAGAACAGGATTCTCCAGACTAAAGTGAAAATTAGTTGCCCTCAACAATTTCTAGTGCAGGATATCACCAAAGCCCAGTGGGTAAGTGAATTTTCCAGCATGGAGAAGCTCGCAGTGCCCAGTGTAGGCTGGCATTCCTGTGCTGCCCTACTCTGCTGAGCAGACACCAGTAGGAAAAAAAGAGCAGCAAGCAGCCTAACCTGTCCATGAGATTACAGAGCAACCAGCCTGAGGAATAATACTGCAATACTTCCCAAGATGCATGTAAAACACAGTAATTCTTAATACTTCAGTGCTTACATCCATTGATATACTTGGCCAGATATAGCTGAATAAGAGACAAACTTAAAAAAAAAAGAAAGAAAAGAAAAAAAGGGTTGAAGTATTTCCAAAATATTCTTTTATGTAGAGAGAGGATATCCCAGAAGCTCTTCTTTCCTAGATGGAAGAGCAGAATAACTTCTAAAACCAGCTAAAACCAAAAATAATCCCATGACATCTCCAGATTCAAGAGCCACGAACCCAAAGTACCAACCCAAACATTAAATTCCATATTTAAGACCAAGCCAATACCTTATCTAATGATTCAATGAAACCACTAATAGAATCTCCAGTTAACATCGTATCAACTCTTTTGCTTTAAAAAAGTTAACCACAGTTACCTAATAAAGAAACATACTGCAGCCTTCAGGGATACATTGTAAGAGTTTTTGCTGCTGCTACATAGCCTTAGGTGATGGCTGCAAGAGCTGTGTTGAACAGGAGAGCAAAGATGTTTTTTTTCCCAAAATTAGAAATATACAATTTCCAAAAATGGGAGCAAAAGACAAAAGGTAATGAAAAATACTGCTGAAGAAATGTTTAATTAAAAAAATCAGGAATTCAACAGTGCCTAAATCTTTATTTTTCATAACCTACATATTTTTTTTCAAATTAGACAGTTTTACATTTTATGACACAAAAGGAAACTTAAATTACTGATAGTTTACATGTAAGCTTGATTCCAGTCTTAATGGAAGAAGAACAAAAACAAAAACCCTCAAAAAGGCTCCCATATTACACTTCTATTTCATGAATTGGCAGCTGTTAGGTCTCCTCAGAAATCTTGGATTGTCTGCTGCTATTAGTGTAATAGGTTACAAAGCACAAAACCCCTACCTGTAAGCTGAAGGAGATACAGAGATAGGTATGCACCATTACAGTCAGCTGTTGCTCCTGATACACTGCACGTGCTCCAACCAGGGCCTTCCCATGCCAACGGCTCATGGCTTTGAAGGGTAACGCAGCAACATAAAAAATCTGCCAGCGCTCACAGGTTTGTAAGTGGCAGTGTCATGGTGGGGGACTGATCTGAAACATTCCGCTTTGAAAGCAATCTTTGTTTTGTTGGGGTTTTTTTTACATTTCTGGAAGAAGAATCTCAGATCCCATTTTGATTTGTTTTCAAAATGAAAAGCATCACCGCGCAGTTCTAATAAGATAAAATGCCAATTTTAATTTCTGTATCCCTGAACCTTTAACTCAGCTGCTGCTTTTGGGAGGTGTGTCATTTTAAAAGCCACATTTTAATCTCTCTCTGTATCGTAGCAACAGTCTGCGTGCAACTTCACAACTCTACTCTGAAAACTCCATTTTGTCACTGAGTGGGAAAAGAAATAATCCCAAAGTAAAATACAGTAAGGAAAAGTTGTACATTACACAGCGATTTGGCGTGTCACTTTTTTTTTTTAAAAAGCTATAAAAACCACATCAGAGGAAGGTTTAAACTTTCGATGCAACAGACTGTTGCTGGGTAAGCAGTAATTACAGTGTATTGACCTATCACAAATGGCAGCAGAACGCATGAGAACAGCACAACACATCCCGCTGGTCTCAACAGATCACCTCGGGTACCAGCCGAGCACCAGGACGAGGCGCAGGCGGCCGCTGGAGGAACCACTGGCCGCTGCTGGCAGCCGGTAAAGCCTTTCACTTGCAGCAGACAAACAAAATGAGTCGTACAGCCGGCCCAAACCATACACAAATCTAGCCACCGCTTTCACTGCCGCCAGGGAAAGGAGAAGGGGACAACAAAAATCCAATGCCAGAACTAGTTGAGCGGTTTTGGTGATGGTGGCGGGGTCCTATCTCCTCCCACAGCATTCACAAAGTGCGCTTTTTTAACAAGAAAAAAATCAACAGACTCCAACATGCCCTATTTTGACCAATTCTGCAGCAC
The DNA here is from genome assembly GCA_013400975.1 of Atrichornis clamosus. Classification (NCBI taxonomy): domain Eukaryota; kingdom Metazoa; phylum Chordata; class Aves; order Passeriformes; family Menuridae; genus Atrichornis; species Atrichornis clamosus. The sequence continues at coordinate 19,967 of WBMZ01006187.1, read as the reverse complement.
ACAACAGGCTGGATTTGCAATGTCAACTAGTTACCAATTGATGCTTGTAATAGGAAATTTATCAGGAGTCAACTTCTATGGTTACTTTACAGTTCTATGAACCATGCACTGATACTCTTGAAAGCAGACAAGTAAGCTTCAGTGTATATTTTCGCAGCAGTCAAGTTTTTCCCCAATTTGACTTGATTTTTATTAATGACTTAAAAATTACTGTTTGACTGCTGAAATTCATTATTTACATTGTAGAACACTTTTGAATTGGTTAAATTGGGGTTTTTTAAAGGGACTTTAGGAAAACATTTGAGAGCTTTCAAATAAGACTTTCGTTCCATTTCCCTTTTGCAGTGAAGAGGCAGAGTCAGTTCAACACACCAGAATAAAATAAGAAAAAGAAAAAACAACAAATTAAAGTAATATTCAAACCACAACATTTAGTTTATCTACATCCAGCTCAACAGCAACATTTATAATATCAATAATTTTTATCAGATTTTTTTCTTTAGGGTACCTTTTTTATATGTTCTGATTATTTACAACTGTACAAGCAAAGCACACACTTCCAAGTGCACATATTTAATACAGTATTGACTATTTGCATTTACAGGTTTTTCAACAATCTGAAAAAGATCAACTGTTTAAGATCTTTAAGGTATATTACAAAAACTGCTGCTAGTTCCTGTACTACAGTATGTTTACCCAGTAAGACCAGTGACAATAGATACATACTGTAACTGAGTAATTCTGTATTCCATTCATGCTAACCCTCCACAGGGTCAGACCTCATTAACTCTAAGCTGTCTTGTACAAAAGTTAAGGCAAAGTCATTTTCAAGTTTAAATAAAATTCAAGTCTTTAAATATTGGATGGAAATAATTCTTTAAAAAAATCAGTTGTTTAAATAAACATTTTTGTGGAATAAACTGTACTGTCATAGTCAGCAGGAATGAGTTTTGTCTGAACTTCCTGCAGTTTAAACACTTAAAGAAAAGCTTTAGGCATTTTAAAACAAAAATAATTTATATTCAACTTTATTAGAAACTTGCTAATTTAGTGCATCCTTGTCCTTCAGAAAGCGCATCACTTCTAAAGTAAATAAGTGTGAGAAACCTCATCCCAGAGGTAAATATCAGGGATCTCTTCCTCCACCACACAAAACAAACACCATTATCTCACGTCTTGAAAAATTTAAATCCATATGCCAATGCTTGTAGTTACAGGAAGATGTCAACACAAGGCTGACTAAGATATGAACTCTTTCAAAGAGCACTTGGGGCAGAGTTTTAAAAAAAAAGTCTACACAGAGCACAGGGGTAACCAGAATATACAGCGCTGACTCAGTTAACTCCCTTACAAGCACAGGGAAGCTAAGGTTATCACAAGAAGGCTACTCTGCTTTCTCCTGATAACATCCACTAACAGGCTTCACCATCATAGAAGCTCACAGACTTGATTCTTTCTATTCACAATGTGCTTTGTATTTGCAAATTATAACATCAGTTTTATTCTGGAGTGAGAAGATGGTTACTTGCTTGCAGTAAGTCAAAAAAGGAAACATTTCAGAAAGACTGCTATGGTGCCCTTTAGAACACATTTTGTGTGTGCAAAACATCAAAAAAAGATTAAATTTTTAAAAATGCTAGAAACAGCTACTTATTTAACCTAAAAGTGCAAGTTCATTTGCTGACACTTAGTACAGCAGCCCAATAAAAAAAAAATCTTCAAGGTCACATACTAATTTGTAAAATATATCTACTTCCTTGCACTCTACACACTAGCTGCCATTATCAGTCTTTTGGACACTTTAGATATGTACTTGCAGACCAGTTTATTAAAAATATTGCAGCAGCACGTTTCTGCTTAACAGTTTAGAAAAAACTCACTATACAGAGCTTGCACTCACACAGCCACAGAGAGGCTTAATAAAAAGTTGATTTTTTTTAAAGACAAATATTTTACACCTTGGAAAAAAAAAAAAAATCACACTAAGCTTCACCTCCAATTAAGCACCAATCTAAATGTAAGGTTTAGAACAACTATCCAGAAATACCCAGAAAAATAGAATGTTTGTTCAAGAGGGGAGAAAGTATTTCACAGAAAAATAACTTGCAGGCATTGTTACATGCCTTGTATCACTGCAAGCTCCTAACCAGCAACTCATTCTCAGGTATCTTAGTGGGAATATGGGTTTAATTTGTGGGAAGCAGACCTCTTCTCAAATCCCTCCCAGGTGTTATTTTCACTGAGGAGATTTTGGAGGGGTACTCTGTTCTTTATTTAAGCGTTTGCCAACGGCTGGAGGGGACGATCTGCGTCCTGACTGTCTCCTCTGGTCTTTGGGTTGTCCAGGATGTGACTTTGCAGGAGGAGGTTCTCTGTTTTTCTCTATTGTTTCTGTGGGCTTTCTTTCTTCTTTCCCACATGCTACAGTGTTTGGCTTCTGTTCTTTCTGGGGTTGCAATGTAGGAGGATCCTTAGTTGTTCTCTGGCAAATTTCCGCATAACTAGGTTTTCGCAGTTCCTGTGGAATTGGAAGCCAATGGGACAAAGTTAAACAAAGCATCCCGAGAGAAAAAAAAAACTACTTTTATGAACAAAAAAAGGTAAAGCCCTTGACCAAAAAACTACTGCACTAAAATATGCAAGTGAGGGCTTGAGTATGAAGTTTACAGAAGCTGTGGAGACAATAAAGCTGAAGACAAGGTAAAATGTAAAAGAGTATTCCAGAAAAATGGAGTACCGGCACTGGGGGAAATACTTGCCATCCAAGCAAACTCTAAACGAGCTGAAAGGCAATGAAATCTCTGGTATAAATATCAACATATGTATTAATGCTTCTACCTCACTGATACTACCAAGAAGAGGATTCAGACAGGGAGCTATCTTTAGCACTGCTAATTGCATAATTGTATCATGCAAGTAATCATGAAGCCACCGATATGCAAATTTAAAGCTGCTGGACAAATTCGAGGATGCGGGGCTCACGTGATTAAGTAACACTGGATGGCAATAAATATTCTGTTAAATGCAAACTGTATCATTAAGAAGTGAAGTAATAAGGTCACTTACTATGGCAGCCCCATTGACTTGTACCGATTTACATGCAGTACTCAGTGTGGAAGAAGAAAGTCTTTCTGTACTCTGTGTCTCTCTCTGCTGTTTATCCACAACTTTGGAGTCCCTGTAAGCATCCAGTAGGAAGCAAGGCTCATGAAAAGTGAAACTTCAGGACAGATGAATGATTTAATAATAGGTCTAAAAAGTTTGAGTATGACTATAAGTAGTTAGAGCTATAAATTGCATAGCACATTATGACTAGCATTGTATTTAAAAATGCTATAAAAAATAGAAAAAATATATTCCTGTGGAACTTGACACTACCTGTAATTTGAGCTGTTCTGATAGCATTAGGTTATTCAGTTATTTGATTTGTAGGTTCCAAATAAAGCGTTACCAAAAAGTTTTTTTTTTTTGCCCACAGGGCCACAGGTTTACTCTCTCTGTTTCAAAGCTATCTAAATACAAGACAGTAAGGTATTCATTAAACTTCTAAATACTCACAGAAACTAAAATACAACACTAAACTTTTGTCTGCTAAATGACTATTATGACTGAATCACTATTATGATATTGTTCAAAAATTAAGCTTTATTGCCTTTATACAAGTACAACAAAGTATTACTTCTTTCATTGATTAAGATTCTAATAGCTATTTACATTGTTCCACCTGATGAAAGAAAATGCAAATGTGATTCAGAGTAGAATAATTATACTATGTAATTAAGTGCTTACTCAGTAGACTGGGGTGGCGAGGGAGACCTTTCAAAGGTCCTGGGCAATGTAGAAGAAACTGGTAACGGCTCTCGAGGAATTCCCGATGGAATAGTGTTTGTACTTGCATCCACATTAATGTTCTGAAGGAGGAAAAAAGGCACAGAAGGACAATCATAATATCCAATTAATATGGTTTGGCTGAAAATTAGCATGACCAGGAAACAGTTCACAGTTTGATTTATAAGGGTAAATAGACTATAGAAAGGTACAGAAGGAGCCAATATACATATTGTAATGAATACACTATTTTTTCCTATGTATTTATTTAGAAACAGACAACACACTGTGGTTATTTCCAAAAAAGTTGTAAGCTTAGATCCCTTTGGGACATGTGTGCATGACAAAATCACTTAGAATCACAGAATCATTAAGGTTAGTGAAGATCTCCAAGATCGTGGAGTCCAACCTTTGACCAATCATCACCTCTGTCAACCAGACCATGGCACTAAGTGTCACATCCAGTCATTCCTTGAACACTTCCTGTGATGGTGAGTCCACCACCTCCCTGGGCAGTCTGTTCAATGCTTGACAACCCTGTCAGTGCAGAAATTTTTCCTGATGTTCAATCTGAACTTGCCCTGGCACAGTCTGAGGCCATTTCCTCTCATCCTGTCACTGGTTGTCTGGGACAAGAGACCGACCCCCACCTGGCTACACCCTCCTTTCAGGTAATTCCAGAAAGCGAGGTCTCTCCTGAGCCTCCTCTTCTCCAGGCTAAACACCTCCAGCTCCTTCAGCTGCTCCTCATCTAACTTGTGCTCCAGACCCTTCAACACTTTGTTGCCCTTCTCTGGACTCACTCCAGCACCTCAGTGTCCTTCCTGAAATGAGTGGCCCAGAACTGGACACAGGATATGAGGTGCAGCCTCACCAGTGCCCAGTACAGAGGTACGATCACTGCCCTGGCCCTGCTGGCCACATTACTGCTGATCCAAGCCAGGTGCCATTGGCCTTCTTGGCCACACGCTGGTTTATGTTCAGCCAGTGCCAACCAGCACTCCCAGACTCTTTCCTGCAGGGCCACTTTCCAGCCACTCTTCCCCCAGCCTGTAGAACTGTCTGGGGTTGTTGTGACCCAAGTGCGGGACCTGTCACTTTGCCTTGAACCTCACACCACTGGCCTTGGCCCACTGATCCAGCCTGTCCAGATCCCTCTGCAGAGCCTTCCTGCCCTCCAGCACATCAACACTCCCACCCAGCTTAGTGCTGTCTGTGAATTTAAAAAGGATGCCCTCGACCCCCTCATCCAGATCATCAATAAAGTTATTTACCCGGACTGGCCCCAATACTGAGCCCTGGGGAACATCACTAGTGACTGGAACTAGTCAACCTGGAAATTTTCAACCTGGAAATTTTGAACCTGCTGGTGACAAAGTAAGCTTTGCACTTGTTCACACAACCACAAGCAGTCTATGAAGACAAAAGTCTCCTAGAGCTGTGCACTAACAACTGTCTTCTTCAAAGCTCTAACTCTGCATCATCCCAATATAATCATTTGCTAACAAGCAAAAGAGGTATTTTCCATAGCCCTCGAAAGATTCTGCTAATGCCAAGTGATACTGTGATCCCAGATAAAGGCCAAATAGGTTCAAGATGCAGGCATTAATTTAAATTGTCACAAAATAAGAAAAAAGAAAGATAACTGTACCCTGAAAAACATATTTCTTGCATTTACAACCATTTTGTTTGTTTTAAACACTGCTATGTTCTTTGTATTGCTTCTGATCTGTCTCACCCTAAAAACTCTCAAACCCCAAGAGACTCTGGTATGCAGAAGGGAAAGCAATGGAAGAATACAAGCACAGAAGGAATAAGATAGCCATCCTTTTCCTCCAGCCCAGCCACCATTCAAAAGGGCATAAAACCTAAGACTCTTATGGTCAGTGTTATAAAGGAAAATGGTATTTGGTGACACCATTTTAAAATCAGGCAGCATAGATTACTGCAGTAGATCTAAGCCTAGTTTGAGTCAAAGTAGAAGTAAGACTGCAAAAGGTAGATGTTTAGAAATAAGAGAACAGCTTTTAGAGTTTTACTCACTGTAATAGTTTGTGCAAAAGCTTGGAATTGCAAGCTGCTGAGCATTCTGGCCTAAGTGCATCAAAACTTGTAGGTACATGGTTAAGTGTGAATAGCTTCAAGTCAAGCAGACATGCAAGAGCTTTTCCTTGCCAAAACATTCAGCCCTTGATCTGACAGTGCTCCATTTCCTAGTTACAAAATGTGGGATGATTACTACCTGCCATTCCCCAGAGCTACATCTAGAAGAGCATCACTAAGCAAAGAGCATGAAGATATGATGTTTGGATAACAGCTGTTGGAAATTATAGACCTTTAGTCCACACAGCTTCTGTATATTGGACTTGCCCATCTATAAAACAAGAGTAGCTCTGTGTAACTCTACTTTACTTTGTAACACTACATCAGGTGACATGAAAAAACATTGAGATCAAGGTGAAAAGCAGCATGTATACATTGGCAAGACTGATCTTAGCTCAAACACCTCTGTAGCAGAACACAATCGCTCTTTGGAGTCAGTTGCTGTTATCTTACTCTTTATTTAAAGGCCAACAAAGAAAGGTAGCCATAATCCCTTTCTTCCACACAATGGTACAGAATAACTCCTGTAAGCTGGAAGATGAAACTGGTAAGTTGAAGGATGCTTTTTAATGTGACAGTGCATTGCAGTGGCATAAAGCCTCAGTGCCTGACTGATATGAAGACTGCCTGTACAGAGAAGTTGTCCAAGTTCTTTGCAGTAAGTACAGTGCAAAGCAAGTACTAGATTTGTAATGGGGAAACAAGGAGTTTTCAGCTGCAGTATTTATAGCAAGTGCTGGAATTACATTTAAAACGTGAAATACGATAGTCAAAAAATACTTCATAAGTAATAGAGGTACAATACTTGAGAAATGAATAGATCTTAGCCAAGAACAGCCTACAATCTGTAGTACTCGCTGACAGTAAATTAAACACTGCTTTACCATGGCTCTGAACTGCACATTCCCCCTAAATGCAACGCTGGAACACAGTTGCCCCTCTTACCACTTGCAGGAGACAGAGTAGAGGGCTTGTCTGTACAATCACTGCTTCAGGGGCAGGTTGCCCTGCTGCCTTCCCTTCCTTTACCTACAAATACCCTCTACCCACCCCTGACAAATGTGCACCAAAGAAAACACTCCTCAATATGCTGGTTTTAGAGAAGACACATGAGAGACTGTGGTGATTCACCAGATTGCTTTGCACTGCTAATCCAGGGGTTAACTTCTTCAGTTGTGGTACAGCTAGAAAAACACAAGTTAAATTAGAGCTAGCAAAAAAAGCCAATATGGACCTCCATAGCCCAGAGCATTCCACAGTGCAGAGGGTTATATGAGACTTTCTGGAGGAGAACATACTGTCACTCACAGATGGCATGGGAGAGACAGTTCTAAGAATGAAATCTATGAACAGCTACTGAACATTAATTTTCAACTGCATCTCTACTACATCTATACAGCAGTGGTTGCCAAGTTATTCTGGTGTATTTTTATCTCTCTGAGCAATATGACAAGACAACGCTGAGATCCAGCTGGTTTTGGTAGCAGTTCTTGTTCCAGCTATGATGCCTAGTGTACTGAGATCATGTAGGCAGCTTCTTTATTTCAGTGCTTAGAAGTTTGTCACTTGAAAGTATTTTATATACAACTCAGAAGTCCTACTTTCAAACAGTAGGAAAATGTATCACATACTTTTCACCTGAGTCTATCAAAAAGCCTGAGGCAGTTATGAACAACAAAGAGCATATTTCCTAATCTTTGCTATTAACATCTACTTATTATACTGGTGCTCATATTCCACACCATTTCAAACAGAATATCCAACAAATTCTAAGATATAAGTGAAGAAAGCAGCAGCATATCATTTGACAGTTGTTTTTTTAAAACGTTTCTTATGACCCATGTAAACCCACAAGTTATTTCTATGTAGAACCCACCAAATCTGAAAACAAGAGGTATGCAATTCTTGGTTTTCCCAACAAAAATGAAACCCCACTACTCACTCTTTCTTTTGATGTTCCTATTACCACACTGGACAGTCTGTTTTCAAACAGGTCTTCGGTCTTTAAATTGCCAGCAGCCCCGGGTAATGGAGGAAAGCTAGACAAACCCAGTTCAAAGCTGGGAGATGGAGGTTTCGGGGGTGGTGGAGACTGTGTTTGGCCTCTCTGGAATAGAAATAAGATGTTGGGGTTACTGAACTAGATGACAGAAGTTATGCACCTCTAAACTGTATTTTGCACTTGATTTGTATCATCAAAGCTCTAGAGAAGGCACCTCCATCCCATCTCCCAAGAAAATCACACAGTATCAAGGAAGAGATGCTTTCATTTTCCACTGTTGCTCCCAAATATTTAATTATTTAAATATCATGGCATATGCATAAATTTTAGTGATCCTGCCATAGTAAGGAAAGTCTTCTCACTGACCCTTCCTTGAGGACAGACACACTGACACAAAAAGGAGAACAGACTGGTTTAGGTATCATGATATAGTGAAAATATAATGCCCGTATATGTGCAGTTAGTAACGTCCTAAATAAAAGACAAGAGTCAACAAGAATCTTATTTTCAGATATATCAAGAAACAGCAAGACAGCATGCCTTGAATGCAGTAGAGAACCACTTATATCTAATTAGTATTAGTCTATATGGTCATTGTGCAAAAATGCAAAGGTAGGTGTTGAAACTATTTTTGCAACAGAAACTTCTTTTAACTAAATCTAAGTAGAAAAACAATGCCTGAAGCAAAATAACATCAGTGTGCTAAATGCTGATTATTCTGCACTATAGACAGCAGTTCAGGAGTTAAAAGCACCACAGTTGAAAATCACTTGTGAGGACTGCTGGTAAGGATTTGTAAAGCTAAATTATATTTACACAGGAAAAATAAAACTCCTTTTGTATTATACTGTAACCGAAGTTACCAATTAACTTCATCTACATCATGTAAACAAAGAAGTAACTGTTTCTTGACTGTATTAAGGCTTGTGCTAAAACCATCTCTGCAGCAAAATACCAAATGCGAAGCAATCTTTGAAACAGTTCCTATTTTGAAAAGGAAAACGTAAGCACATAGTCTAGATGGTGCGAATGTGAGAACAATGCTTCTGAACAAAAGGAACCGATACAAGACTACCTTTGAGGTCTTTTCACAAACTACACATTATGTCAAAAGAATTGTGTGTCAAGAGAGAAGCAGGGAAAGAACAAACACAGAGGCAAGAATAACTGCTACTCCCAGGACTGCTACTGACCCAGGATTACCCCCAGGACACAGCAGAAGAGTGCTACAGCAATGGAGACTGCAAATCTCCAAAGCTGAAGTCAGATGACCTGTGAAAGGTCAGGGAGAGAGATTACACTTATCCAGCTCAAACTGCAAGAGGAACGACTTGAGTTTTTAAGTGTCATTCTTCAAATTACAGCACTTGGTTTTCTTAAAGGGGACTAAAGTTCTGCAATAGGAAATGCTTTCACGTTACAAACATTTTAAGTTACATAGTTGAGTCCTAAAACCCTCAACATATTAAGAGTGGCATCAACACCTTAAATTAGCAGGATGAGGGTGTACTTCAATGAATTTTAAGCTCACTGCATAAAATTTCTTGAATTAACTTGCTGTAAGTTGAATAATTGGCTTACGTCTATAGCCTCAGAAACAATCTGATCAAAAAGTTCCATACTCTTTCTCATGCAAACATGCATACACTAGAATTTTTCCTTCAAAAAGAAAAATCTTCTAAAGAAGTAATTACTCCACTTAAATACAACTGGTTTTAGTGATGTCCCACGTACACTACCTAATTGCTACAGCATCACAAAGAAATAGGATACTGGATTCAACTATTTCCACAGTCTAAAGGGGTCAGATTTTCATCTTTTGCTTCAGAGTACACTCCCTCGCTGTGCAGGCAGTCACGGGTGTGCAGCAGCTCTCACCTCTGTTCAAGGTGCAGCACCGGAAACTACCGACTAAAGATTCATGGCCCAGAAGACACCAGAAGGAACCTGGCTGCACAGGCTGCAATTACAGCCTGGTGCCGCCAGAAGGGAACTGTGAGTCTCCAAAGAAATCACATCTACCAGTTTGGACACTCTACATTCAAATAATCTTTGCAGTCAGCTCTGTCAGAAGTGCCACTCTGCTCAGGAAGAGTGTCCAAGGTAAGCCATTCACTCCAGTCACTCTCACACCTGATCTGTTGTACCATTTCCTTGTTCTTTTAAATACAGAAATAAGTTAATAGGAAAACTTCAACCTAAAAATTCAAGCACCTTTGAGAGGGCAAAAGGAAGAAGTACTGGGAATCCTACATGTAATCCGATCTCACTGACTTGGGGAAGTTTGACAAGAACTAAAAGCAACCAAAGTAGAGGAATTACTTGCTAAACTTTCATGCTTCTTTTTCTAAGTTCACTAAGGCCACTCAACAGCAGAAGCCACTAACACACAAATGCAATGATTCCAGACCTTTAGGAAAGTGCTATGGCTCGTGCAGTAGTGTTATTTTACAATTGTAACATGAATAAGGAAATAACTCAGTTCAACTTCATGAATACGCCATGTGTGGCAAGAATGAATTGCAGAGAAATGACTGGTTTTATCACATCAAACATTAAATCCTATAAAAAAATATTCTTTCTCTTCTACACAATGTCTGGTGCAGCCTTTTCAAGTATCAAGGCTACTTTGATATTAATGCTGAATTTCAGTTTATGAAAACCATAGTACTTCAACAGTGTTAGCATACCCTTACCAAGTGGCCCTTGGAAAGATGTTTAAGAAAGAGAACTTATCACTTCATAACCAATATTTTTGCTATACATTATGATACAAGAATCTATAAAATGTTCTTCAATGTCTGCATGATTGATAATGAAGTATCAAGTGTTCTGAATTGTAGTTTATCTGTTTAGCATTCCCTGAATGCACACACTGGCGTACTGACAAATATTAAGATGGAAATTCTTCTGCTACTGTAAGAGTAATTTAAACTTTTCCCTGACTTCTGCATTAATGGACAATCTTCTCTGATACCCAAATGCAGCAAAGTCATGTGACTAAATGAGCTGCTGTCTTCAATCAACTGAGATACACAATTGCTTGTGCAGTAACTTATGTCACCTGCTATTCCACATAACATCCATACTGTTGCCTTGTTACCCTACTTTTATTAGAGACAAATAAGATCATGAACACTCACTGTAAACTTGTCCTCCCTTTTCTTTCGGTAGCCGTATGAGTTTTTCCTAATGGAAAGAAAACACATATCAGAACCTTACCTATACATTTATAGGCACAGCACTTAATGAAAACAGGAGAAATTAATTCAACTTGCTATTTCATCCATCTTCATTGTAGACAGCTTATTAAGAAATGTTTTTAGGGAAAAATTCCTAGAATTGTCTCATTAAAATAAAGGTACAGATCTTATGGAAGTCAGCATAAGAATACACTGGTTACAAGTAATTCCTGTGTTAAAAGCATCTCAGTAGAGATTACATATAAGGATTAGACAAAACATTACAGTATCCAAGTAAGGGTTTTAGGATTTTTTGTAAACCAGTGTAACTTCTCAAATATAGGTAACTATTTTCAATCCAGGTAAAGCTTCTCCAAAACACTTTCAGCACTTTGCCCCCAGCCCTGCAAAAGCCCCTCCAAGCAGCAGTTTAAACTTTGCAGTGCGTTCTAATTCAGTCTCAATATATTTTCTAAGATTTTTGTTTGACTTTTATTATTCTAAAAGTATACAACACTGAAACCTCAGAATATAAAACTAAGTACTGACTATTCTTGTAAATTCTTGTAGTCTATAGTTTGAGCAGCCTTGTTTCCCAAGTTCTTAATGATACTTTCATCCATTAGTTACAACACAATGTGGTAAATTAGATTTAGAAAAGTATTAGAACCCTTGCAAAAAATCCCCCCTTAACTTTGCAATGATACACGTCTAAAATCAGATCATCTGCAAAAGACTTGAGTTAACTTCCAATTCAGTAAACCACTAAAAATGTGATTTACTTGGAGACATAAGCACAGCCATTATCAAAGCTGCACAATACTTTTAAAAAGCACTTATTAGAATCTTACTATATTTATGAAAATTCCAATTTTCAGCTCCCCAGGTAGTTGGTTTCAGTTTTTGTTTGTTTGGTTTTTAAAACTGCATAACAATAGTTTCCTCAGTTGCATGTAGCCCATTTTTCTCCCTCCATACCAATCCATCACCTTTGGTGTTTAACATTAGCAGAATTCTGATCTTTCAACTGAAAAAGTTAAGAATGGGCACTGCCCATACAGGCTCAGGTGTACAATCTACAGTGCTGAACAACAGAATGAGCAGAACTTCTTCATTAAAGTCAAACAAGTAATCTACAAAAACTTTCTTACACCAGATGAAGAAAGAATAGAGAATTAGACCTTGTAGCTAGAAATTATTCACCAATAATGATTTTCATCTGGTAGGAAAGTATGCAGTCCACTTTGCATTTGTTCTGTATTTAACACTTTCTGTGAAGTACTTCGCAAGAATGGTTTTGAAGGGAGTCTCATTTTAAAGCAGTAGTGAACACAGTAACAATACCATACCTCTGTTTACTAAACAGAGTAGTTTAGAAGCAGCAGAGCTTGGTTGTTCCGAGGACAGTGACAGAATGCACTCACCTTCCTCTCCCTAATCCAGGAGATGAGTCAACGCTGCTCTGCTCCATCCGTCCAGTCCCTACTTCCCTCTTGGTGTAACTCGTGGTAGCACTCTGCATCCGTGTCCTGCTTTGTCCCGGCTGCCGCGTCTGTGGACTCCTGACGCCATTGATTAAACGATCAGCAGAAAAGTTGAATATTGTAGGACTGTCTAGAAGCCCAGGTCCCCTTTCTGCACTGGGTATTGTATGTCGTATATGAGACTTGCTAGGATTCCTATAAATTCAAAAGTCATTTCAACATACGCACTAGCAGAGATCTTCTGAGGCCTAAGCCTATTCACAGAGTTCAGAAGAAGAAAGATCTTCAGTCCTTTACTGCATATTTCATTTAAAAGAATGATCAATATTCAATTTAATATGCTATGTGAATTATCAAAATTAACCTTTTCACTGTCTATTTCCAACTCTGCCTTTACTATATGAATAATCCTGCTGATCACGTCATCTTTCAGAATATTTCAGCTGAATACCCTAAATCACAGAACAGAGAAGTTCTCAGCTTTCGGACTGCCCATTTAAATTTCGAAACACTACATCCATTAACAGGAGCACCATGTGCTCTTTGGTCTCACCTTTGGCACCAGGTTCAATTTCACAAGTATTCTCAAGTTAGCTCGTGTTACTAAAATAAGCAATGAAAACCCCATGTGCCAGACAATACAACAGTATGTATGTAGCTAAAGGACAGATGAACTTGCCTGTTCCTAGGAGGATATTGTCTGAGTGTTGTCAGTGGAGAAGCAGCAGGCTTGAAGGTTGGAGATGTGAATCCATTGATAAATCCAGTATTTGGAAATGGTGTTACCTAAAAAAACATATTGCATGCTCATCATTATAAACAAACTGAGAACCACTTTTCTTAAGCCCATATTTTATGTCATTCTATGCAGGACAGTACTTAAAAGATTGGCTCAAACAGCAATAGAGCATTTGTCTAGTGCCTTGTAGGTAATTTACAAAATTTCCAAAAGACCCAAACTCCTGTTTTTCTGAGAAGACAGCCACTACAACATATATTCAACTTCTGATAGTTTAAGAGGATTGAAAAACATCAAACCAAAATTCTTGGCTGTAAGTTAAATAGCTCTCCTATTTCACACCATAGTGTGCATGACTTTGGAGTTCATAGATATTTCTTTGTCAGAGCCTCTAATCTACATGGACTGTAATTGTTTCTCTTATAATTTATATGTGAATCCCTCCCTAAAAAAATGTAGCTTCTTTTTAGTTCCTCATTCTACTTCCATGTGACATCTAAATAAAGCCTAGAGAATAAGTGGATGTTAAGTGTAACTCTGATGCTTTTCACATCTTACCACCTTATTCTACATGTGAAATATTGTCTTCTTGTCTAAAGAAACAACATTAGCAAAAGATTTTCTGTGGTGGGTGCATGTCAGTGTCTTTTATTAGCAAGATGTCTCAAAATCTGAAGCATGTGCAAAGTAATTTGTCCAACCTCACTTGCACATTTCTGTCTTTTTTTATTTAAATGTGTAAGTGAATTCCATTTAAGAAATGTTACTGTTAGCACAAGCAAATGCTTGTCTTCTCCCCCTGAAAATAACTACAATGCAGAACAGTAAGACTCTTTCTACACTCTGTTAAATGATGACAAACAGCTGGGATTAAGACCATTTGCTATAAAGGTACATTTAAACTTGACTAAGCTTTCTTGCAGAAGTTAAATCACTAATCAGTGGAAAAGAAAATTTAACACCAAAGCTGTCATGTCAAACTACTGCTAGCCTAACCTAGCATGCCTGACAGCAAATGCTACTTCAGGCTCCAAGAAAAGGCCATTAGAAATGTAATAAAGCTCCTTGAGGAACAAAGTTTCATCAAAATAATGCTTTGAAGTGCTTTCTGTTTAAAGGTTACAATTTGAATGCTGCAAAATTCCTTCAAAGCCAGTAAGCAACCACTGAAGCTGAAAAATAAGAAGACACTGAACATATTAGGCACCCGAGCAATATTCAACCCTTCTTTCTTTACAATGATGAGTGATCTTTTCAAAGGAAAAAAAGGCAGATTTTTTTCAATTTTCTGATAATACCAAAAGCATCTCCACAGAAGTCATCTGGCTCAAACATACTTTCTTTTCAATTTCTTTTTTTTTTCCCCACAAGCAGGACAAACTAGATCTTTTCTCAAATACTATTAAGTACGTGATGAAGAATTAGGTAGTTTTAGAATCCTGAGGACATGTGTTGCCATATTCAAGTTCCAGAACCAGAACAGTATGCCCACACTACTGCTGTATTCAATCTCAAATTAGAGATGAGAGAAAGCAACGTTTATGCTGAAGCAGAAGTGAGAAACTTTGTTGAATTTTCTCACAGGTCTCTACATGCAAACTGCAACCCTGTCTCATGAAAATTATTCCTGTGCCATGGTTCCTCATGGTCCCTGTTCTCCTCAAGTGATTTCTATTCAAATATAGCTCTTCCTACAAAAGAATCAAGAAACATCATGTTATATTCATGTACATAAAATGCAGCTAACCAATGACAATACACTGCAAAACAGTGGGAGGCAAAGCTCACACAGTTCATTTTCTGTTTTAACTAAGAAAGGTAAAAAAATTTTAGTGCTGGAAAACTGGTAATGTCTTCCCCAAAGGACTGGAAGAGTAAACTTTCTGGAATACAAAAAATTACAGGATAACATAAGGCAGATACATAGTATGCTGTGCCTGAACCTGGCTAATTAATTAGTCTCCTATACCAGTCCCATCCCCCCCAACTTCAGCGTCCCAAAGCAAGACTGTGCAATAGTCAGCCTTAATTTATCTACAGGAAGATTCATATTCATTGCTGCTTATTAAGGTAGCTTTCTCCTGGAATAACATTGTTCAGTATGTTACCTTGTCTCCTCTGCATTCTTCAACCCCCACAGAAAGCCCTCCCCTGCAAGGGCTCTGGTTCCCTTCCCTGTCTGTGAAGTGTTTAGCACACCAACTTTAATTAACTCTTGGTTTAGTACAGAGGAAGTTTGCTCAAGTTTGTTCAAAGACACTTTAATCCTTTGCCAAAAAACCTCTGAAGAACTTCTAATTTTGAGCACCTTTTCTTTGAGCCGCAAGTAAAGAGGCATTTCCAGAGGGGAGACAGGGCTGCAGATAGGAAACCTCAGCCTCCTAGTCATTACAGGAAACTATGTACATGTCAGTTTTTGCAGGGTAACAAGGGCCGAGTAAAAGGGGCCAAGGCAATTCGGATGGGACTGTCACAAGGGAGAAGATGGAAGCAGCATTGCAGGATGCAGTGGATGTCTCAGAATATATAAGGATTTATTGCTACCACCCTAGCTGCAAGGCTTAACAATAGCCTTTTAAGAAAATAATAACAAAAAGGCAATTTAAAAGTGATTTTTGTAATTAACAAAAGTAATTTTACCTTTTATTCCAAAAGAGATGTTATTATTGCACAAAAATATTCTGCTTTAAGAACATGCCAAATAGGGCAATTCGGCATGTTAACCTAGAACCTGATTTCCTGCTAGAAGATCAAGATAACTTGGTATCTTGACTAAAGAACTGCCTCAAACACTAAAAGGTTTAAGAAGAGAATCACAGTCTGAGACCAGATACAATTTTCAAATAATCTGTCTTGTACACCACAGGAAGGATTTTGAAGAACTGTTTTTCAAGAAGAATCAGAATCTTAAGCTCCCCTCTTCAAGATACTTATGCTTCCTACACCTCAATACTTCATAAGAAAACAATACCAACTGAAAAGAACACAACTGTTTCACAACCAAGAGACTTACCAAGGAAGGGTCAAGGTAGCTGTGCGTGGCTGACCAGGTCTGTGGGCCAATTAAGCTGTACAGTGGGAAGTGCTGCTGGGGACTGTATACTGGAGGTATGTAAAAGGATGTCGTGTAACGCTGCTGCGTGTAGAGGTTCATATCCAGAGGTCTATATCCATTCTTTGGCAAAAATGTGTTTATAGCTATTGCCTTTGCTTTTATCCTTGCCTGCAAAGGAGAGGAGCTTATTGATTACATCAGCCTTTCAAATTAAATCAGGATGATTCAAACTAGCAGCTCCCAAACTTTTACTGACACTGGACACTGCTTTCTCCTTCAAGGATGGCAGGAACAGCTGAATGCTTCCCTGCTACCTGATGCTGGGCAGGATCTATCACTGCCAGAAACGATGAAAGGAGAAGTGTGAAAAGGTGAAAGTGCTACATTTCAAAATCTACTTCAGTCAAATGACTGCTGAGACTGGACCACTTAAATTTGTATTAAAAAACATAGTGAGTGCCACAAACCCCAGAACATACACACGTGCCCCACCCCCAACCCCATAAAGCTCCATTTACCTTAATCGGTTTTCCTTGGAAAGTCTTCACTTCTTCTCTAAGGTATCTGTAAGCCTTTAAAAACAAGTAATTATTCTTGGAGTGTCTGCTAATGTTACACTATAGAAAACTCTCATACATAATCTGCATTAATTTATCATGGCAGAAATGCTTCAGTAGCATTAAAACAAGACTTTAATGGTTATGATTGAAGTATTTCAACGTGTCACTCAAAATACCAATATTCTCAGTACAAAAAAATCCTAGCTTTAGCCAGGAAGCCAGGATATGTGAATAAGTTAAAATTCTGAAGAGTTATGTTTCATAGTTACTGAAAACTGGATACTACCGAAGAGGAAGCATTACTGTTTTTGGAGGTTTGGGTATTATTCTTTTTAAGTTGCTACACATTTGTAATACAGTTTACAATCTGTCAATTCCCCCTGATATCATCCTTGTTTACTGTTACATTCTAATATGCTTCAAAAAATAGTGGTACCTGCTGTGCATCAGCTTCCGATTCAAATGTGATGAACCAATTGTCATTATAGGCAAACTCACAGTTGATGAACTTAGGCAAATTGTCTCCTTTGAAAAGTGCTTCAACCTCCTGAGGAAAGGGGAGAGGGGGGAAGGAGAGAGAGAAAAGAACATCAATTTAAAGTGCAAAACTGTGAAACTCCAATTAAGAAAGACAGAAAGCACTTTCAGCCTTACAAACTAGAACTGAGAAGTTCCAAACACCTGCAGTAGTGTCAGCTTTCTGCAATCTCCCTGCTAGAAGGAATTCAAACAAGCACTGTCTAAGCCCATAATGCAAGAGAAGTTGCCTGCTCCCTTTAAATGAGGGGAGATAAGGCATTTAGGCCATAGGGAGACATTTAAATTTGGCATCAAGTGCAGAAGGATGTCTATTTCTCCCCTGTCCGCCAAACCATGGACTCACATGAAAACACGTGCACGTGGCATAGAACAGGAAAATCCTGCCCTTTCAACAGAAACCTGGAGATAAGCTTTAACTCCAATGTCTACAGATTCATGTATTTGAAATAGGACTTATGTTACCTCAAACGTAAGCAGCTAGTTTCTATAGAAAACACGTACCCTGAACTTTGAATTTGTTCTAATTTATTTGTGTATTTTTTGGTTTTGTCACAGAGCTGAGGTGAGCAGCATCAAAAGGCAACATAACTTGGGAAGCCATAAACTGTTTTGGAATTTTGTTGCTTAAATACAGCCTGACCCTGCTGTGCCAGAAAACATAGGCTATTAAATCTGGTCAGCTAGGTCTAGTTTGCTCCAGTCTGATAAATTTAAACACAATGTATAAAACATTTCACTGGAGACCAACTCTTTTGAAAATAAAGACTCCTCAGAACTTTGTTGTTGTCAAGCATTTAACAGGGACCATCCAGTCCCAATATATCCAACCTCACACAGATGACAGAAAAAAAAAATCTACAATACTAAAACCTAGGCAGTCTTTGAAAGCTTACATTTCATTTGGAAAGCTAGAAGCAGCTATTATTTTTAAGCTATGTACATAGCATATATCCAACTTCTTTCCTCCAATTCCTTTTAGCATTTTGTTTCATGTTCCTGTTTATTAAAGGCCACTTTCTTGTTATCTATTTTAAAACAGCAGTAGTTCTGATTTTTGTATAAAGGCTATCAAGAGCAATTTTTTCAGGATCTTTACTCTTCCTTGCAAAATTAAACAGAGGGGAAACTAAAATACCTACCCATCATCAAGAATCTGTGCCTTCTGCTTTTTGGAAATTCAAAATGGTTTCATTATGGCTCTGTAATTTTTTCTAATATTTCCATTAATCACAGTCCCAGCTATGAGTAGTCCCAGAGTTGTATTGAGTATCTCTCAAAGAATCAAGTTGTCCACTCTTGCACTCATTCCACAAGCCAATGGAGATCCTTAGTGACTTATTGACACCTCTCAGACCTCAGCATTATGGAAACGTTTACAAAGCTTTAACTACTTTACTGGAACAAGCTTCAAGGTGCCACAGTGGCATTTTCTAGTCTAAGATTTATCTTTCTTCATCCTTGTTTGCTATTTATCCAAGGATCTGAGCACCAAATGCATAAGGACAAGTCAGTCCAAGAAAATTATGGCATTTCTACTGAAGACAGCACGGTCAGTCTCTCAGGTCTCTGCAGAGCTACAAGTTGTACCAAAGTCTTCCTATGAGCAATATGCTTCTATCAAGAATATTTGTTACCCAAGCAAACACAATAAGCTAAGTTTAAGAAGTGTTGTTAGAAACTAACAGTGTAGTAAGAAATGCAATATGCTTACTGAAACCTAGAAGAAATCGAATTTCCACATCCTAAGGGAAAAGTGTTCTTTACTGAACAAGGAAACACTTACTTCAATGGGAGTAGATTCAGGTACTTCACGTAAAATCACAATACAGCGATTCTGATTTGGCCGAACTTTTTCCCCTTTCTCATCCACTTGAACTAAAGGCAACGCTAAGAGAGAACAGACGAGAACGTGTGTCAGCTGTCAGCAAACATAATAGCTTTGCACACCAAAAGATGCTGTGAATAGCTTTGCAATGCAAAGCCTCAAATATTTTTGAACATTAAGAAACAAGCAGACAATGACTGAGAACACTTTCAAACATACAAAACCAAGTAGATATGTTTCCTTATCATCTCCACACTTTTCCAGTCTAGAAAAATCCCAATTCATTAGCTTTTTCTTCTAAAGCACACATGGAGTAATTTTTTTTTATTCTTACTTTAGTGGTAATGTCCAGTAGCCTTTTCTGAGAATTTAATCAAAGAAACATAGAGTATCAGGCCGGATCTCAAAGATCATCTGGTGTAACCTTTCTAGGCAAAAGCATCGTCTAGACAGCATGGCCCAGCACCCTGTCCAGCTGAATCTTTAAGGTATCCAGTACTGGGGAATCCACCACTTCCCTAGGGAGATTATTCCAATGACTGATTGTTTCTCTGTGGAAAATTTTCCTCCTGTGTCCAATTGGAATCCCCCCAGGAGTAAAATTTTCCACAGAGAAACAATCAGGCATTGGAATAATCTCCCTAGGGAA
>WBMZ01006186.1:0-36037 GCA_013400975.1 Atrichornis clamosus | reverse complement strand
CTTGTACCCATTACTCCTGATCTCTACCATGTGACTTTTTATAGAAAGACTCTCCATCTTCGTTGCAGACACTCTTTAAATACTGCAACATGGTAATAAGGTCTGCCCTAAGCCTTCTTTTCCCAAGGCTGAACAAATCCAGTTCTCTCAGCCTTTCCTCATACAGCAGCTTCCCAGTCCTCTGATCATCTTTGCAGCCCTTCTCTGGACCCAGTCTTCTCCTTCACATCTTTTTTGTACTGTCAGGACCAAAACTGAACACAGTATTCCAGGTGTGACCTAACAAGCTCTGTCTGAGTAGAGTGGGGCAATGACTCCTTTACCTCTGCTTGAGATGCCCTTATTGATGCCGCCCAGTATTCTCTTCTCTGATTCAGGTCCCTTTCCACAGAGCTGCTCCCCAGTCAGGTAGATCCCAGCCTGTGCAGTATTCCTGAATTATGTTTTCCAAGGTGCAATACCTTACACTTGTTCTATTGATCTTCATAAAGTTCTTGTCAGTCCACTCCTCAAGCTTACTCAGGTCTTCCTGGAGGGTGGATCTCCCTTCTAAAGCATCCACTTCCCCAGTCAGTAAGGTATCATCATGCTGCTTAACAGAGGGCAAATATTTTCCTTCTGTTTCTGTTCATCATTTACATACCTGAAGAACCCTCTCGCGGTTTTTGACAAAATTTGTCATTCTGGCCCAATTCAATCTGAGCTGAGCTTTTCCTTCCTAACTGCATCTCTGCACACTCTGGCAATGCCCTTGTAACTCTCAACAGGTACTCATCCACTTTTCCATCTCTGGGATGCCTCTCTCTTGGTTTTGAGCAGACTCAGAAGCACAGAGTTAAGCCAAGGGAGTCTCTTGATCCACCTACTTCTCTTCCTTTAAAGGGATTGAAATGTTTTTGTGCTTCCAGGAGAGAACTCCTAGTACTAGTTAGCTTCTTTATCCTCCATGGAAACTTCCCGCAGAATCCCTCTCAACTGTGCTCTGAGCAAGCTGAAGTTTGCTCTTGTAACATCTAAAACCTTAAAAACTCTCAGTGTGCTCAGCACGACCCCAAACCCCACAGTTCTGTGACTGCTGCAGCCAAGGCTTCCAACTAAGCGAGATATCACAAAGCTGGTTCTCTCAGTGTCTGAGTGGTTAGGCCAGCAGTGCCTCATTCCTGCTCGGCACATCTAACACTTGTATCGGGAAACAGTCCTCTACACATTCCAGAAACCTGATGGATGACGTGCGCTGTATTGTTCTTCCAACAAATGTCTGAGTAGTTGGAGTCAACTATAAGAACCAAATTCAGTTGACCCAAAACTTAAGTGGCCCAAATATTGCTTTGCTGGCAGGTCAATACTGCTTGGTTTGGAGGTCAGTAGCAGATGCCTACGGTAAGATCCCCCTTGGAAATAACCCCTCTGATCTTGATCCAGAGGTGCTCCACAGAGCTTCCACGATTGATGTAGTTGATTGATATACATTCAAGGTTCTCCTTAACAGAGTGTGAGACTCCTCCATCCCTTTTGCCCCACCTGTCTTTACAAAACAGCCTAGAGACATCCATCGCGATCCTCCAGCCATGTGAATTGTCCCACCACGTCCCGCAATTCAAACCTATTAATTCTTATTTGCACAGATCATATTCAACACCTGAAATACGAAGTAGCTTTGATAAAACTACAGTCCTGTAATTGTGATGTCTAAACTGGAGCTGCTTGGGCTACTTAATGCTTTACAGAAAAATAATGGCATTTTACTGCAGTATATTAAAAAAGGAAGAGATTAAAAATTCAGATTAATAGTTTTACCTCAATAACCAAAATGCTTTCCAGCACTGAGGAACTTTTACTTACATCTCAGCACTTCAACAATCAAATCCATATCAGTACTGAGTTTCTTGACATGATCAAGGTTTGCTACTGTCATTATTGGCACATACTGATCACTGTCCATCTGTGATATAAGGTACATGTCACTGGCAAGATTTTCTCTGTTGGGAGAAAAAAAATAAAAATAGGGAAATGTTACAGATCGACTTTTTTTCAATAAACTTGAGACAAAAATTCATCACATAATAGAAAGCAGATTCCTTCGGCATTTTCACTAACTAATTAAAATCACTGGCTTAAACAAAGCTTACTAAATGATTTAAGTTACTCAGTTTTAATTATGACCAGTAAAGGTCACAAAAATTCACCTGATCTTGTAATTGCTTGTCTCTCACTTCAAACCAATGTATTTACTAGTTTATACTTTAGGACAAGAGGTTTCACGTAAGCTTTAACAGGTACATCAAGACCATACTCTGAAATTTGTGTGTTCCTTTCCCCAAATTCTCATCCTTTCCACTTAGATTTAAGTGACAACTAAGAAATATATTAACATACATCCCAAGTTAAGTACTGAATCTTGTTAGTGAACCTCCAGTTTGGAACATTTAGGTAAATACATACCTAGATAAACAGAATTCCAGTGTCTTTTTCAGTAATTCTCGTAAATCTTCCTGACCTTCTGGCTGCAACTGTTCGTTTCCACCTAAAAATTAAAATACTTTAGATTAAAATGTAGTTCTGCTATATTACACAATCGGTATTTTAAACACACCATCGTGTCTATTACTGACTGTGTGACTAGTAATAAATTTTCAAATCCAATAGATGTTCATTATGTATTAGTTAACACTGAAATTACACGGCAATGCTTTTTATTTAAGACAGAAAAGAAACACCATGTCTGCATTTACTTGCTAACCTCTATTCTCCAAATACATAAAAATTTGAAGCACTTTTAGAAGAACAGCTGTAAGTACATCTCAAAGTATATCCTGAACTGGTTTAGCTCGTAGATCTGTCTTCCATTCTCAGGAAACTAACCAATTTCTAGCTGACCAGACCCTGACTAATGCAGCTGACTGATTTAACAAGTGAGCAATGCAATGGGGGCTCTCCATAGTTCTGGCCTCACTGTAAATTACCAACACATTAATTCAGAGAAGGGTTTCAAAAATGTACAAAATATCAGCACATACCCAATCTACTAACAACAGATGTGTAATCCATTAACAATCTTTGGGTTAAGAAGACGAAATTAAGTTTTTTCTTATACGTGGAAGTTTCAAAATAATCACATGGAAAACATGAACTTCCTGTTCCGTTTAGTTTAGACACAATATACTAATGTCAGTAGAGGGTAAACTCATTGTGCGTCAGTGGGAGAAGTGTTTAAAGATTAGAAGTTTTGGGTAGCTTTTAGAGATTAAGAAAACATTTAGTGACATGTTATTTATGTAAATATATATGCATGTAAGTTAGTTTCTTTAAGTATTTCACACCATCTATTGCCATGTGTACCCTTCCCTTCACTAACTTTCATCCTTTTCTTCAGCTCTCCTTAGTCTTTCTTCTTCCTAAAGCAACTTCTAATTTTCTCCCACCGTGCTGTCCTTCACACGTTCTACTCTGATGAAGAGAACACCAACACCTGAGAAATACATATATCATGTTCTAATCCACTATTTGCCTTCCCTGTCTCCTCTTTCTTGTCCAAAGCCTGGCAAGGACCAAAATTATATGCATTTAAAAAAATAACTACTAAAAAATTAAAGAGCAGATTTCAGGCTTGGGACCACGTGTCACTATTCATCAAGTGGAACAGACCCAACCTGCTGTTCAGCTGTTTACAATACTATCGGACTCCTGTTAAAAGTTAACTATTTTGGGCACATAAAGGACACGCTGACACGTTCTAACATTAATCTGAAGAATACTGTTCCCTTCTAGAGTGTGTTATTAATACAATTTTCTGTTTGCCAGCTAATTATTTCATATTCCTCAACAGTACGCATAAGTAGAAGAGTTAAAGAAAACTTTCCGTTTTTAAACATAAGCAAGGATGATGCCACAACTGTGTCTGATTTCAGCTGCCTTGATTTCCAGCTATTATGGATGCTATACTGGTAGTTTTAAATACATGTTACAAAATCAGCTAAGCACAATGAACAAGGAACAGACCTCTCATAAATCTCAGGAAACACCCAGCACATTTTCCTCTCCTTCCCATCCCTCATCTCAGTTCAAGTAGTAATCCTACATGCATCTTGCAGACCTTCTGTCCCCTTCAATGAAATACAAGCATGGCTGAATCTCTATGCTAGTTTCCAGAAGCTTCTTAAAACATACCATCTGGTATAGAGCACAGCTACTAACAGTTGCACTGAAAAAAAATTCTGGAAGTTCATTAAATAAGTATGCAAAGAAGTTAGACTAAAATGTTGCTTATTTTAGCAATCAAGTACAAAACTGGTCTTTCCACACATTAACTGAGGTGAGATTCATACACTCTTTGTGTCTCAAGTACTATTACTTGAGACACAAAGAGTATATGAATCTCACCTCAGTACCTGACCCAACTAGAAATATGCAGCTTAGACAGGTAGCTGTCTAAACGCACATGTCTACATTAGGGATTTTCATTCAGTATTTCAGAAAATACTCAGTTATATCCAGAACATTTGTTTGATTTTGTGCCGCACCTCATAAGACTTGTATTCAAACCAGGAGGAGACTGGCCTCCAAGCATGTCTAAGTCTGATTGCAAAAGAGACAGGATTTCTAGGGTCTGTTTAAAGAATGCATATATTGACGAACAAAAGTCATATAATTTGGGGGGCCTCCTCGGTTTTTTTAGATGCTCACTGTTCAACTCAAAATACGCGTTTTGTTTGTTTTTAAACTAAGTCCAAGCACGTATTAGCTTTCTCTCACCTGTCTGGGTGGTTTCATGCAAAGACTCATACTCAGACTGATCGAGAGCCAAAGGGTTCATATCCGTCTGCTCTGACACCGGAGCAGCTGGGGACGGCTCCGGCGGCTCCGTCAGCACCGCGTTCTGCTGCTTTGTGTCGCCATCACCATTGGCATCCAGTCCTGCAGCACAGAGCACAGGCACACTCAAAAAGCATTCTTTCTAATCACAGTAACATCACAGTTACAACTACATCTGAAATGAAGTTGCTTATATGTTTACTTTAAATTTTTTAACAGACAATTAAGTTCTGCACTGAATGTTTTTTTGCTTGAGCAACAGCTGGAAGCTCTTATTTCATACCTTCTTTACAAGAATCTGGAGGTTGGTCAGGTATTTCTTCCCACGTTTTGCTCACACTACCATCAGTGGCACCACTTGCTTCCAAGTGTAACATATGATTTCCCCAGACCTTTGCATTAGGGTTTAACTCAGAAACCTTGGTTGACTCCTACAAAAAGAAATTGATTATGCATTTTGTGGATGCACACCAGGCATCTGGTGCACAGATATGTACAGTTTCAAATAACAGTATCAGACATACACTTCAAAATTGTACTGTCATGTTTCTTCACACCTGAACATATTAACTGAATTCCCATAACCATTCCAGGTACAAACACAACTGAATTGTGCTGCACAGTATTCATTTATCTGATTAAGGATCACCAGAAAAGGTTACCAGCACTGAGCAAATGACAAGAAACATTTCATTCTTTGCCTTTGACAGACTAAAACAGCCTGTACTTGTTCTAGACTTCAGGCAGTTCTCTAATATACATGTCTACTTGATGTTGACTATAATGCTATTGTATCTGTTTCTGAAAAGTAATATCAAAAAAATCAAGAATATACAAAAGTACAGGATTTTTTTTCTGAAATTATATAAACATGTAACGGTTTTAACAAAACATTATGGAAAATCGAATGCAATAAGATGTGCATGACAATTTCTGTCATTACTTCAAGATGAGGAACAGAGCATTAGGACAGAAAGGATGAATTACCAGATCCAGTTAAATCATCTCAAGCTAATCTCTTTTAAACTGGATTGGAAATGGACACATTTAATGATTACATACGGTTGTATACAACCATCATATAAATGGTTATATCTGTGCTTCAGAGAGATGGCTCTCTGCAGTGTAAACATCTACACCACTTTCTTGATAGTAACATGAGGCAGTTCTCTCTTGTTTTGCTAATGTTTGAGCAAAATGCATTGAACTATTCCATACCAAGAATATATTTGGAGTGTTTTAATCTAATTATATTGAGAAAGAGTATTGCTCACGATACTGCACACTAAAAAAGCTTATTAAAAATTTGCTTTGTGAATTTATGAATGCTGGGAACATTACAGTGTTTAAGACAGGCACTCCAAAACTCCATGAAGCTTTAAAGCTTCTTTAACACATGCACTCAAATACTTATTCTCACAGTACATAGAAAATATATCCAGAAAGTAAAAAACCCCGAAACATCTTGACTTAAACACATCTATTGAATGACAAAGACTTATAAAAAGTAGAAATGTTTGACATAACTGCTTGAATAGTAGGGATTCAAAGATGACAGCAAGTTCCATCAGTTTCCATTTTTAAGATAAGAAGTTCCCCCCAAAGACAGCAAACAGCCTCAAGTACAAACCACTGCCCATGCTGTAAGTGCTGGGCAAGGTCAGAGTAGCTGCTCCAACACAGCTGGTGAGGGGAACAATGTCAGGGAAGCTCAGCAGAAAAGGAAAAGGAGCAGCAGCTGCTACAGGTTGGCTTTTGCAGAGTGGGTAAAGCTGGAGGGGAGCACTGGAGGTCACCCAGTCCAACGGCTTCACTTGTTTCTTACCCCAGCTAGCCAAGATCTTAGCTCATTCCTCTCACTTCTTCTGCAGCCACTCCTTTCTACAGCACTACTCATCACCAGAACTGAGCAAAAGATTTCTTAATTGCTACCAAACAAGAACTTCAGGAAATCCACAAACATTTCTTCCTATACAAAGTTAAAGAGCACTATTAACAGTCTGTAGAAAGCTTTCTTTCTGCACACTGAAGTGTTTATCTTAAGTTCACCTGGAATTGAGAATCTGCAATCAAATTACTTTGCCAATGATTAAACTTTCACACAAAGTAAACAGAACCAAAAGGAAAAAAATACATCAAGTCAGCAACATTTTGAACTTCTGCATTCTGTACAGTATCCAGTTTTGCAAAAAAAAGGGAGTCAGTCATCAGGTTCAGGACAAAATAACATCTATTTAACTAATGAAACCAGGGTTTGATTTGGCTTAGTCAAACTTCCAGCTTCAGCTTTAAGCTTTACCATCAAATCACTTCTGCAGAATACTTACAAGTTCATCTTTATTGTGCCATCCCCAAGTACCAGCATTTTCTGGTGCTAGTGGCTGATAGAGGTGTGTTTCCACTGGGAATGAAGCACCCGGTAAACTTTCAGGTTCATTCTGGAAGTCTTCACTAACTATACACAGTCTGTCATTCTTCATGGTATCATCAGAAGTTGCATTATTCCATAAAAAGCCCAGCAGATATTCACCATTACCAGAAGGAACCGTGTCAGAAAGCAGCTGATTTGTCCAATCAGCACTGTCAGTCTGAAGACTGATGAAATGTGACCACATTTCAACCTGGGGATTTTGTCTGTGCAGTTCATAGGAGTGCTCTTGGTCACTCGATCCATCTTCCATCAGATCTAACACGCACTGCTCTCTGCCTCGCTGGAATCCTGCAGCACCAGGAGAGGCACTGGGTATTTCATAGGAGGGAGTAGCAGTGTATTTGTCTACCTGCTTTGGGTCAACACAAACTCCAAGCTCTTTGTTTGAGAAAATCTTGTGATCTGGCTGCATCTGTTCCCAGCTTGAGGTCAAGTCATTCATTTGAGTATTTAATATGTAACTGGTATTTTTCAGTTCAGTAGTCTTGGCTTCCAACTGCTTCAAATTCCCCCCCGTAAAAGGTTCTAGATTCCCAGTTGATACACCAAAACCAGTGAGGTTCTCCTCTGAGTGGATGCTGACACACTGTCTTACTTCACTGTCCCGAAGATTACATTCATTTACGTCACACCCACTTTTTTCATGACTTTCTGATCTTTCTTCAGTAAAAGGCCCAACCGAAACCAGAGTGTTCCTGACCTCTGGCTCTGGGATGGCAGAGTGACATAACTTGGCCTCTTCCACTGCTTTGTCATGCGCATGAGAACATGGATTTTGACACCATAAAGGCAAAAAATTATGGGCTTTATGTACAAGATTACTGGCATCTTCCAGATTTTTAGTGTCATATTCGAATTTTACACTCTTGTTCATAAAACTGTCTGTGGCTGCAGGTACAGGGGAGTCAGGATGAGCATTCTGACTGTGAGACAAGCCTTTGTTACAATTGAAGATGCCTTTATCGCAATCAACAGTGTTAGCATCCAAATTCTGTTTCTCATTTTCTGCATTGTTATCAATGGACTCATTTAGGTGAACTTCAAATTTTGTCTGTTTTACAGATTCTAATACATCCCCAGGTATTTTGGCTGACTCAGCCACTGCATTCCATTGATTTTCCACTGTGTGGAAGGAACACACATCCTGTTGTTCACCTTGTCTACAGTTCATATCTATTTTACTCATATTCTCACATTTCACAAACACAGAAGAGACACTGGATTTGTTATGTGACTTAGGATATTTGCATGCTTTACTTTTATTCCCTGGTGACTCTTGAGAAACCTGACATTCTAGGCTGTTTTCGTTTAGGAACATTTCATCTGTGCTTGGGGTATGTAGTTCATGAGGTGTCAAAGTGCCATCACTTACCCACGATGTAGTTCTGTTCAAGTTACTAGCTTCCTCAGGCAAATCACCTTTTAGCTCAATGACACTCACACAGACATCTTCCTTCACACCATTATGGTTTGCAGCTTCAGCTGATGTCTTCATTTCAGTGCAACCCTTAATTTGAGTTTGAAAATCAGAACCTTCCCCCAAGTTTTTGTGCATTTCAGTCATGTTCAAAGCTTCACAGCTACGCAAACTTGTACCTGTGCATTTATCTCTATCTTTCAAGGATTCTTCAAAACTGCTGTGATGTTTACTGAAGTCTGGTGCAAACGTTTGGCTATCACCATATGTCCTTTCAAGCATTTTCTTTTCCACATTTGAGTTTACTTCACTTTCTGGCTCTAGAAAGCAGACTTCTTCAACAAGTGTTTCTACATTGTCCATTTCATGTAACTCTAAAGATAATTTAAAGTTACCCATGTTCTCTACCACCTGTTTAGTATTTATTTGCCCTACAACACTTGAGGGATGTCTACTTAAACCAAGTGGTACAATATCAGAATGATTACTTGCCTCAGTTTTTCCTGAATTACATACTCCAGTGCTTAACAATACACTGGAAACACAATCACTGTGCTTCAGCTGATCTGAGTTAGGGCTGTACTGGTCCTCTCCAGCAGCATCCACAAGCTTTACAGCATCACAAACTGTACAGAGTGATTCACTCCAGCTGACAGCATTACCCATGGTATATACCCCTTCTTGCTGACTCTCCGGGATGATTTCATGGGACACTTTTGCTCTTAAGACATCTGTTACTGTATTGTGAGTATTTGACCTATGCACCTGACACATGTCAGTCAGTAAGTTATCAGAACACTGGATGTCTATGCTACAATATTCCTTTGTATCCTTTTCCTGCATGTTTGACTCATCCTCTTTTCTATACTCAAACAGTTCTTTCTGTGAATTAAACTTAGCTTCCACTTGTGCCAATTGCTGCACTGGAAATTCCTTCCCAGTGTCTAGAGGTCGTGCCATGGTGCACATTCCTTCATCAGTAACAGCTGAGTTATCTATGTCTGCTGCAGTCTCTTCATGCACAGTAGCTGGCACCTCTTCATCCCCTTTCAGATCTTCAGCATCTACAACACAAATACTGTAAAACTCCTTGTCTTTCACATTTTGACTGCTGTCTACATCAAGATAGGAAAATGTTGGAGACATCTCTCCGTATGAACTTGAAACTTTCTGTAGGCTGTCACTCTTGCTGTCTTCAGCATTTACTGTTGTTTCATTTTGCCTTGAATGGTCACACGTAACTGCATAATCCTCCAGAGAATTTCTATTTAAGGAAATTTCTCTCTGTAAGCCTTTGTCTAGGATGTCTGGTATATGTGAATTAGAAATACGACCAAACAAGCAATGCTCTTGTGCAGCTACATTTTCATTACTAATATTACTATTAATATTTTCTACATTGTTCATGTGCTGACCATTACTATTAGATTTTTTAGGTGCTCCTTTTTTAATAACCCTATCTTTCTTTTCTTCACTTTTCTGCAGATTTCCGTACGTACCCGAGACTTTCAGGAGGTGACTGAAGGAATTAAAGAAGCTGAAAGGTCTGTCATACGTCCTCCTAGAGCTCGCATTGGGAGGATTCCCCATGCTGTAATATGATGGATATTTTGCTTTTCTACCCCAAAAGCCAGATTTAGAATTTGACACTGCACTATCATCGCTATGAACATGTTCAATGCCGACTGTCGCAGCTGCCCCATTAACTGTCCTTCCCACTGCATGCAGATCCTGGCTTTCCACACTTCCAAAAATTGAAGATAAAGTTTTACTTATCCTTGACTTTGGTGCTTCCTCTTCCACAGATTTTTGTAACAAGCTGGTTTTCTCCTCACTCGTGCTGTTACTCAGTTCTTTACTGAAGCAGCAGCCCATGTTTAGTAAGTAGTGTCAGGTCTTCTCATTGCAAATCACCTTCCTCTATACACTAGACTAACTTTCTATGGCTACTGAGGAGACAAGCCAACACCCAACTGCCAAAAATAGCACACTTTGAAAACCATGCAGGGGTTCATATGTCATTGCCACTCAAAGTCCAAATCCCAGTTGCTGAGCAATGTTTCAGTATTTCATCATATACACTGTAATATTCAAGTCAAATACTTCTCCTAATGAGATTACAGTCTCTTTATGAGTATTACCAAGTCTTGGGAACCTCTATTGTTTAATTTCCTGAAGAGCTTCGTTCATCCAAATCATTAAAGTATTTAAATGATATCTTTCACAATGTCCATGTGTGCCAGAAACTACTTGTCTTCATATTTAACACAACTCCCACTTTCCATACAAGGATAAATGCATTCTGGCTTTACATGTTTAAGTCTGATGTGTAGACCAGATATTTTGAACCATTTTCTCTTTCTCCTCCCTTCCCCCAGAGCTGAACCTACACCATGATTACTTCTTTAGGAAAAACAAGCTAAAGATAGATAAGACCTCATGTATTCCATTGAGCAGCCATTGTACGTTATCAGAAGCTAATTCTGTTCCAACACTTTTTTTTTCATTTGTTATCTGCATGAAAAAAATCACTCAGTGACTTAAGGCACTTAAAGGGGCCTAAAGATCATTTATCCACCTCATGGTACTCTGGCAGGATCAATTACATATAACCTCCAAAAAAATTTGTGTATCTTTTTACTAAAAAATTCAAAGATGATTAAAAAGTATTTTGACTAAATGCTACTCCTTCCAAAAGTCTGCCCCCAGTATAGTTTTCATTGTTGTACATAAACAGACTTCCTTCTGACCTTATGACAACTAAAACATTTTTATAGACACATACTTACATATTTAAATACTTCTATTATTGCAAGTTCTTTTAGATGCTAAAAAAAGTGGTACTTTTTCTTCAAAAATAAAAACCCAATAAAATAAGCTGAAAATAGCCAGCAATTTTTTTATGCTCCAAACAGAGTTTTCTTCTTTGCCTTTTCATTACCTCATATCACTCAGACCTTTTCTAAAATTCATTGCTATTATTTCAGATTTGGACCCCATCCTTCAGCATTCTTGCAGACTTACCCACTACAGCACCACACTACTCTGTTACTCGAAAGATGCAGAAAACACATAAGAGTGTAAGACAAGACACCCTTAAAGTCTACCTCAAATGTTCCTTCAAACACTGAACTCAGTGCTATTTTTTCATTGGTTGTGCACCTTATGACAACTAATATTCCACTATCTCCGACCATAAAAGAAGATTGCTGAATTGGCTAAAAAATAGCTCCCCTCTTCAACAAGTCTGCTTTGAAATTGCAAAACAAGATCAGAGGAAGAGTATCGTGTCCCCCCTTGCTAATCCAACCCATGCAGCCTCCAAGTGCCTGCAGCTACACTGTTCCTGAGGATAGGAACTCTGATGCATCATTGCTGCCATCTGCTGCATTTTTTTTAATTCTCCCGTGGGACAAAATTATTCAACATGCTTGGATCCAGACTGAAAACTATGCCAAGTCACTCCTCTCTTTAGCATTCCCTGGAACTGAGACCAGGGAAAGGGGGAGGGAGTTACTTATAATAGTTTTTTTGAAGAAATGCCATAAGCAAACAATTTAACTGTTTTTAATGTCATCTTAAAGTCACAGTAATACTTATGAAGTTCACAACTATTCAGAAAACTCCCTTATCAGGTAAACAAATAGCAAGATTTTTCCCTCTGTGATTTAACCATTGCTAACTCGTGCTTTCTAGAGAGGAACTAAGTGTCTTTAAGAGACAGAGCAGAGCAAAGTCCACTTTTCCAGCACCTTAACAACCACTTCTACTATCAACTAATGGGAAGAAAAGGGGTGAAGCAGTTCAGGCAGGCAGAAACTTCTTCCAGTTTTCCCATACCCTTCTTTCATGCAACAGCACATTTTGTACTTGTTCCTTTGTTTTTATCTAAGGGTTGCAGAGATAATTTCTATTTTTAAGCAGCTACAGTGCACATTCATTAAGTCAAATTTCTCAATACTATTTCTTGTGGGATCACAACTTTAAAAAAAAAAGGCAACATGAATTTAAGCAGAAAATACCACTCTTGTGCTACATCACTGGAAGCACATTCTGGCTAAGCTAAATGTTGCCACCAACTTGAAAAGCACTTAACAGAGTTCATGCTCTGCTACTTCAGAGCCCAACTCAGCTGGGGAGTAGGTTTTGTTTATTTTGTTATTTTTTTTTAACCGCTATACACGCATATTTCAACTCTGGTATATTTCTCACCTACTCAAAGCCTAAACAGGTTTTCCATCTCCATGAAAGAAATCTGCTCTGAAGCAGCACTTTCATAACTTGGACAATTACTTTTTTTAAAAAAATGTATTTAGTCTTATGTCCTGCACACAACCGCACAGAAGACAAGAAGTCAACATGCTTATTAACATGAGTACACTTACCCACCTTTCATTCCTCCATGTACCTATTCTTTGAAAAGGAGTAAGGGTTTATCCCAGATATCGCCTTACAGGCCTAGGTTTAAAATATAATCTAGATTTGAAGTTACAACAGCACAAGTCAAAATAGTCCTCACAACCTTCTGACATCTAACTTCCTTTTTCTTTTGCTATAATAAAGTCATGCAATTGTAACAAGTCCTGAAGAAACAGTGATTATGTTGCACTCCCAGGCCACACCTGATGCCATGCCATCACACTTAAGGGAACAGAGAGGAGCGGCCTCACAGCAGATGTCACACTGTCACCACTGCAAGCTTTTGGAAACAGCTGCTCAAATTGCTTAACTTTCCCTCCAATAGATCATGATTAAAGGACTGCTAGCAGTTTAAATACACATTCTACACGTTGAAACAGTATTAGTATCAGAAGTCATCTATAGGTGCAAAACTATTCTTATGGCCTCGTCACTTTTCTCATGGCCTAAATCTACAATAGCATGACAAAGAACAACCATTGATTAGTATCGATCCTTTATGATGCTGATCCCATATATGCCCAGTTTAAGGTCTAATCCTCCCAATTCTTGTTTAAAGCTAGTCGTGATCTCCTGAATTATTAAATATCACATACTTATACAAACTGCTACTTAACTCTTAATTGGCACATACTGTGATACTCTGTATTGTCAAATGACCTGAGGATTATGTGCTATACTGAATTTTCACTGAATACATGGTCCTGTGCCAAAGTAGCAAATATAATTTCCTCAGTTCCTTTTAATTCTGAGGCTTATTCTTGAATGGGCTGCACAAGGATTTCTGAGCAACATAATCTAGCAGCAATAAGCCCAAGACATCGTTTTATAGTACCTCCTAAGAAAAACATTTTTTGCAAAGTACATTTAAGTGCTATCTTTCAAGAATTTCTTGTTATTTTTCCTTATGCTTAGAACAAACAATACGATTGAACTTGTGTTTACAGTACCTATAAGCACTGACAAAACCCAGGGTACCACACTGATCTGAATTCCCATTAACAGAAACCCATGGCAGCATCTGATAATTATTCAACTAGGGAAAGAATGGGTGATGCTCATATTGCAATCAGACAGCGAGTTTAAACAGCCCCACTGTAATACTCTGCACAATAACATACACTTGTGCAGAATCTGTTGTCACTTGCTGAGAAGAATCCCTTCTAAAGTTATTTTCAAATTTCCAGATCAGGTTTTCAAAGCAGCCAATGAAGGAAACAAAATTCCTTGGTCGTTGGAAAGTACTCTGAGAAGCCACAGATTCAAACGTGAGCATGGAAGAGGAAGAGTTTAGGATCAACCAGCAAGGAAAAAGACTGTGCCTACCTGTAGCATTACAGGTTAGTTAAATCTTGTCTGGCCGAGACAGGTAATGCAAACTACCTCCACCATGGGATTTGGGTCTTGGCCTCTTCCCTCAGAGTAACCTCTAATTTCTAGCAGCAAAGAGTTACTATTGAAAAGGAAACTCAGAATTGAGTTAAAATGGAGTGAAGAATTTCTTAAATGCTGACCTTCCTGGGTGCAGCCTAACAAGGGCTTTCTCAGAAGGAGCAATTGTCAATCAGGATACAAAGAATCCAATGACAGACGTCACCTGAAGTGACAAAGCTCATCTCTAGGTTACAGAAGTTGAAAAAAAATACTATATTTAACTCTCAAATTTATCAAAGCTAAGAATCTGCTAGTATCCTCTACGCTATGTACCTCTGATATTTAAGTCTAAGCTACTATTCACAAGAAATTTATGAGGATCTTCAAGTTGCCAATTTCCTTCAAATTGTGTGCAGAATTGCCAAAATTCTGCTGTTAAATACTACTAAAATCAGCCAAACTCAATAACTGTTACGCTGGAAATGAACCATACCAGGCCTGTGAACAACTACATTACGCATTAAATAGCAGTTTCATGGCTACTTTGAGGCAGAAGACTGTCTCCCTCACTATGAGGTTAAGACTGTGAAAAATGGTATTAAACAAGTATCTTTAAGCAGCAACCCTGAAAAGTGATTTCTGAAGGATTTTGTCACAACATCAAAACTTTCATTTTCATTTAGTCACTGCTGACTACTGTTCAACATTACTCACATTACAATGTGTTCAGTTTTGTTCTCACCAAACAACAGAACGACTAAAGTCATAATTAGAAAAATTTTGTTATTGTTCAAAGAGAAAACAAAAAATACTTCATATAACCACTTCAGATTAAGACTAGCCTACTAATTATTTTTACAGTATCTACAGAGGTGCATCAAAATTCCCCATAGAAATTCTGCAACTTTACTCCTGAACTGTCACAAGAGCATTTGGACTAGGTGTATCAAGAGATCCCAGAGGAACAGCACAGCCAGAACAGCTAGGGAAAGCAATTCAGCACGTTTCTTGTAACTCTATTTTAAAAAAGGCTCCTAGAAACCTCACTAGGTGCTATGGCAGTATGGCCCCATATCAAATGCATGCTGAAACAGTGATCCATGCAAACAAGCATCTATGCCTTTATGCAGTCTAGCCGTCAGATCTCAAAATAATTTAGACACAAGAAACAGCAGGTCATTTTCACTTTACCTGAAGCATATATTTGCTAAAGGCAATAGAGTCAGGATTCCAGAAGTTTTTCTCCTTTCTGTCACATTTCTGGAAAGATGGAAGTCTTGTCTTAATGATTTTAGATTGCTAACTTGTCCTGCACTCTGTGAAGTTTTTCTCCAACTTAACCTTGTTCCCAAAACTTACAAGTGAGGTTCCTGAAGCACCGGCAAACTCAACTCATGTAAGCATGGCATTATGGACAGGACCATTTTGAAAACACCACTTTTAACAGAATATATTGGTAATGATGCTCATACAACAGAATGACCTTCTGATACTGTGCATATAAGGGTATGATACTGGTATAACTTAAAAATGCCGAATGAGCTACAGGTCTCATCTTTTTCAGATAAAATATTCAGCCAAGGAAAAGCTTTAATCACACAACTAGTTACTTGAAATGCACCATTATAGCATTATGGATGCATTCCAAGATATCTAAGTTGACATCAGCTTCTTCTACTCAGGAAAAGAGCAGTAAGGTCTTCTGAAATGTAAAGAAACTGTTACTCTCTTTCTCCAAATAAGTTGGGAAGAACAGGAATTAAGACTTAGATTCTTTTTTTTTTAAATAAAAATTCTAGTAGGTCAAATTAAAAGAACTAGCATCCATGTGAAGACTAATCAAGTTTCCTTTAATATTAATGCACCTGTTGAAATGCATGACTTTCAAGCTCTGGAAGCAAATCTGCAAGCCCCTCTTACTCAAGTTTACACACTGGTTTCTTGGCTTTAATGCCCTGAGTAGACGGGGGGGAAAAAAAGGCAAAGAAAAAAAAAAAAGGCAGCAAATCACAAAAGCTCAACTTTCAGAAGTACAGCATAAAACCAGGATGAACTTTTTCCTCTACTGTTAAAGAGCAAAAATTCACATCTGAGAAATGTAAAACAGAGAACTCAGAATTTAAAAAAAGGGGGGAGGGGAACAAAGAAAAAGTCCACCAGCTTGTTTAGCAAAGAACAGCACAAGTTTAGAGTGCTTTTCAAAATGCTCCTTAGTGCTTGCTGCAAGGTAAGTTGGAAGCAGGGAACATTTGCTTCTTAGCACAGCACAAGCAAAGTGCCTGGCAGAACACACACTGAAACCAAACCCTTCAAGATATCCCAAGAGGGACATTCCTCCCAAGATACAGTTTAAAAAAAAATGAAGATATGAATATATTTGAATATAAATCGAGTACTCAATTTCTTGAAGATATCATATTTGCTGCAACATAGATACACACAGTACAATCTGCCAAATGCATCCCATACAGCCACTTACTGGATCCTGTACAGCAGCACAGAAACAGCAGCACGTGCCATTTGGCAGAACTGACTGAGCAAAATTCCTGTTACAGATTGTGAATTCCTACTTGTATGGGTTTGTGCTTTTTTCAATTACACATACATACAAAGTGCATTTCCTGCATTTTCCTCACATGTTAATGTGTGAGCTAGAACCTAATTCAAGATTGGTAATACAATTCCTGCACAGCCTAGAAAGTCCTGTACCTTAAATGACTGCAAACTGCCGTAATTTGCAGCTTATGTAAATCCCCCCACAGGGCCAAAGGAAAGCTGAGATTCCTACTCAGTATGGAGAATTAGCCACCTCCAACAGCTCTGTTCTAGCTGTTTAATGGTGCAATGGTTGTCTGTCAGCCAACTGTCTCCTAAAATGTTCTGACCTACAATTTTGATTAAGACATAGTAAAAACACAATGTTTCATACAACACTTATACCAGGGAAACATGTAATTATAATACTTACTAGATGAGAACCGTCCTTAACTTCTTGTACTTGCTGCACCTGCGGTTCAGCCACAACTTTAGTGTCCTGATCAGAAGTCATGAGCTGTCTGCTTTTTGGCTGCTCAGAGAGAACTTTACTGGTCACCTTTGTAAGCTGCGGAAATAGGAAGACAAAAGATTCTGTAAGTGGCTGTTGAAATTCCCAAGAACCCGCAGCCATTCCAGACATGCTATGGTGATTCAGACCAAAGGTCCAAAGAACTTCCACACAATACAGTCAGGATTATGCATCCACAGAAAACAGATGATGAGGATAAAGCAATCTTGCAGATACACTCAGACCCCACTCACTGTCGGCCTTGGGATTACAGATGAACACTTGCCACAGCACTTGGCAGGGAAATTCCTGTAACTTGGGAAAGTTTCTCTTGATTCTCACCTTAATTATTCAGACTGGATTTCCAACCATGACTTCTTCATACCAGCTGGCAGACTCCACTACTAAGGAGGATTTAGTCACAAACTAACTTTTGTCTCCTATAACTGCTTTGATGGTCACTTTATCTTGCAAAATTTAAGAAACATGTTATAACAGTTCTGCTAGATTAGTAATGCTCAACCAGTTCTTCTGCTCTATCATCCCAAAATCTTGTTTTATTTGATTAAACAAATAAAAAAAATTAGTAGAGTTGAAAGTCTAACAGCAACTTTACTTTGAATTTGATGCTAGTATTCAATACTGTTATTTTAAAAAGAAGGTCTTTAAAAACCAGTAAAAGACAATTTAAATCACGAAGACTCGAAGTAAATATTGGGGTGCAAAAATCAGACTTTAAAAAATTCTTTCTTTTCTAGAAAGATGTAATGTGCTTTTTTAGTTTCTTATTCATATAGAAATTCCAGTACTGCATCTGTAACAATGAATGAAAGAAATTTATTGCCCTCAAGTTGGTGACACCAAACTTCACACAAGCTCCTTAAAAAAAAAGTAAAGATTTGCAGCACATGGAAGTTAATGGTATTGTTCCATTCTTTATGAACGTAAGCTTATTTTAGGCTACCTTGACTCCGAAAGCCTAGAGTTAAGAAGTCTTCCTTTCAGTCTATGGCACTATGGCCTTCCATGGAACCTCCTTTATCCTGTATTATGAAATGGACAAGAGCAGAAGTCTTTCATACAACTGACTGAATACATTCCAAATATTTCAAATAAAATTATTACATTCAGCTATGAACTGATTCAAGCACTTGTATTATAGGATTATTCAAAAATATTTTGTACATACAGTTGAAGAAACAAATATACTGACATTCCCAAGAAGATGAACATTTCAGCTTACATGAACAACTGCTTATCACTTCATGCTATTGATGTAAAGTCAGCATGAAAAGCATGTTTTCAAAAGAAACATATGTACTGTGTATCACTGTTATATTCTCAGAAGTTTCCTTTCCTAACACTCTGTCTCAGCTTGGAATAGAAATTAAAGAAGGAAGAAATGGCAGAGACAAAAAAAAAATCAAACAAAAATGAAAAGATTACACTATTCCTCACATACAGCATTACACACACAAAAATATACTCACAGTTTACACAACAAACTCTGGAATTCATTATGTTTGCATTTTATAAAATAACCAAAAATCATCCTCAGGATGAAAGCAATTTTTCAAAAGCAGTATTAAATAGCTAGACTATGTGTTGCTCAAAGCCATGCATGCGAAGATGTAGGCACATTAACACTGCAGAAGGTGTCTAAGCTTCTTGAAGAACACATGTGTTAATATTCTTTAAAGAAATTGTGTTTAGCCTTTCAAAATTTTGGATTAAGTTTTTTTCTAAAAAGAGCCCAAGACTCCTTACTCATTTCACGTTTGCGGTATGTAACGTCCACTGCTGTTCATAGTAACCATGAACATACACTTTAGTACAGATTCACAAGCTAAAGTTTACTTTACAGAAAGACAAATATGTTTCAGTCAGCAATGATGTTACCTACTCAGCATTTTGATCCCCAAATCAACGACAAGGTACCTCTTTGCATTCTTCTGTCACCTGCTTATCTCATATATTCCCATTCCCTTCTAGGATCAGCCTGTCCACAGACATGCTGCAATCTCTTCCATCCTCTTGTACATAGTGCTAGCACCAGAACTTTTTAAGTCTATGGATAAATGGAAGGGAAACAGCCATGATCATGTGAGTCTATCACAAAACTAAAGTTCCACTACACACGTGTACATTAAAGCATTTGCTGACTGGCCATCAAGCACAAAATATCCAGCTAAATCATTAATTCCAGCTGAGGGTAGACAAGTTGTCAGCCAGCCTAACAACACATGACTGCAATGTGCACATTGCAACTTCAAATTCCTTGGGCAAGCCACCAGCAAGTAGAGCAGCATATCATTCTACTGCTTCTCAGAAGTTCCTTAGATCAGATTATGCAAGATGCTTATCACAGGCCAGGTCTAGATTGAAGCTCTAGGTAACTTTGTTTGCACTATGCAGACTAATAATCATATTCTCATTAGGCATCAGATTGGTTGGGATACACACCACACTAAATCCACTCATCTTGTAAACAAATTATTTTTAGTAATTACAATATCAAACTCATATATTTAACTTGAAATTTGATCATTAAGGATGAAAATAGCTCTCCTAACAAGTGCGATTGGTGAAATTTGTTTAAAGAGAATACAATCTGCCTTCCAGATCCCATGATTTTAACAATGATCAGCTATTGCCTTTCTGCAAATGGGTAAGCCATACAGAAGATCCCAAACACAGAAGGAAGGAGCTTCCTTTGCAATTTTCCCTTAGTACATCGCACTGCTACTGCAGGACGTCGAGTGCTGTGCTGCAAAATCCCACTGGTTGTGATACACTTCTAAACGATTTCACATGCAGGGCTCTTCTGGAAAGTTAGTGCCAACTTTTCTACTGTAGAGCTGCCACTTACCAGACTCCTAAGGAACAAAACCTACGTGACTGCAGACTCCCATGACGATCACGTCAGAGAATACAGGGTTTGTGGAAAAAGGCATTGTTACTTCAGAGAGAGAAAAACCATAAAAATCATGGAATGTTAAACACTCTCCACAGGATACGTTTCAGCATGTTTTTCATTAGTATTGTATATATCTTAAAAGCTTATTTACACAAACCACAATCGATAGCTGGTAATTTTAGAAACTACAGG
The DNA here is from genome assembly GCA_013400975.1 of Atrichornis clamosus. NCBI lineage: Eukaryota > Metazoa > Chordata > Aves > Passeriformes > Menuridae > Atrichornis > Atrichornis clamosus. The sequence goes on along the minus strand of WBMZ01006186.1, from coordinate 15,429 downwards.
TAAGGATTCACAATTTGAAAGAGTTTATCAACCAAATAAGTGACAAGTTAAATGGGACATTTTAATGCAGCAATAAAAATTATCATCCAGCTGAAGAGTTAACTTGTCCATGACTTTAACAGATACGGTTTACCAGTCAGCAGTTCAATGTATCTTTGCATAAATACATGTTGCTGCAATAAGCAGGAGACATTCAAGAGAAAAATGCAAGCTGGCAAACCCGTTTGGAATAGAGATAGCACTACCTACAGCAGAACATTGAGCTATCAGAATCAAATGGCAATTTTTTCATTCACAGAATCACAAAACAGTTTTTTTGTTGAAAGGGGCCTTTTAAAGGTCAGCTAGTCCAACTCCTCTGCACCGAGCAAGGACATCTTCAACTCCATCGGGCTGTTCAGAGCCCTGTCCAACCTGACCTTGAATGTTTCCAGGGATGGGACATCCACCCCCATTCTGGGCAACCTGTGCCAGTGTTTCACTGATTTAGATACACCCAGTAATTTCAGTTCTGTGAATGCATATAGTAAATATTTGTTTCCTTCTGTCTTGTCGTTTGGTCATCACACAGTAATAAGTTAAGTTCAGCACCTTGAAAGTAACACTGCTCTTGACACAACTACAGACAATCAAATACTTACTTTGACAACCACCTAATCAAAGAGAAACTGCACAGATTTTATTGAGACTTATCAAATGCAGTTCAAACTTGGTTTGTAAATAGGCAAGGCAGAGAAGTTTAAAATACAGGTAAAAACATTTTTCTTTAGAAACTGTATAACATTCAACCACGCTTGCTTTCCCCAAAACTTTTAATACACTGCTCAGTCTACTAAACTAGCAGTTGCAACAGGAAGGGCAAGAGCATCTCAATACAGTCTTTTTCTCATTAGTTTGAGGGCGATGGGGGCAAGCATCCTTCACTTGTACAGATCTGTCTTTGTGGACACCTGGTCAGTGGGTAATCTGAGGAGTTACAAGATTACATTTTCAGGAGGGACTGAGACCACCTGGCTGAGCAACAGGTATTTCAGCCTACTAGTTTCACTTTGCAACATCCACAGTCACCTTCACAAACAAAAAAATGTGGATTTGTTTGAGGTTTTTTTGTTTGTTTCGTTTGAGGTTTTAGTGAGGCTTTTGTTAGCTTTTTGTTGGGTTTCTTGGTTTCTGAGTTGTTGGTTGGTCTTTTTTAAGTTGACAACATGGTTTACTGTCAAGTATTTCCAAAACCATCTTGTTATAAGAATTCCATCATTGCAGAAGATACCAGATATGAACCAGCAATGACCCACAGGATGACTACACAGATAAGTGCACACAACCACATGATCACTCATGTCTGGGTGCCCAAGCCAAGGAGAGCTGGGACTGCTCTCATCTAAAAGCCACACGTGTGTGTTAGCATGGTGCCAACATCAGACTAACCTTTACACTGCATTTTAGTGCAGGTTTAGGTATCTCAGTACTGGCAGAGTTAATGTTCAACTGTCTGAAGGTATTTATAAACACACTGCATCCACACGCACCACAACCCTGCCAACAGTTTGGAAAAGACATCTACCTACTGGATTGTTACACAGCAAATGAAAACACCACTGGCCCTTGCTCACCTCCCAAAAAACCTCCCTAGAGTGTAGCCCCTGATCCTCCTGCTTTCATTAGTAGACGTCTCTAATTTTTCTAATTCATATTCAAAGCCTGCTTTTCTGAAGTCTGCTTCACTGTCTAGAGTTACTAAAGTCTGAGTAGCAGAATGCTTCTCTCAATCAAATCAGTCAGATAGATCTGTTATTTAAAAACATGCAAAACCCCAAACAATGCTCTAGGGCTGAGATCTTGCCTGCCAACTTTCAGCCCAGAGTAATCAGCCCTTAAAAAGAGATTTACAAATGCAAGTGCTGACAACTAACTTTCACCCTGCAAACAGCAACACCATAAAACAAAAAAGCTCACTAGAATAAAAGAACTTTTCACTGCTCTTCCAGTAAGCACAAACAAAAATAGATTTGAGCTGGGCTTTGTGCAGAATTCTTCCTAGCAAACATTTTAGAAACTTTAAACATAGATTAAGATAAACTTTTCACAAGGCTAATACAGAAATATGCTTCAGTAACATGAGAAAGACTAAAATGTTTTCCAAACAGAGGTGCTCTGCTTAACTTAAGCCTCATAACAAACTTCCTGCTGCAGGCCAGAAATCCTTTCTACTGTGAGAGAGAACATACTTTTTTACCATCTATCACACAGTTTTGTACCCATGAGGATCATGACACCACAGCAGAAGTAACCAGAGCAACCACTGACCTCAGCTCTGAAAAGTTTTAGCACCTGCTGAAGACATCACATAGACATTTATATGAGAATAAGAGATGCCTTTTCCAAAAGTATGCTACAAATTTAAAACATTAGCTCCTCTTTAAACAAAGTTTACCTTTCTTTATTAGTTTCACCAGGGTTGTGAATAACCAAAGCATATGTAATATGTCAAGAGTCAATCATGTTCTCGGTCCCAGTAAAGCTGCAGACTCAAATATGGGATATATAGTCAAGCTTATAGAGCAGCATCAAGAAAAACTTTTAAAACCCTAATCCTAAAAGGCTGCAAGTTTCTCTTAGTGTTATGAGCAGTGATACAAACTTTCAATTTTTATCAGGTGGCTGTTTTAGAACACTTTCAAAGAAAGAGTGCAGCTGTCAATGTAAGAGTTGGCCCCTCATTCTGCTGTAGGGGGCACATACTACCATTCTGTAGATGAAAAACCCTACCAAGCTAATCATGCTCACAGAGAAAACCTGTGAGAGAACTCAGGGGTTTCCACCTTTCCCTCTAAAGCAGAAGATCAGTATCTTTATAGAGCAGATTTGACAAACAATATATCTTTCAAAGGAATTATTTATTTAAAATAAAATATACTGTGAAAAAGTTCCATTACCACCGTGGATAAAATAGCTGCGAATGAGAAATCTAACAATACCAAAAGTGTATCTGTTTGTGGCGCTCTCTGCAATCATCACTGTGCCTACATCAGTTGTAAACTCTCTATTACACAACAGCAATTAAAAAAGCTGACATGACATAAATATTTAGTCACAGTATTTGTCTAAAGAAGTCCTGAATGCACTACTATTAAAAATCATCACAAGGTTCTCGATTTGTTTAACTGCTAAGTAGCTGAACAGTTTGGAACAAAGTTGAAAATTCACCTCTGGAGCTTAGTGTTAGACCCAGCCATTGATTCAAGTCTGTCAGATGAAGCTTTCAAAATGTACATGCATCCAGTGTACGTGCCAGCATAGTGACTGGAAAGCTAGATTTCAAAGAACACGAGAAAAGTACCACTGGATTTGTTTCAGTTTTCCTTCCTGCCAAGAAAATTACTCATGCCTGGGCACCCCCCAGAACAACGCAATTTCTGCGTTTCTGAAGAGGAACATGGACATAAGCACTGGGGGCAAACCCGCAACAGGACACTTAGCAGATGCATTTCAAAATGCACAAGGCAACTGGGTGTTAGCAAGAAATACAGTGTCACAAGAACCTAAACCTTAATGCTGTATGTTTTTAACATCCTTTAACAGAAAACACAAGCTCAAATAATTTAGAGCTGCTGTTGCATCTACTTCACAAGGTTTTTTTCTAAAAAAACCTTCTGTTGTTTATAAGGTTGATAGCCTCCAAAACTGTTATGCAATTCTTTTAGTGATCTCTTAAAATGCAGTCTTCTCCTCTAAGAAAGGCTGAGATTTCAAGACAAACAGTAAACCTTGCTATTTAAAGGGAAGGCTGCATTTCCTTATTTATAAGATCCGTGAAGCATTTCTCTGTGAGGCTTCACAAGCAATACACAACTCCCATAATTTACTGAACTTTCTCACTCACACACAAGCCCATTCCATGAAGAGCACGCCAGAACTGATTACTCCGCAAGCCTGGATCATTACAGTAATTAGCTGTCCAAAAGATGCCAAGCAGCAAGTTACTAAACAAAGGTGATAAAATACCAAAGAAACCTGATACTAGTAAATGATAAGGACTCTATGCAGAGGTATATGAAAAACTCTTTCAGTCAAGAGCAAGAAAAATGGGAAGAAGGTAAAGTTACAGTCTTACTCATTCATGTAATCTCAAACAACGAGATGTTTACAGTACACAGAAGGTATAAGGATGCTCTCCACCAACAAACAATTATGATTATCATTTTTATATCTAGCCTTTTACGCACTGTATTTAAAATACACATGCTTAAAATACAATCATTTCACTTTACTGAAAGGTCTGTCACAGACTTTCGGCAGCTCTCCTGCACGCCAAGAATTACAGCTTTACCACGCAGTTACTGATAGGCACTCAAACATCACTCCAGAGATGGACCAAGAAGCCTGTGGATCATATCCTCCTCAGTAAGACAATGCACCAGATGTTGAGTAGCATATAATCTAACAAAAACCTTACCATTTAAGAATACTAGGAGTGCCTACCAAGCAGGAATAGGCAGGCCACTGGGAAGAAATTTTTGTGCCTGATAAGAGAGTCATGTGCCTTGAAGACAAGTGTGATTGTGTCATGAGCAGTTTTCAGTTTGCTTATGGCTTGTTCTCAGTTTTCAAGTCCGAAGCAGCACACTCCTGACTTCAGGCTGAAGCACATTACATTAAGAAACCCAACTCATTAATTAACAGGGGTTGCTTCATGCTGCACATCCATCACAAAGCCACAAGCTTGTTTTCCTCACTGTAAGTGGACTAACAGCACACACCCTGCAGGTTATTCATAAGGATGTATATTTAATTTCTATTATAACTATCATGTTAGATAAGATATTTATCAGATCATGATTTCAAAAAGTACCACACTTAATTAAAATACCTCTCTCAGCTGCATTTGTGCATTTTCTAAGCAATCCCTCAAATGCCAGAGTTAAATTGTTAGCAGTTCAGCCAAATCATGACAATTCTGAAATGAAAGGTGGGATGCTACCTTAATATAAAGCATTTACGACCATAGTTGTCCACAACCCCATTCTCTCTTGATAAACTGAATGTAGAATCACACATTCTACATTGATTACCAAGGCCTACAAAAAGCAGAAAACATCTCACACTGAAGGAAAACAGTCTTATGTTTCTCAGGAAAGGGATCAGGAATTTGCTACTCAAGCACATTAGGTAAGTACCTCAAAGTACAATATTTTTCACTAAAATGCTCCTTCCTAAAACGCCCTCTGTTACGCTTGTGAACATTTGACTTCCTCCCTACCTCCCAGCTCTGGCACCACTTTTTGCTTTTCCAGGACAGAAAACATCACCAGCAAGAACAGAATTTGAATGAATTTGAACGACACCTCCTTCTACAGTTAAACAGAGAGTTACACCATAGTTGCCTGCACACACACTTTACTTCTGTGACCATGAGAAAAGTTATAGAGGAGAGAGGACCCAAGTTGAACACCTGATGGCATTAATCCTTCTGTCCTGTTCTCTAGGAAACCAACAAGAGTAGACCACTGCAAACCAAGTACTCCAGTTCTGAGTGGAACTGAACAGCTCAATTCCACGTCACCCTGCTGCTGCTGCTATTACTCCTGCTACAAAGCATCACAGGTAGTTCCTACAACAATAAAAAAATAAAATTAAAAAGAAAAAAAAAGAAAAAAAAAAGAAAAAAAAAGAAAACCAAAGGCTACAGTAACATACCTGCAGAACCTCCACAAGAGAAACCCCAGCAGATTGCCTCTACTGAATTGTAGAGTGAAAGGGCAGGTCAATGCAAACTACTGCTCTTCTGCATTGAAATAATCAGAAAACTAATTAAGCCAAAACACAGGGCAACAATGCTTTAAAGTACCTACAGAACGCATGCCTAGAGTTGGGCCCCACACTCTGCACAGCATTTCCTATCTGGCTCTGCTTCCAAACTGTGTAATAGAGAATACATTTGTTAAATGAGGCTAACCATAGAGGCAGACTAATTTTTTATATAATCTTCTAAAACCAGACAGCCTAAAAAATAGGTAAGTACATAAACCTTCTCATATTTATGCCTAACATGGGTTAAGAGAAACTGCAGATTGTGATGGAAGCTCCCTCCTTCTGCAAATTTTTTTTTAATTAATGTATTTTAAAAACTGATGAGGTTCACATCAGAGCACAGGCATTACATAATATACTAACCTATTGCTCACATTAATTTCCTGTAACACTCCCATCCACCTGCATTTACCTATTACACTTGCCAAAGCTACAAGGCAACAGCCCGTGCTTGCAGTGTCCAGTGCAGTAGGATTCTGATCTGCAAATACAAGTCATGGCTGAGGTAATACAAGGCAAAGCATTGGTGTTTTTACTAATATATATAAATTTAACTATAAAATTGTTTACCTTCTACGCAAATATTAATTCTAGATGCTTTGAGGTGATCTTTGATAGGCTAATTGCATTTTCTCTGAAAGTCAAAGCTTCTCAGTAACTTCAGAGATCTTTATGCTAACAAATTAGCTGGGAGACTATTCCAGGCTTTTAATGTAATACCAATATTTAATATCAAACTGCTCACTGATGTAGATATTAATTTTGTCACTTCAGGCAAATGTTAAATGAAAAATGATCGAAAGCATCACAAAAATATGTTTGTAACTTTTAGCACTATCAAATACAAAACCTCACCTAAATCAACTATCATCATCCATGTTGCTTGTTTGCACTAAGGTGGCATGAGTCAATAACTGCACAACACTTCTGTACACACAGAAAGCAGAAGAGGAGTTGATTAGAAACCGTAAATTGAATTAGAAAGAAAATTCATGCTTGCCCTGGAGTGGACAGGACAGGAGTGAATACCTGTTAGCATTAATGACTGGATTTCACAGAATATTGCTCATTCCTGTACTATTTTTAAATAGGCGTTTACAGAACACTACATGGTAGCTTAAATTCTTGAACTCTTAAAACAGGCCTATACTGCTCTTTCCCATACCCAACCAAGACACTCCATGAAGATATTAACATGGTTATCAGAAAGAGCCATGTGGAAGAATTCTCCAATAGTTTTTCCTATGAACTACAGTTCTTAGTTTTGACAGACATCTTACTTCCAGTAGGTGAGTTTACTTCGGCACTTTGGACACCAGGTCTGTCTCATGCTATCGTACCTTCTCTGACTTCATGCACATATGAGGAATTACTATGCAAAGATAATATCCTGCATAATCATATATTTTCTTTGTTTCCGTCCGTTCCCCACATAGCTGGCTTGCTCTCTCTTAACCAAGAAGGTGGGTTTTTTTGGTGTTTGCTTTTCTTTAAAGTAGCTATTAAAGGGAAGTCAGAGATTAATCTTCCTATTTCTCTGCTGAAGGAAGCAACGATTAAGCACGCTAAGAGCTCACACAGAGCAGTGAAGTTTACAGACACTGCTACACTTTCACCATCAGAGACAGTTTTCATTGCAAGACAAACTGATTCTTGCCATGAAGTGAAAACTAGAAAAGATACTGAACATTGCTGGGTAACATACTCACCAGCACCTCAGCATATGAGGCTCACTGTAATTCTGTTTATTTAACAAAACAACTGTAAGTCCTACAGTATTTTACTAGCTGCCTCAAGTTTTTAAAGCTAAGATGTAGCAACTGATGATCTACTTAGGCATTCCCAATTCTTCAAAGAAACACTAAATCTTCAAATGATATAACACACGACAAAGTTCCAGGAGGTTTAGCACTTGCTTCGAGGGAGCAAGTTAAATGTTGTGCATGAAGAGTGTCAGTTTGGCAATGCTGGAAACAATGAACTTCCTTGTTTCAATTACTGAGCGTTCCTCCTCACGATTTACCAATACAAACTCCAAGTTTTCCGCATACTTCACTACAGTGCTAACCAGAGAGTGGCCGAGGCACTCACAACCTGCCTGTAACTCTAGGCAGGACAGCTGGCAAAGGTAAAGGAAATAACCAACTCAGCTCTGCTGGGCAGGATTTTAAGAACAGCATCTTCCTCAGAAAAATTCTGAAGTTGGCAGAAGTAGATACAGTATTTTATGATGAAAGACAAGATTAAAAACACCACTTGAAGCTAGAAGGTTACTATTTAGTGCAGTTCCAAGGGTGAGGTTACAAGTCTGACCTTCTCTAACAGATCTTAATAGTCTTATCTTAGAGTATTGTTATCACTTGGATTCCGTGATTCAAGTCTACAATCAGGGCTGCACTTAAGCAAGAGGAGGTCAAAAGTTGCATTTGGAACTTCCAGGACCCTTAACATTTTTAGTACTTTGAATTCTTATTTAAGACACATAGATAGCTTCAAAGCTGATTTGCCAAGTTCTTTGTTGTGACATTCTCAGACCACACAATAATTGCTTAATTCAGGGAAGCAGAAATCTAACACCAAGGATCTCAAATTCAAATGCACACAGAACTACAATTCTGGAAAAGATTTGATGCAAACCAATGGGACAGCCATTACAGTGCGACTAGAATATATCTTCCATCACAACAGGCCTGAGAAAAGGATCTACACCTACAAAAAGTCCAGGTGAGAGGCATATATATAACCAAATAAGATGCTGATAACACCAGTGATAAGCAAAATGCTAGAGTGACAAGTTTTCTTCCAATATGAACGTATACAACAACCCTTGCTTATGCAAAGACTATTTCAATAAACAGCCATTCTGCAAAACAAACAGCCTGGGATGAACTCCCCTCAAGCTCTGGGGTTTAGGTTTTTTTCCAGGTGACTTAAACTAGCACTTGAGGTAAATGCATGCTTTTCAAGTTTTGAAACATGTTCAGGACCAAATCTAAAGTGAAATTAAACTACTTACATCATTTAAGTTTAAGGTTCTGTGTAAGAAAAGGAAGCTACTGTTTTTTGCCAATGATTACTTCATTAATCTCTTTGCCAGAAAAGAGAAAGAAAGAATTTAACCCCAACAATCCAGTCATTTTAGTATTACTTCCTCTTTTAATAAAGGCCACCATCCTCCATTACAAGCTTTACCGAAACCAGAAGCAACTCTTGCTTAGTTTTAGAACACTGTACGAAACACTATCACCTACTGGGTGCACATTCGTTCACAGTTGGAGCACCCCACCTTCCTAGAGTATCACTGTAATCAAAACTACTGGCAATTCAGGTTTTGACTCACTGTTAAAGGATGGACTGCGCTAATATTCTAGCTTGGATTAAATGACAATAATTCTACTTTTTACGTCAGAATAACTGGGCACAGACCCTTCTAAAAATTCCACTGATTCCTTGAATTCATGCAGTTAAAATACAAATGTTAACCAAGAAAATTATAATAGTAAAAAAACAGACTGTAAGCTAAGCTGCAACATATGTTCATTAAAAAGGGTCCCTTCCCTTCTTTACAGTATAAATCTTTCAGACATATTTAATGAAGAATTGGAAAAGAAGCTTTAAACGGGAGCAGGGACACAAACCCAAGATCCTGGAGACATGCCAATGAAGACAATGATATTTTGCCCAAATTGTTTGCCTTGCTGCTTTAAACAGCAACATGTTGACCATTTTCTGTCCCTATCTGTCGGGCAGCAACAACACTAAATGGGAATGAAACTCCGAGATAAGACTGCAAATTCTTCACATCCAGGTAGCTCAGCACTTAAAGTAACTGTGCCCCAGTGCATTCTTCACTTTTGCTCTACTTTTTAATTCCTAGAACAAAAATCAGAAACCAGGAGGATATATCCAAACATTCGAGCACAAACCCGCAGCGCTAGGGTATGGAAAAGCAAGCTACTTTGGACATTGGCCTGTTGATTCATCAGTTCCTTGTTTGAACAACAGTGAGAGTCAGACTCTGTTGTGGGGCAACCTGTGACAGCATCACAACCTGTGAAAATACGCATATGGATACCAACACTGGCCAAAAACAAAACCATAAAGCTGCCAAGAGACATCACTGTAAAGCTTCTCAAACCTTTCATTAAGTTTCTGCCAATTGAGATTTACCAAGTAATATTTTTTTCCTCAACACAGTAACTATTTAACTAATATTTTGTTTCTCAGGTTTCCCTGTCAGATCACTGTATCCTGTAAATATAAAATACTTGGAAATAGCTTGCAGAACATTAGATCTACCGAGAAATACTGATAAACACTTTTAACAGAATAACAGAAATCTACAATGTTTTTAGCAAGTTTACAATTCCACTAACAAGACAGATGGAAGTCCACCTTATGAATAGTACCAATGAAGTATTTACATTTGTTGCTTATTTCAAGAAGCCAGCAGAGAAGGGCCAATATGAAGCTGAGGGAGAATTAACCTATCCAAAGGGAAAATACTGTTTAGATACTTGTGCAAGAAACCACAAGAAATCTAAAAGCAAAATTAGGTTATACAGTATTTAGACTTGCAAGAGTCCAGCACAGGCTCTAGATAAAATAACTGTATGTTCTACAACTACACTGAAAACTCAGTATATTCCTGAACATGTCCCATGTGAACTTCTGATAGCATCTGAAGGTGTAATTTCCTAAATCTATACTGCCAGTGTTTGCAGCTTACAATAATGAAAGTGACGTCGGTGTTTTAGGAAGGAGTCCCTAACAGATAAAGCAATTATGTGTCTAATTCATCACAAGCCACCATGGCAGACAGACGTCTATACATTTCTACAGGCATCTATGTCTCTATCTATATGTGCAACAGCCCAGAACTCAAAGTTGTATATAGCTGTCACTACCTTAAATACACGTACACTGAACTTGATACATCTGTGAACTCTACAAGGCCACAGAGGCAATCCAGAATAAACCTTAACTGTAGGATATGCTCTCTGGGACATCAGCTCCTTATATGCCAACAGCCTTATGCGAATAACAACAGAGCTGCTGGAAGTGCAGAGGTGGCAATCCATTCAGCTTATGAACGACTGATTCCTTTTGTATTACATCATTCAACTACCCATTAAGGAGCTGGACTGACAGGATCCAGAATATGCATAGCCCAGCCCTCCATGGTAAACGAGAGCATTCGAAAAGATTAAGACTCAAAGAAATTGGTGATTCATCAGGGCGTCAAAACAGCATTTCCCCAATTCCCTGCAATGTTCTAGGCCAAGCAGCTAGCCACATATTAGTAACCTCTGTCAGACTTCCAATTTTGGAGTTAATTGCTCTTCCTGAAACACATACCCAGACACAAAATACCTGCAGCAGCACACATCACAGAATGAACACTGACATGGCTATCCTAATCACACAATTATGCTGTATTACAGTCACACCTAATTTAAGTACTCCAAAGTACCTTTGTTGTCTGCAGGTATTACTCCGTAACACTTGCTTCCGAATGGGGGAGACACCCCCCTTTAGAAAGGGTATGTAACAGCTACACACACAAGTGTGAAAGACCAAGGATTTTATAAACCCTTGGTTCCAGTATACCACCAAACCTAAGAAATGTCAGCTAGGAACCAATTAACAGAATTTGTTTCCGTCTCACAATACTTTATGGAACTTGAGTAGATGAATGGGTGGAACAGAAATCAACTTCTAGTCTCCTATTTCTAACAAGTTCCTCAAACTTACAGGTTTTAGACACATTTTTATAATGAGCTAATCAAAGTCAGCATATACTTAAAGAGAAAGAAACAGCTTGTTGGAATAAAAATGAGTCTTCAATTACCCAGTATTTATAGCACCAAAACAGTTTTTTGACCAGGTGAAATATCACTCAGTTTTATCTTCAGAGAAAGTGCTTCAGAATTATTCTATTTTTGCATTTGAATGCTTGCCATGAGTTTAGCACAGAGGAGTTAATGTACAGGAAAAGAAAATAGAGCTTTCCCAAAGTATTAGTTTGAAAATGTAAATACAGTTAGAACTGGTACCTCTGCTAAAGGACATTACCAGTTCAGAGGAAGAGGGTGTGTGCATGCGTGTTTTCTCTTTTTTAAGGGATCATACAGACTTTGAAATAGTGCTAGTCTTAAGGTTTACATCACTTTCCCCTCCTTAATTCCATGACTGGCTTCTGTGGTGAAATCCACCTGTTTAGATCTTGTTTTATATGGACTAAAATGATAGTGTTAATTTCAGCATGTGCATGCCTTGCTTTGGGAACAACATTGCTCAAAAACTTTTCCAGGGCCTTTACTACAAGAGTAGCTTTTACTCTCATCTTCTACACAGCTCTCCATACATCACTGCCTCTATCAAAACTGCAGGAGGAGGTTTAATTTTCTTCCTTACAATGTCCAGTTTTGTAACATCCTTTCTTTCCGACTCATACCTGTGTGCCCATTCTGAATGCAAATGCACAAGACTTCCAATACTCCTGTTAGTTAAATATCACTGATTACATACAGGAAAAAATGCAGCCTGAAATTATTTTCTACGGTTATGTCTAAGAGTTACACAAGGCTGTTGTCTCAAAATGTTATTTTACTAGTAAATGCTGAGAGGAATAGAGCACTTTGTAAACCACACTTTTTATAGCATCTTACATCACGTAACAATTCCTCACATATGTGCACACATGCACACACACACAAATCACACTCCCAAAGTTTAATATTCTCCAGACCTCAGAATATGCTTCTTTGCTCTCTTCATCTCTTTGCCTTTTTCTTTCTGCCAACGACAGCCTTCCTGACACTGCATTTGTGAGCTACCTCTACGGCCACCTTCGCACCTCCAAGGCAAGAATGTTCTTCTTCAAGATCGGTAAGGCCCTGGTCTTTGCAAAAACTGCTCCTTCAAATACAGGCATATGAAAAGGTAAGTCAAGTGCTTTATGTGCTTATTTGTGTACCTTACCTGTTAATTTACTAGAATGTGAATGCCTGATGAACATATACCGACACCACGGAATTAAACATTAATAGCACTGAAAGACCTGAAAGCCACCTAGTTTTTAAAAAAATCAAACTGATGGAACACATCTACACCTAATTACTTTGTTTTTTGTAACTCCTTTTTTGCTACCTTTAAGCTGTCACTTTAGATTTGTCATGCACTATGGTCAGAAACATGCCTTTTCCGTGTCTAGCGTGTGCATTTTGTGAGGTAATGTAATAAATATTTAACAAAGAGTTTATATTACCATGCCAATTAAGCTCTCAACTGATTTAAAGTCAAAGCCACTGTGAGATATGAGACTTAATAAGGGACGCAGCAACAGATCACCACAGAACGTGTAGATTAGACAAACCTGTATTTACTTTGCACTTCAGTAAATAAACCAAGTATTTAACTTCACTCTAATCAAAGTAAAACATCACTAGAAATTGCCTACACGGCTTCTGCATTTCTCAAAGAAACAAAAAATCCCAAACAGTTCCAGATCTTCTGTCTTGCTCTGTAATGAAGCAGATTTAAGTTCCAGTCACATACCTGAGCAATAGAAATAATAAATACGTATCGATCATTCGTACCCTTCTATGTGTAATTTGCACTAAAGCCAGCCATATAAAGCAACCAAGGCAGCACACACTTGTGCTGACACCTTTATTGCCTTAAGGTGTTTCTGTGTAAACATGTAAAAAAACCCAGAAAAATTACAAGGTAAACAATTCAATCTAACCCAGAACACTGTGTGTGCCTAAGGACCCAATTACATACAATTGTTTATTAAGGAATATCCAAGAGATCAAATATTTTCTATTAATTTAACCAAAACTATTACTTCTGTCCCAATAAAGATTATTTTTCCACAAAATATAAGACCAATTAAACACAGGAGTAATTGTGGCTTCCATATAAATAGAATGCACACATAAATGACAGTATGCCTAGAAGAATAACATTTTCTATAGACATTATACATACAACACATAATGCTTTCTACACATGCATTACCAGGCCTCACCCTAGTTTTCACCTCCCTTTCACTTCCCACAAAAAATAATAATAATTAAAAAATATAAAAATATCAATGTTGTTCTAATAACTTGAGTGATTAAGCTGATTAGCTTCATATCTTGCAAACTGACTTGAAGAAATGCTTACAAGTCAGCAGGCAGAAGTGAAAGTTCAACTGATAAAAAGTTACCAGACCAGAATCAAAACTCAAGAGTTGTGAAATCCCAGCAAGTTAAAAAAAAAAGAATAAATAATATGCTTTGACCTTGGAGAATGTATTCAAACTCTAAAAACCAGATAAGTTTGACATGAAACTTAAACCACAAGACAGACCTTTCAATAGAAATCCTTGAGGCAGTACTTAAGAAAGATTCCTTCTTCAATTTTACTAAGGATTCAGAGGCCAACAAAACTAGGCCAAAGACAAGATACAGAATCGAAAGCCAAAATTCTCATGGTTTTACCCCAACCGTGACTCAAGTTTAAACAGTGGTTTTGAAACCAGCTCTCTCTCTGTGGCCACAGGCAAGTCTTAACCACTTTGCCTCAATTCGCTTACCTGCAGAATAAAAATAATTACACTTATCTTCCACACAGGAACCTTGTACAACAAACACTGTTTGGCAAGTGCACATCTGTTTAAACTGTGGACAAAGCTACGTAGTAATTTTAAGCACCTGGACAAACTGAAACTGAGAGTGAAAACAACTTCGCTGAAACAGCTACCGAAGGCCCAAGAACAACAAAATCCTGGGGGTAAGAGGCCGTACGTGTGCCGTCTGCTCATGCAGGCATTGCTGTGCAGCCTGGGCGCACCCCCGGCCCGCCGGCAATTCACCTGCTCAGGACACAGCTCGCGTGCGAAGTCAGCGATGTGCCTGGAGCGATGTGCCAGGGGCCGGCACCGCCTGCTGCTCCGGAGGGTCCCAGCCGCCCATCCGCCCCGGGCGGGCAGCCGGGAAGGCTCCAGGCGTGTCCCCCCGGCGCTCGCCCCTTCCCGCTCGCCCCGCGGCACACGCGGCTCTCCCGCAAGGCCCCGGCGGCGCGGGGGCAAAGCTCACCCGCTGTGCCCGGGGCGGCGAGGCCGCAGTGCGGGAGCGGCTCCGGCGGCTCGCCCGCCCTATCCCCGCCACCACCGCGGCCCCGAGCCGGGATCCTCCTCCTCCCTCCCGTCTCTCCCCCGGGAACCGCCTCGGGTGGGAAGATGGCGGCTCCGGCCGCCTCCCCGGTGCGAGGGGGCGGCGGAGCGGGGGGTGTCGGTCCCCCTTCGGCCCCGCCATCCCCCTGCACCGGGAGATGCCGGTGCGGAACGGCTCCGGCGGGCGCCGCCACCCGGAGGGCGCGGGCCGGGCGGCCCCTCGCACTCACCTGTCACCAACAGCCGCCGCCGCCGCCCTCGGGCCGGGGCTCGGCACGGGGGATACGGACGGGCACGGGGTGGGGGAACTCCGCCGGCGCGGGGCCTTTCACTCCTGCCGGATTCCCGCGGGCGCCGGGGCCTCTCGCCGCGCCGCCGCCGCCGCCGGGGCCTCGCCGCCGGATGCCGTGAGGAGGAGAGCGGAGCGCGGGGCGGGGCCGAGGGGGCGCGGG
>WBMZ01006185.1:0-302758 GCA_013400975.1 Atrichornis clamosus | reverse complement strand
TTCCCCTTCCCCTTTCCTTCTGAAGATGCTCTTTATTGATAAAACGGAATATACAATGATGACTATTTGGAACACTCTGTTTAGGATGTTAATCATAAAGTCATAGAATGGTTTGAGGAAGGAACCTTAGAGAACATCTAGTTCCAAGCCACCTGCCATGGACAGGGACACTTTTCACTAGACCAGGTTGCTCAAAATCCCATCTGACATAGCCTTGAACTCGCAGGGATGGGGCAGACACATTTTCTCTGGGCAACCTGTTCCAATGCCTCACTACCCTCAGTAAAGAACTTCTTTTTAATAACTAATCTAAATCTACCCTCTTTCAGTTTACAGTCATTATCCCTAGTCCTGTCACTACAAGCCCTTGTAAAAAGTCCTTCTCACACTTTCTTGTAGGCCTCCTTCAGGCACTGGAAGGCTGCTAGAAGGTCTCCCCAGAGCCTTCTCTTCTCCAGGCTGAACAACCCCAACTCTCTCAACCCATCTCCATAGGAGAGGTGATGCAGCTTGAGATAAAGTATCATCTTCTTGTTCATCCTGTGGACTCACTCCAGTAGGCCCATATCCTTCTTTTGTTGGGGGTCCCAGCGCTGGATACAGCAGTCCAGGTGGGATCTCCTGAGAGATGAGTAGAGGTGGTGAATCACCTCTCTTGACTCTCCAGTCATGCTTCTTTGATGCAGCCCAGAACACAGTTGGATTTCTAGGTGCATATTTATAGATCATGTTGAGTTTCTCATCCACCAATGCCCCTAAGTCCTTCTCCTCAGCACTGCTCTCAATATATTCCCTCAGTATCTCAATCCATGCTTTCAAACAAGACATTTGCGTAAAGAAATTGGGCTGGGCACAGCAGGAGCTGTGTGGGTAGAATTCTAGAGCTGCCCAACATTAACCCCTGGAAGGCTGTTGCAAAATGAGTGAAATACTCGTTAGGAAGATTAAGTCAGTCACCTATTTCCAAGTCTGTCCATTTTCCCAAGACAGTCTATTAACTCATATCTTCAGATGACTGGCTGGTGAGGTCCTACATCAGCCAGGAATTACTGACTAAAAAAGTAGCTGTGCACACAGGACCAACCCTGTTATTTATATCAATAGAGCAACTGCATTTTTAAAGTGAAAAATCTCTTCTGCTATCTCCCTGTATTATGACTATTATACTGGCAAAAAATAATCTTAAGAAACTTGCATTGCATGTCATATAGAACTGAAAGAAAACTGAAAGGACAGTTAAGACATAGAGTCCCTGGAATTTATAATTCAAGATCAGAATTTGTTCAGCATCATCTCTCTGTGGTGAGTGAGCTCATGAAAATTCAGCATAACTACATTTTTCTCTTAGCTTGACAATGAATGATCACTACCAAGTTCTAAAATGTTCCAGATCAGGTGTATAGCTGCTTTCAAAAATAAAAAAAATGAGTGAGAAAAAGCAAGCTATGATTATGACTTCTACATATGAGAGGAATTCATATAACAAATATAACAATTACACTTGGGACAAGAAAAATACAGAAGGGAAGAAAGTAAGATATATTGACCTGGCAGCAAAAGAGACACCAACATGGAACAAAAGATGAGGTAAATAAACAGATGATGGGTGGGAAGGAATGTCTAATACTATAAATAAATCTATTATAACTATATTAACATATGGTTTGTACCAAAAAAACAGTTACATTTTGTTCTGACTTTGATCCATACTTTTTAACCTAAATACAACAAGACAGTTATACAACATGAAACTTGAATAATGAGGGCAAAAAATGCCTGCAGACTCTTGCAACAATGTGACCGGAATCAAAGGGAAATCAAACCAGCAGCTTGAAAGTGCTTACAGTTTTCTGCTTGGGCATTCTAGCAGGTCTAAGCACAAACAGAACAAGTTGCATTCCCAGTTACAAGACGGGTAAGAGATACTTGAATGCCCAGCTTTTCACTTTCTTCAGTTCTTCTCCTGCTGTAAAGTTACAAACCATCTTGTTAGGAGCTTTTGTTGGGTGACATATGCTAAGAGACGGAAGTGTTTTTATGAAGAATCTATAATTCTGTTAGCTAGTCAGGGGAGGCATTTCATTCTTAGGCTTCCCTCATTTTCCCCCAGAGGGTATCTGTTGAAAGATGTTTTGGTCCCAGTTAGCAAATACATAATTAAACAATAGAATTATTCAGATAAAATGAATTTGGAAGAAGTTTTAACCAGGCAAGGTTTGAGATGAGCCCTCCACAGTCTTATCTGACCTCCAAGATGTATTTTCAAGTCTTGCGCTAATTAAAAGATAAAACAAAACAAACAAAATCCTTCCTTACTGTATTCGACATATTCTAGTTTCTGTCAGAAGGCCCTGGGCAGTCTGACCTAACACAAGCTCTGTCTAACACAGCAAGGAGTCAGTACTTCTTTTCAGTATCCTACCACTATAGAAATGTGCCTGTGAAGTGCACTGATCTTGAGATAGCAAGCTCAATTAAGAAACGTTTCAGAACAATCTTCAACTGAACAAGGCATTTGCCAACACAGGGAACCCTGGGACTTTCCAGAACTCTAATTCCAGGGAGACAGGAAGAGGGACAGTCTTTTTCCAGAGCTTCCACATATGACCAGGTGAAAGATTTTGTGGGAAAAGCAAAACAAAACAAAAAATCACTAAATCAACTACCAAAACTAACTAACAAATTTAAAAAATGAAAAAAAAAACACCTCAAATCCAAACCAAAAACAACAACAGCAAAAAAAATCTCATCAACAATGAACTTCAAAAAAAGCCAGTCTCCTAGTCAGACAATCCACAACCATAATATTGAATGTATTGGATTCTATGGACATGTTGACAGAAGCACATCCCTTAGCTATCCTGAAATGTCAATAATCTTAATAAAGTTGAGGTGATCTATAGGAACTTAGGAACAGATAAGGATCTGTGCATACTGAAAAACTAGATACCTAATAGTCTAGGGAGCAGATGAGCTGGCAGATGAGACAACTTTTAGAAGGAAAAAGAAATTCAGTGGGAGGAATAGTAATAATTTTAAGATTAAAGGTAATTTTTGGTTAAAAGGAACTGATGGAAGAAAACAAATGCAATTATTCTGTGGCAGAGAAAAGAATTTACTTGGAGACAGTTTATTTTAGTCATGCAGAGGTGATAAAATCTGGAAAATGTTTCTTTTCAAAATTTTCAAAACAGAGATCTCCCACTGCCACTCCTGTTAAGAATAAAGTATCATTATAAAAAGGCTCTCAGGGAAAAAAATAAAGGAAAAAAACTCATGTTTAAGACACATTTATAGAAGTAAATACCAATGAAAGAAAAATTGTGGAAGCTGAACTAAATATAACCTTATATTGTCATTATAAGATTTGTTTTCTAGTGCTAAAAAACATGCTAATTAAATTTTAAAACAATGTAATAGAACAGATAGAATACGCTTAATATTAATTCATTTTTAGGAGCAATGCAATTTGATGAGAATTCATCAACTGAATATATATTTCTCTTTTCCTTATATTTGCTTTATTTTAAACTGTGACAGTTAAAATGGCTAATATCATCATTATAGTAGAAATAAACATTCTCTATTTCAGCAATTAAGCAGAGAGTAATTGGAAACAAGGCTGAGGTACTGAAAGTGACTGAATCTTTTCTGCCCTCCAACAACAATATTGACAAAACACTTCTGCATTTTCAGAGACACTTTAGTGGCAGCTCATTCGAGCACTGCTGAGCTCTTTTGTACGTCATATTTCCCATCAGAAAGCAGTCCTCTTCAATTATACTGCCTGACCAGCTGTGCACCCGGGAGCTCTTTTCATGATGGTGTACTTTTCTTTCTCATATCATTATAGGTGAAGCTTGGTCATCATAGTAAGTGGGAGGATGTGACAGTGAGAAAAAAAGGATATAAAGAAACAAATTTCAAATTATTATAGCAGCTTCAACTGGTAAAAAAAAAAGTTTATCTCTATGTTCTTTTTGTGAAGAGTTAGGGGGCTTTTATTGCTAGCACAGAAATTATTCTTAGAAAGTTGTCACTTCTTGAAGGGAAAGGAGGTATTACAAAAACACAGCTTTCTGCCTAAATAATATATATGAAACATTTTTATGACAAAAGTTTTTGATGTAAACATTAGTTATGTGTTTCAATGTGCCTCAGAGGGAACCTTGTCCTTGAGTTACAAAACCTTCTTGATATACTGCACTATGTATTCACTACTGAGCATTTGCCATAATAAGGGCAGGACAGTAAAAGTAATGCCACTGTCTTGGCATTATAGAAGTTAAATGAGTGCTGATACAATTAGAAGAGCAGAGTGCTTTAAAATTTAGCTTTAAAACAAATGAAAGTTTAAATCAGGGCTACAGTCTCTATCCAGTAGAAAAATAAGATGGCGATACATCTACTGTTGGGCTAAAGTAGTCATGTCATAAAGAGTTCTCCTATTAAATTCTATGGGCGAAGTATTTTATAAAAATGCTAATTAAGGTTTAGCAAAATCTGTTTTGCTCTGCATTTACTTTTAAAAAATGTCTGTTCAGCATGGAAAAATAGGAACATGGCAGATGTTGTGGAAAAATCAGCATCTATTGAGGGTTTCAAGTGTCCTAAAAAAGACTTTCTGCCTTTCTGAATAAGATCAAAAGAAGAGAATTTTTGTTAAGAAGGGAAAAAGAAAGTAATTCTAGTGAACAGAAAATCAAATAGCATATGCATCTATTTTTTAAACAATCAGCTGATGTAAGTGATGTGCATTTTGTTCTGATAGTAATAGCTTAAAAAATTATTTTACTTCTACTTTACTGTTTTTAACTATAAGAATAATAGCAAAGTGTAAGGGAAAAAAATTCTACTGATTTTGACAAAGTTAAGATATTAACCCTGACAAGAAACATTATGTAGGACTAATAGTGAAAATGAGGGGGAAAAGCAGGCTAAATTTCTAGGCATTAGAGGATGGAGCTATTACCTCTCTGTGTTTACAGAATAAATGGATTTACAGGTATAATAATTATTTTCAGAAAGATTCCCATGCTATTTCCCAGTTACAGATCAGATCAGTTTTCAGGGATGCAAAAAATCCACTGATTTGAAATGAATCCTAAAACAGATGATGAGTCAGGAAAAAATCTCAAACATACAATCCAATACTATTTCAAGATAAAAATTAAAAGTTGAAAACTGTTTAGCATCACTTCAGATGCTGTCAAATGGACAACCACACATGACAGGGTATTCTACCTTTTTTAGAAATATACAGATATTGAAATTCAAATTGTATTCAAATAGTATTTGCATAAATTATGGTAGAATTCTAGTCTTATAGGAGTTAAAAATTTACTACTCAAAATCACTAATGTTTGCAAGAGATTGTGATAAAATGTGTGGTTTATTCCAGGCATTTTTTTGTGGAGTATTTCCTTTTATTCTGAACAAGGCAGTCACTGTTACGTAAATGAACTAGTACTTCTCCACTAGGTTAGACATACATATTTAAATTACTTGAATAACTGAGACATATTCTCTTGAAAATTTTCCTGCACCAGTCGTGTTTAGACACACTCCAGTTAGTGCTATTTTCACTGCCTTCACTGTGATGGTGAAGGCAAGGAACTGAAGATGAAAAGTACTCTCCCTTGCTTTTAATATTCCATTTTCTAGCCAGCAGTTTTACTCTGTAGTCACTCAAATACTACTGAGCAGAGATCCAAAACCTACGTAAGTGAAGAACTAATCTGGGTGCAAGGATGGGAGAAAACATCCAAGTTTTTCCAGCTCAGCATTTGCAATAAGCTTTGCTCTCTGGTGGAGATATTTACCAAGTTCTTGCATTATTAGGTAGATGGGAACTAATATGAAATGAAGTATAAGTGAGAGCAGAAAGAGGGAGATCTGTTTCCACTTACAATATCCCTCAAATCCTATCTTCCTTTGCTTTAAAGTTATAATAATATGCAATTCATAGTGATGTCATGATGTTTCCCTTTTTATTCCCTTTTGTAAAATCAACATTGTAAGTCAAATATATTGTAATTACTACCAGAAAAGTGAAAGAGCTCTTCATGGCTTTCATCAGGAGTGTAATTTTGAGGGTTTTGCAATGTCTTATCTCTGCAGTAGATCGAGATTCACAATTTTCCATTCTACACCACACACAATGAGACATGGGAGAACTTATGTATAAATGAAAAGGAAAGACAGGGTAGAAGATAATAAAAACTGTAAAAACCTGATAGTACATATCTCAGATCTCAAGACAATGAGACTAATTTCTAATGCAGTGCATTTTCTTCCCTGCTGTATTTTCTACGTCTATATCTGGTAGTCTTAGAATACTTTTCATTTACACGTTTTACTCAAGGAAAAAAAAAAAATCCTGTCTCATTGTCAGCTGGATTCAATTTATGTAGTTTTATTTTAGATGACCAGCTTATTGACATTGGCATTTGATTTTTTTGGGAAGACTTTTTTTACAATGTGTGGAGAGTAATAAACCCTTCAGTTGTGCAACCCCTATGATAAATATGTAAAGCAGAAAAAGTCTGCTCTGGGAATTCCTGCATTTTCCCTGTGTAAACCTAGTGGCTGAGATATAGAAGACAAGTTATAGAGTTCAAGAATATTAGAGAGCCACTGGGGGAACAGCATTGTGTTGTAAACCACTTGGAAAGCAATAAAGTTGTTTGAATAACATTTTCGTAAGAGCCAGTGGAGTTACGTTGAAAACATTTCGTATGAAAATTCAGATATGCTTACGCAGGAGAAAACCTGCAGATCCAGAGTGCAAAAATATGAAGACTGTTTTGAAAGACTTCTTATAGTAAACACTACATGTAGTTATGAAGACTATGTTTACTTCTTTCAAGTTAAGTACCAGAATACTAAAACCCAAGTGCAACTCTTTGGGTGGAATAGCAAAGATTTTAACATTACTTGCCAGTAGCAGACTTCATGAGACTCTGCTACCCAGCAAGACAGCTGACAGAGCTCTGTGATTTGGCAGCTGCAATAGATTTACTGAAAAATGCAAAAATTTAGGAACTGTCCTAGTTAATTGCATATCAAGAATTTAATCCTCATTTGATCATTATTTTACATCAGAAATTACTTACGTGGTTATCACACATTATTCCATTTATTTACTTTCTTATTGCCAGTTTTTTCCTTCCCTCAGCAAACCAATTTTTTGGGTTTTTGTCTGTAAATTGAGAGTTATAAAATACTGAGTATGAAGACAGTTAATTTTCTGAGATTTCTGAGTGGTATCTTGAGCCAATATTTATTAGTAATCCCAGAAACTCCACCTGCTCTGTGTAGATACCAGTCTTGTCTTGTATTAAGAATTTCATATCTAGAAAACTAGTTTTAGTGGTGGATTTTTGTATTGTATGAGTCTAAAATTAGGTGAAATTAAATACAGGGACAAAATTGAGATACTGAGAAGGGCATGCTCTAAGCAGCTGCTTGGCAATATGGTCACAGATCAGAGCCCTGTGGAGCACTGTGATGTATATTAATAAATAAGTGTAGACATGGTCTAAATGCCCAGAAGATGTTGATAAAATCTGGTTCAGATAGCAATCAAAGAATGCCTTTGGCACTGTATGACAAAACATTGCATTGATAGTATAGCAAATGAGGACAGCATTTCTTATCTAGTGCCTGATACTTGAGACAAAGACAGCATAAAACTATGTATAAGAAAAAATGGAAGAATACAAAATATTGGTCTCAAACCTAAAAAGATTACACATTTTGTCCTTTTTGTTCAAAAAATGTCACAGACTTTCACATAAAGAATTAGTCACAAAAGCTTCTATTTCTGAAAATTTATCTAATCCCATTTAATATATTAAAAAATGTCAGCAGGAGCTATTTTGACAGGTTTGTTGTCAAGTGATGTGGTTATTGGGAATCAGATATTCCACTAAAATGTAACGTCAAGAGAGTGAACTGTATATATTACTCCTCGAGAAGCTATCATAGACCAGTTTTTTACTTATTAGGACACACAGTAAGTCAGAATTCAGGGCTTTTATACAGTATGTAGGACTCTAAACTGGATATTTATGAAAAACAATCTTTGTTTTGTCTTATTCAGTGGTGCAAGACAAAGTTTTTATCCTTGAAAAAATCACATATTTTTAAAAATTTCTTTACATCCACGGACACACCCCCTCTTTTCTTGTTGTTTTGTTTTGTTGTTTGTGCTTGTTTGTTTCTTTGTTGGGGGTTTTTTGAGAAGAGAAGGAATTATGACAGCCACTAATTTAGTCTAGCTTTTATTGTCAATAATTAGAATATCTTTGTATATGTGGAGTGTTGACATAAGAACTCAGATATTTCTGGGAGACAATTTTCTGGATGTTACCTTTAACTGCCCCTCCTTTGCATTTTTATACAACTTTCTTATGTTCACGCATGCACTCATCACACAGACAGACAACTAGACAGACCCAGGCATGTGGGAAAAAGCCAAGGGACCATACCAATCATTACTGTTTGTCAAGGTGCCAAAAATAGTGTCAGGACAAGGCCACATATGCAATTGCTTTATTAAGATAAGCAAAAGTTCTCCTTTTATACGAGAGTAAGTCTTGAATCTGCGTATCCCTCCAAGTTTCATCCTAGCTTTGTGTCAGGAATATATCAATCACATGCCAGTTCTCTCCCATTTTTTTCTTGTTACTTGTTTTCTACAGAGGAAAAATAAAACTCTTAGGTTCTTTAGAAATGAGGATAATACCCAACAGATCCCTAATATGAGCAATAGACCAGTCCAAGAAGTGCACCCAAAGGAAGATACATTCAGACACAAGTGAAGTGTGCTTGTGGGGGTTTGCTTTGAAGGGCTGTTGTAGTAATTGAACTGGCATAGGTTTTCAGTACGTTATAACAAGACTTCCTTTCTTTGTAATATATTTGTTTGCATAAAATTTGCAGTACTTTGCCTATTATGAGAATTTTTCTTTTATATTCATCACTTTAAGGTCAAACATATTAGTGTGCTATTTGAAGACAAAGACATGTTTTGCTTTGCAAACCATTTTGTCATGTATAAGCTTACTGGAAAACAGTAGTGATCTAAAAACATATTAATGAGTCTGGGATACAGAAAATACTTTCAGGACTGAGTAACGTCTACTACCTGTAACTTCTAGGGATATCTTCTGACACAGTCTCAAACACTGCTTACTAAAAGTGCCGGTGAGACTTACTAATATGACACCATTAAAATGCATTATTCAAGACACAATAGACTGATGAAAGCAGAATCCTATCACATTACAGTATCTTCCCATTATTAAAGTCTGTCCTTGGAATCTTGCCTAGTACTATATCTCTTAACAGATTTCATAAATGATACTCTATTAAGAAATGTTGACAGAATTTTTTAAGATTATATCATTTTAGCCAACGTTGCTTGGGTTTTATTGGGTTTTCTTTCTTCCTATTTGCTAAGCGCTCATCAGCCTTAAAGCTGAATGCAATTTTATAGAACCAGTCTAAAAATATTCAGCTTTCACCATCAAGCTTGTTTACATTAAACTTTATATTATATTTAACCTCCATTCATAAAGTAAGAAGATTTGCTTTATTTACTTTAACTTGTCTTCAACTTTTTTGTCATGGTTAACACAACTTTGTAACACTGTGCTTTTATTTGTCAAAAGCATTGTTCATGTCTGGTTTAAGCTTGAAGCAGAATGATTGGGAATGATTGCTGAAATTATGTTTAGTAACCTGTTTGTGCTTTTTTTCTCCCTGATTTATGTTTTATTAAGACATTCTGCATTTATTTATGACTGCTCATGGATGATATTTTGATTTCCCTCTCTACTATAATTTCTGTTGCTCTTGAAATACTTTCAATTCAGTATCCTATACGATATTGGACTACAGTCCTACTTCCAGATTCTCCTCATTTTTACTCAATTTTGCATTGCACTCCTGAATTCCAGGTACATTCCCTTCTATCTTCCATCAAGCCCTCAGTACAGTGTACGACACTACACTTTCCCCAGTGTCCTGTTTCCCTTTTTCTGTCTCAGTAGCAAAAGGCAAGAAGGCTGACAGCGCATCTTCCTTCTGTGTTATCATCAGCCTTTTTCACAGCCATGTCCTTGATCTCCTCTCTATGCTTCCCCAAACTCATCTTAGACATTCTTCAAACATAATATTCTTCACTCTGCAGGTCCTCAAGTCCTGCTTCCTGTCTCTGACGAGTCCTACAGGCTCTGCAATTATGAACTCTCTGCTCAATAACAACTTGGTTTATAAATATTTATACATGTTTAAAGCAGATAGCTTAAATTTGGTGTTTATATACTTTAAAAACCTCCTTCTGTCTTTACATGCACACCAAATTCATTCCCTCTTGACTTTCAAATTCCTTATATAAGAAGTATCAGATGAAACCTAAAGCAATACTTCCTGAACTAAAGTGAAATTTTTAAAAGTCTCTTTTTTACCCAATGTTATTGATTTGATTTATAATTTTGCATTCTACTCTACTTATTTGCCTTATTTTAAACACATTTTAAGGTTTCTTTCTATTTTCAGATCATGTCAGGCTGCCCTAGGATAAAAGAAAATGTGTCATATCTAATTATATGTAGCACCAATACTCAAAGAAAACCCATATCATCAGCAAACCCCCACCTCAAAATCTGCAATGAAGACTGCTATGGACAATTTCAAGGTCTTGTTTCTTCATGAAGAAGTTCAAAGGACAAACACTTCTAATAGGAATCTTTTCCACTATTGTCTGTAGATTGATTTCTGCTGCTGTAAAATGATAGGATAAATGCTTATTAAAATGGTGAAGATATTCAGGTAGCATCTGGAAGTGGATTATAATTATTATTACATTAAATGTCTACACATCACACTGAATCACTTGAATGTAGTCAATTAATTATGGAAACAAAATCAGTTCAAATCATGTCCAAAGAGTTTGCACTTCTACCTACAGCTAAAATCTCCTCTGTGATAAATGTATGTTTTCCTATGCACTTACTAAACAGAATAACCTTAAAATTATTTTGTGGTGTGATAAAAGAGCTGTGCTCAATACAATCTACTGTACAGTTTGAGTGCTTCCCTGTAGGCAGAGGCACAATCAGACATCTCTGGTACTTACTATTCACAAAAAAACTTAAATAGGTTGAAAAAATTTCTCATTAAATTTTGCAATTTGGTGCTCTGCAAATTTATTATGTTTTAAAATTATATGATTTTTCTTATTTACACTTACATAAATATATTATATATAACATTATGCAGAAGAAAGAGTAGAAATTAAATAAAGAACAAAATAGGAAAGCTGTTTATTTATTGAACAAAATTGGTCAGATTTATGATATTAATTATTTGAGTTTTCATCCAAGGCTTGTTTAATGATCTCTATTCTGGAAAATCACAATCATGCCTGTCAAGATAAAAAAACACTGTAATTTTTTTCAAAAAATAAAACTGAAATATTTTGTTAAACATCATTCACTAAGTTTTTTATCAAATTTGGGATATTCCACAAATGGTAAAATATTTCATTATTCAAAAAATCCAACTTTTTTTCCAGTAAGAGATATAAACATTTCAAATGAAAAAACATTTAATAATAAAATCAATAATTAAAAAAATTAACAACAACAACAACAACAATAATAGTAATAATAATATCAGTGCAAATATTAAGACACTGGTGCTTTTCAGCCATCAATGGTGGGACCATCTGTAGGGAAGTTCTACATTGTAATTGCTGAGCCATACACACAAAATTTTGGGTTTGAAGGAGAACCAAAATAACACACTAAGGAGAATGCAAGTTGGGCAAACTGTATCTGCAACAATTATTGACAGAAATTTCATCTATTAAAGTTTTCTGTTTATGCCTTTGAAAATAAAATCCCCCTGTCAGGTAGAAGGTAGGCTTTACTCCTTTTCTGCATTTCATGTCATTCTGTTGTTGAAAGGCAGACATGATTTCTAAGAAGGTATTTTAGGACCTATATACACCGAAAATTTTTCTTTATTGTCCTATGCACACTCAAACACTTTATCTAATTTTGGTACAGTCGAGCTGTATCTGCCAGAAAGTTTTTCTTGGTGGGGGACTTCATTTTATCACCACAGTTGAACATCAACAGCATTTATACATCCACACTTACCCACATCTACCTCTCACAAGTCTGTACGTGCTGAGAAACAGTTCTTCTGCAGGTGGGGAAAAAACCCTTCCAGGAGCACGCCTGTTAGGAACAATAAAAAGATGTAGGATTATGCACAGTGGTAATGTTAGTTCACTTGGAACACAAACTACAGAGACAAAAAAAAATAAAATCAGCATGGTCACCTACTGACACTAGGATCCCAGTGTGATTATCCCATCTGTCCTGGAAGAACTACACTATTAGTAGCCATGGTGACTAATCCAGTGTTAGTCCCACTGCCTATAAACACAGACGGTTCTAAGAACCAACTCTCTGATGATAACTGACCATATATTTGATAAGATAGTAGATATTTGATAAGATAGACCACCCTTTAGTGAGCTATAAGTTTTTGTTTCTTTTTATGTATCTAATTTTTAAGAAAAACTATTTTTAAGACAGCAGTTTTAAAATAATAGGCAGTGAACTTTAAATTCTGGGCTCAATAACTGCTAAATTGTCAGTAACTGTTAATTCAGCTGCCACTTAACAAGAAAAACTCTGTGAGAGGTCCCATTTCATGTGGTGCTTTTTTTTTTGGTATGTTCCTTAGGAACATTTTCTGTGTGATATTTATTTACTGAAGCTAGGTCAGAAACTTGTCTCACATAAAACTAGCTTCAAATCAGCAATGGTTGCAAAATATCAACTCTAAATTCTTCAAATTCAGTTTTGATTACAAAATTACAAATCAGTTATTCAGTAACTCAGTAATAGAGCTCACTTAAAAAAATATCAACTTTTTGTTGAAATAAAGGAAAAAATTTACTGGAAATATTGAAAGACTATGACTGCAATTCTTTCTAAGGCTGACTGCAGAAAATTTTGTTTCTTTAAATGGTTACAGAATAAAAACAATTCCAAATGTTTGCACTAATTTGCATTCATTCCAAAATCTGTTGGTTGGCCAGAGATACTGTTTCTTTGCCTGTGGCAATGCTTTTATCTCCTTGAAGAAAGGACGAAAAGCACATCTTAGGGAAATGATGGCAACCTGTAAATAGAAAATAGATTTTTGTGGAGGATTTTTATTTATTTCGTTTTGGGTTTTTTTTAAGTAATAACCACAATAAGTAGTACAATTATCAGTCTGCAGGATGACAAATTCTTGATAAAGCATTCCTCAAGTAATTTTGAAAAAAAGTTTTAAAATCTAACATGGGCAATAATAAAATTGGTGAAAACCTAGATTTGTTGAAAATATATTTCCACAGAATCAATTGTTGAGGTCGGAAGGGGAAATATATTCTCAGAGACTCTATTGTTGAGGTTGGAAAGGATCTCTACACCTTGTTCTGTTGCACCAGTCTCTACTGAGAAGTTTTTCCTCATCTTACAAGCCCCGTCTTAAGTGCTGGAAAACTGCTAGAAGGTCTTCCTACAACCTTCTCTTCTCCAGGTTGAACAACCCCAACTCTCTCAGCCTATTTTCATAGAAGAGTCTTAATCCCTCTGGTCAGTTGTGTAACTCTCCTCTGGACTAGCTGCAACAGGTCCATACCCTTATGTTGGGGACCCCAGAGATGGGGGCAGTCCTCTAAGTGGGGTCTCAATGAGAGTGAAGTAGAGGGACAGAGTGCCCTCTCTCGCCCTGCCACCCACACTGATTCTGATGCAGCCCAGGACACATTTGGCTTCCTGGGCTGCAAGTGCACATGGCTGGGTCATGTCCAGCCTGTCTTCCACCAGCACTCCCCAGTCCTTCTCAGCAGGGTTGCTCTCCATCTGTTCATCCCCAGCCTGTGTTGATAGCGGGGGTTGCCCTGACCCAGGTGCAGCACCTTGCACTTGGCCTTGAACCCCATGAGGTTCACATGGGCTCACTTCTCAAGATGTCCAAGGCCCTCTGGATGGCATTCTTTCCCTCAGGTGTGTCAACGACACATGTGCTTTGATCTTCCTTTTCTGTACGACGTACCTGTAGAAGCCCTTATTATTCTTTACATACCTTGCCAAGCTCATCTCCAGGCATACTTTGGCAATCCTGACCTCACTCCTACACAACTTGGCAGCATTCTTATACCTGTCCAGGATACCTGTCCCTTCTTCTACTGCCTGTGAATTTCCTTCTTGCCCTTTAGTTTGACCAGCAGGCCTTTACTCACCCATGGCAGTCTCTTGCCTTCCTTTCCTCATTTCTTACACCTGGGGATTGAGAGCTCTTGTGTGCTGTGTAAAGTGTCCTTAAAAATCTGCCAGGTCTGTTCTGCTTCCTTGTCCCTGTGGGCAGTTTTTTCACAGGGAATCCTATTGACTAACTGCTTGAACAGCTGGATCTGAAATTATTTTATAGGAGAGTCAGCCAGGGCACTTGCTAGCTGTGAATATCAAGACAGTATTTATTCACTGGGAAAATGGAGGGATGAGACATATGATATAAAGCAGGGACTGAATCAGTTAAGAAGTAGCAGAGATAGAGCAGAGGCCTGTGACTCTTACCTGGATGTACTTATTCTGTTGATCATCTCCCAACATTCCCATCACATACACATTCATACGTATATGGACATGTCATATCAGATATTAATTTACATTTATCCCTCAGGTTTACGGGTAGAATTAATCTGCTCTAACCTGAGGATGTGCAGATTAGTTATCTAAGACTGAGTAGGTCACCTTACTTAGACTTGTCTTATTTTAATATAGAGAAATAAATGTTTTCCTGAGGTGATTGATTTTATTTTGTGAGAAGGTGATGCAAATCACATGAACAATTCTCTGAAGTGTCCGGTTTTACCTCTGACTGTAAAGGCAGTCTAGCAATTTTAAACAGATTTAGTAATCTACAATTTTTACATCTAAAACTGAATTGACTCTTTTGCTTAATTGCTTGAGACGAATATGCTCAGCACTGTGTCTTACTTGATCTCATATTCTGTCTCACTGAGCATCTTCACGTCCAAATATTCTTATATTAATTTCAATATAAACACTCAAGATAGGATCTACCTCACTGGTAGCTGTCTCTCTGCATTTTTCTCTAGAGGAAGACCTATATATGTGAGCTAGTTATCTTAATTTGTATTTTACAGTGGGCATCTAATTAGTGCAGTTTTTAGAGTTTGATATGCATATAAGTTTGTTGTGGCTTATTCTTCAGAAGCATTTATTTTCAAATCTTGAAAAAGTTTCCCCTCATAACTATCTGAGATGTGTTTGCTTAAGATTTCTAAAAGGAGACAGTTGATTCTCAACAGTTCTAATTTCAAAACTAAGAAATTTTCAGCATGTGCCACTATAAGTAAACTATGAATTAGTCAGAGGAAATGTTGTTCTCATTTTATTAACTGGATCCATATACAAGTGCTCTGGTTTCAACTGGGATAGAGTTAATTTCTTCTTAGTAGCTGCTACAGTAGTGTTGTGTTTTGGATTCAGTATGAGAATAATGTTGATAACACTGATGTTTTGGTTGCTGCTAAATGGTGTTTATCCTAAGCCAAGGACTTTTTTTTGTGTTTCATGCTTTGCCAGTGAGAAAGTACACAAAAAACTTGGGAGGGAGCTTAACCAGAACAGGTGACCCAAACTGGCCAGAGAGATATTCCACACCATAGAATGTCATGCCCAGTTTATTAACTGGGGGAGTTACCTGGAAGGGGAGCTGATTGGGGTGCAGGATTGGGCTCTGGAATTGGTCAGAGGGTGGTGAGCAACTGTATTGTGCATCACTTGTTTTTCCTTTTTTTTTTTTCCTTTTATTACCATTATAATTATTTGTTATTATTACTTTATTTAACTTTTGTTTCAATTATTAAACTGTTCTTATCTTAGCCTACAAGTCTTTTTATTTTCCTCTCCATTCCAGTGGGATGGAGGGGGGTGAGAGAGTAGCTGTGCAGTGCTTAGTTGCCAGCTGGTCTTAAACCACGGCAAGAAGTTGGGCATCTAGTACAATCCTTCGAAGAAAATTCCATCTCTTGTCATAGAGAGAAAATAGGCATTTCCAAAGTGGGAAAAAAATTGGCAAATATCTTACACTTTGTAGACAGCAAGATTTAAGTGAGACAAATCCAAAATGGGTAAATAATGCCTTACATATGCATAGTGGTCAATTTGCATGTGCTGAAATTCTGATTTGTATTCTCTGTTATCTTGGGAAATGCATTTCATTTACAAAGGTTGTTTACATCTCTAAAATAGGAATATGGTGCTTTTCTGTTTTGGAACCTAGATACAAAGAGTAGTTGTTACGTTTATGATGCCATTAGCAGGGCATGAAAGGTATTTTGTGGTTAAAAGATAATTTGGCTCAAGATATTTAAAACAAGTAAAGGCTTTTTCACTCAACAACAAACTTTTAGCTGGATTATGTTGATCTCAGTTTCCTTCTGAATAAGTAGAAAGAGACAGTCCTCCCTAGATGTTGACATATTTAACACTAAATGGTCTTTTAAAGTCTCTTTTTGTCACTTTCAACTAAATACAGAGTGAGTTCAGGATGAATAGAATCCCAAATTATGTGTTTTGAATAGGTGGCTAGAATTAAGGAGAATTAAACAAGGTCTGTGAACAAAGTTTAAGAAATGGAATTTAAGCTTGCAAATATGTTTCTCTATTAAATAAATTTATCAAGGATGCTTATGATAGCGAGCAATCAAGGTGTGATCTACCAATGGAATTTTCATACTAAAATAATATTCAGAGGTTTTTATTTATGAGAGATATTTCTGAAGACAGTTAAATAGATTTTCATCTTTCTAGCATCAGGATTCTTGAGGACAGTGGTATATAATTAGTATATCTATATATATGATTGTGTATACATGTGTATCTAGAAATAAGTATATACATTATTTTGTGCTGGTTTTTATATTCAAATTGAAAGACTATAAACATATCCTGCAGGAAAAGCTAGGTAGTGTAAGACAAACTCAATAAGATGCAAAGTAATCACGGGTGACTATTTTCCTCAGGACTATCTTCCTCCAACCTGATGTAATTACAGCAATATTAATTGTTGTCATTTTTTTCAACCATTTCATACAGTTTTACTACCAAGTTAGAAGCAGGTGACAGACTCTGTCTTCTGAATCTGCACAATAGTTGTACTAGATCAGCAAAACATAAAGATCTTACTCATCAAGTAAAATCTAAATATTCCTCAGCTATGACAAACATGTAGACTCAGCAAATACACTTCAAAGAAAGTGTAGATGTTAAGAAGGAAAGAATGAGCACAGATTCTTTTACAAATTCCTTTAAAGACTACAAGACCTGTCACACAGTGTGCATTCAAGCAGTTTAAATAGTTTGGCATGATAATTTAGGACTAGTTATTTTAAAACACCTGATATAATTTCGTTAATTTCTTTGTTTTGCATATATTGAGAAGAGAGTTGCTGAACATATTTGCTGTTGAATAGATCAAAACATCCATAGGTTTGGGTTACACAGTTAACTTACAAACTCAATACCACAGACACCAGCACATATTCTGGTATGAAGTGTATTGCTGGAGCATTTCCACTTTATATAAATAATTTTAAAAATTAGTTTTCCATAGGTCTGGAAAGCAGTCATTGTCTTTTTGCTTTCTGTATTAATATTCTGCCCACCAGACCAAAAAGAAACATTCTCTGAATAGAGTGTTGGAGCATTTCTGAAGTAAAAGTGGATCAGATGCAAGAGGAGAAAAGAAGTCACTACTCTTCGCACTGCTGTAGTTTATCTAGGATCCCCCAAAGTACCAATACTTGACTAAATCCCTTTGGCAGAGAAGTGAATTGAAATTTTCCATAACCTGCTGAGTCCTCAAACCACTGACCTAAAGGACTGCAGACAAGCACTGCTATTACAGTCACAGAATTGCATGGGGAATGGAAAATAGTTTATTTCATTACTCCACTAAGTTGAATGTATTGACACTATATGGCTATGTCCTAGAAACATTTACTTGTTCGGTTTTCAGATGGCCACAGGAATACAGGTACATGAAGGTTCAGCCTTACCAAAATAGTTGCAAACTCTGTTCTCCACTGTTACATAAAATACGACTGACCTTTGCTAGTTCATTATTAACAAAATAGGATCATAAGAAAGGTATGACTGTTCTTTGTTTTCAGGGTAGCATTTCATGTACTAGAGTGTGCCCATTTTTATAGAATCAATTGCCTGCCAAGCATCATTCATATGAATTGACAATCAAATTTCTTCTTTGCCTCAGTTTAGCCTTTTTGGTCTGTCACTCAGAGATCAGTCTGAAGGAAATCAGCAAATTTCTCCCAAAGCAAGCCCTGTGTTTCTAGGAGCAACTAAATGACAGCTTATGCTATTTCCACAGAAAAGGCAGCTGAGAACTGGTTTCACTTTTTTGTCACCCATTATTGCTCCTCAGTTGACCTCTTGCATCTACTATACCTACGTAATCATGACAGTAGTGGAAGAAGAGAAAATCTTGTCCATCAAAAAGCAGTTTCTGACTCACCTTCTCACTGATACAACTGCTCTCCCATCCCTTAAGATGAGATTGCAACTAAAAAACAAATGTCTCTTTTCCTAAATAATAGACTTTGTTGGCCAATGTAAATGTGTAAATTCACTACCTGAGCTCAATTAAATTTTCCCTGCTTTCAGAGGGAGTTGAAGTGAGAATGGCACTGTGGACTGTGAAGAATATTATATCAAGTTCTCATGAAAATTTTCTTTATGCATCCTTTGCACTTTTCCTCTGGACAATGGATCTACGTAACAAGTTAGGAGCAGAAATATTATTTTGCAAGGCTTCAAGTCACAGTTCCTTCACTCTTTTTTTTTTTTTTTAACCTAAGATGGCTAGTTTTTGTGCTTTTTTTTCTCTATAAAAGAATGAATTCTGATTGTGTTTCCATGAAAGAATAGTCAGTCATTCTTGCCTTTTCATTGTGATCAGTATTTCCCCATGCACATGGGGAGAGACTAGTGAGCTTTTCCTGAGAACACCTGTTTCTTTTGTGTTGAACACATGCAGTTTACTTCAATATGTGCTTAGGAGATTTAGAATGTCTTTTCCTGTATAATATCAATACACATCAATGTTTTCCATGTCTACCTCAAAATAAGATGACTGAAGGAAAACACACACACATATACATTTATAAGAAAATAAATATTAGTATTAACATATGTAGGCAGATGACTAGGCCCTGACCTGGTATTTAGCTAACTGAACAGAGCATGAAAAATATGACAACGTGAGTAGAGACTGATAAAATGCTGAACATAACAAATTAGAAAACAATAACCTGACAAAACTTTCAGACAGCATCATGAGAAATGGCAGGACTAGCCAGTGTGTAGGAGAAGCCTAGGGAGGATTCAGCGTCTGAGTTTCTGAATGAGTAGAGGACCTAGGATCCAGGGTGGTTCACATGGGTGTTGGTGAATATAAAACCTGTGCTAATATTCAATAGATCTCTGAATGTGGGTATGACTGTGGTTTAAGGAGTAAGGGTGTCTACCCATGAACAGGAACCGTCAGTCCTGATCAGCTGGAGGGGAAGAAGATGACTTAGTGTTGTCTGTATTCATGTGAGTGCTGCATTAAAGGCACTGGCCTGTGTTGGCTTCTGTCTCTGTACGTGTGTGTGTGTGTGTGTGCGTGTGCTTGTGTGTGCATACACACCCACACCTCTTTGCGGAACTCCTCTTTACTGGCTGGGTCTATTGATGGAAACAGTAGCAGACTGTGATTCCCTAGGGAATGAGAGTGCACCAAATTGAGTTCTAGCACAAGGGGAAGAAGGAATTCCCAATGCCCTGAGGACCATTAGATTCAGTTTCTTTAACAGTGAGAAGCATGGGAAAATTTAGTGTAAGCACTTTGACTGTTGTGTTCTGTATGTGTGTTTGTCTTGCTGAGCTTTACTATGATGTACTACTGCTTATAAAATGCTGAAAATCAAACAAGAACCTTTGCTGAGCAGCTCTGATATGCTGTTTGCATTTCCTGCATTTCTCCTGCTGCGTCCTCCAGGCTGCTTCCCTTGTGAAATTCAGTGTCAGTGTTAAGAAGCATATTAGATATACATGTGAAATTCAAGCTCAAGTCCAGGACAAAAAAAATACAATCTCACCTGATTTTAATGGTTAGGTACCCAGCTGCTGAAACGCAGAGAGATATTGAGTGTGAAATATTTACTTCTCTCTTCAATGTGTGAGAATAATTGGTGCTTCAGATTTTAAGACCAGAACAAACTGAATGCTGAACAGAGACCTGCCCTTATCATGCAGTTACATACTGCTAGGTAATTACACATGTTGAGGTCAGAGATACATTTTAAATTGCTTGTTTAACTCAAGGTTGTAAGACAGTAGGTCTGAGGACAGAGAATCTATGGACCTGAAATCTCTCTTAAAGGTAAATGCTCGCAATTTTTCTTCTATATATGAACACGTGTACTTTTGCAATTTTTCTTTGGAAATTTACCCAAGTAGAAAGGAGTTAATGAAATGCTTCTCCCTCTTTTAATACTATTGGACCGTGAATGAAATATGCTTGTGAAAATACTTGTTTCAATACCTCTCTGACCAAACCCATATTCACGCCAATTCTAGACATTCAACAGCTGTTTTGGCATATAATGTGGTATAAATATTTGTTATGTAGAGACATTTGCTATGTCTCCTACAACAAGTATAATACTGTGATTACAAGGACCTAAGGGTCAGGCTCAAGGGGATGGAAGGTGCATCCTCAAGGTAAATGGAACAGCTAAAGTCCTGTCTCCCTTGTGTGTACGTGAACATATGAAGAACAGGCAAAAGAAGGAATTAAAAGACCACATCCAACCATAGAACCACAATATGACTATGATGCAGACGTGGTGAGCCAGCTTCAATGGCTAAAATGCTGGATGGATTCTAGCTCTTAAAAATGTGTAACAGAGAGAGGACACAAAATCTTGCACCCTATGTGGAGTAGCTTGAGTATACGTTCATATTTCCAAGGGATGGCTGAGAATTTATGGATTAGGATCAGTGTACTGGGTTTGCATGGACAAGCTTTGGTAGCAGGGACTGGGAGGTGGCTACAGGCGTGGCTTATGTGAGGAGCTGCCAGAAACTTTCTCCATGTCTATCAGACCCAACGGAAGAACACACTGAAAACCTTGTTAGAGTGGAAGAATATAACATGATTCCTCTCCTGACCATGGTCAGTCATGTCACCATAAAAGCCAAACATATTGGCTGTACATATTGATAAATTCTCCAGGGTATTCCCTAGCGTATTCCTGAGGATATTCCCTATCACTTTTTGTCCTTCACACCAAAATAACAACAGAAGTTCTCAAAATCCTTAGCATTGGAAAGCTACCACTGGGAAGGAGAACTCTGAGCCCAAAATACTTTCCTGTGAACAGAATGGTAGCAGGTACATAAATCCATGTTTTTAATATTCCATTGCAAGGACTAAGGACTACGAGAAAACAAAGGTTTTCTTCTTTCCTTTCCTTTTCTTTTATTTTTCCTTTTCTTTTTTCTTTTCCTTGTCTTTTCTTTTTTTTTTCTTTTCTTTTTTCTTTTCTTTTCTTTTCTTTTCTTTTCTTTTCTTTTCTTTTCTCTTTTCTTTTCTTTTCTTTTCTTCTTTTCCTTTCTTCTCTCTTCTACTCTCTTTTCCATTCTTTTCTTCTCTTCTCCTTTCTCATTTCTCCTTTCTCCTTTCTCCTGTCCTTTGCTGTCCTGTCCTGTCCTTTCCAATTTTCTTTGACACTAAATTTTAGGTTGTCTAAGACATCCAAGGGTGCTTTCTGATTTGTAGACTGAGAAACTCTCTTAAAGGAAGATAGAACTTTTAAATGATATCAGAGTAACTGAGTAACTGTAGAGAAATGCAGGGGTTAGCAGGCTTTATGTACTATTAATAGCAACTTAGACATTGAACTTGAATTTTAAGGGTGATCATTTTAGCTTCTCATAGTGATCTAAGTGTATGCACAAAATCACAGGAAACCTGGGTTACAGTCTATTTGTGTTCTGGACTATTTTTGCCAGTGAGGAAGTGGCTATATTGTTCCTTGTGAGGTAAATTTATTGATAAATATACCACTTCCCGCAACAAAAATGGTAATCTAAAAATAGCAACCCTTTGTTGAAAGACTTTTAAAAAGTCTATATGTTTGCCTTAATTGCATCTTTAAAATGACTGAAATAATCCTCTCAACCATCCCTTCCTATTATCCAGGATTATGAATAAACCTTTAAACAAATTTACAGTCGCTTAAAGGCTTGATTCTCAGCAGGTATAAATTAGCATATATTCACAGAAATGTGTAAATTGGCAAATCTCTGGTGCTAGTAAAGCTATATTGATATAAGTCAACTAGAAACTGCTCAATATTCCACTGAAAACTCTTCAATAGTTTGTTTAAAATACTGTATTACTTACAGGATGGATTATAGGAATATAAATGTGTTTCCCTGTGGAGGTAAAAATGGTTGACATTTCTTGTCTCAATAGAAATTTAATAAATTAGCTGATGTCCATTGGGTTTTCTTATACATAATTTCAAACTGCTAAGTATCTTATCTCTATGTCTACTTACATAAGAGACAATAACAGCCATGATCTTAAACCAAAAATATTTTGATTAACAGTAATTAAAAATTAACCTAGTTAGATTTACTTAGTTCTGTGAAGATTTTTTTTTTCTGTGAGCGTGAATAATGCTTATGCATTTTAAAGATAAACTGTGACTAGATATGTTTTTTTTTTTAATGCTTCCAACACTCAAGATGGGTGTCAGTGTCAGAGAGCTTAATTTCTTACACTTTCAGTTATAATGTACTATACTGGTACCGTTTATCATTTTCTTTTTTTTAAGAGAGTTTCAAACTTTTTATGTAAAAAGTTAAGCCTACTTCATGTCCATAAGACATACCAACATCCTTTTCAGTGACACTCTAAAACATATGCAGTTATGGAAGCATTTTGGCAGCCCTATGCTCACAGAAGAAGGGTACAATGACTCTGCACTCCTAAGGGTGGAAAGCGTGTCCCTTCCACAAGCAGCATTGCAGAGGGGAAAATCAGAAAATATAATATACAGGAAACTTGATTCTTCTCTCAAGACCATGCTCTAACTCACTATTTACCTCCAGAAGAAGCCAAAAATATGTCTGCTTACTTTGACTGGTTTATTTTAAGACTGAATGCATGAAGAATTTGAATAAAATTCTGTAATTTATAGCATGCTGATGGAACTACTTATCTGTAAATGAAAAGTCATTAAACTCATATTAAAAATACCCCAAACGTACTCATAATGCATAAGAAACAGATATCCAGGCACCAGCTCACTTTTTCAATTATAGAGTTGCTCAAATTTCCCTGTAGATGATCATTGGGAAGACCAGAACTGTACTTCTTGTAACCACAAGCAATATCAGAGAACTTGCATCTTGCTAAGAATATGTCCAGGTTAAGGATAAAAGTAACACTCCAATTACATCAGTCAAAGATAGATCCTAATTATAGTATTTTTTCACTAGAAATCCAGGTTATATTTAATGTATTTAATGTTAATCATGATTTATCTAAGCCATATTTTTTGATAGCAGCACAGATAAAGCAACTTTATTTCAGTATTTATGTCATTTCACTTTTCTGCACTATAATTTCAATGCACATTTTGAACAAAGAATTCTTTTAGAGAATTTTAAATGCACTTTAACAAACAACAATGAAAATTGTTATATAAAAACCTACTTTGCTTTTTATAGGGTATATTCTCTGAAGGTCTTCATTTATTGAGACTAAAAGATTTGGAAAAACAAGTATGTTTCTTCTTACTTATAAGATATTTGGTAGCTGTCAGAAAAGTTCAAGAGATAAAAACCTACCAAAAAATAACTAAAATATGAGTATTTATTAAAGACAGTTTTGGAAGAGATGGCAAAATTACAGTAATCCCTTAAAATAGAAGCAGTGTCTGGGACAATTACATTCTGTAGATCAGTAAGTAAAATAAATGTAGAGAAATAATTCCATATTGTCATATTTACATAAGCTTTCATATATATTTTATACATCATCTAATTTCTCATTGCAATGAATTAATGGAGAGTTAGGACAAACCCTTAATAATTTTTCAGTGTCATGACTAATGTGTGTTGGATGGGATGGAGTTAATTCCCACCATAGTAGCCCTCACAGAGCTGTACTTTGTATCCAGAAGAACTGATAACACACCAGTGCCTTGGCTACTGCTGAGCAGCACTGGCACAGCACCAGCACTGTCTCTCCAACCCTCCCTCTCTCCCCAAAGGCTTGTGGCTGGGGGTGAGCAAGAGGCTGGGAGGGGATACAGCCAGGACAGCTGACCCAGGCTGACCAAAGGCATATTCCATATCCTATGACATCATGCTCAGCAATGGAAGCTAAGAGAATGGAGATGTGGAGGGATATTAACTATTAAGGCATTTTTCTTACAAAGAAACCACTTCACAGGAAGCAGCTGGATACCACCTGCTGATGGAAAGTAGACCATAAATATTTTTTGCTTTTCTTTTTTTCTATGTGTGACCTTTGCTTTTATTTGTTAAACTGTCTTTCTCTTGACCCGTGAGATCCTTGTCTTATTTTCTTCCCCTATCCCACTGAAGGGAGGAAGTGAGGGAGTGGCATGGGGCCAGACAAAGTCACTCCATCCAACTTAAGGCTTCCAGCTTTCAAGTATTTGTGGAAATTGATATTTTCATGTAAATTATTTAATACTTCAGTTTTCTTCTGGAGTTGAAAAGCAGGCAAAAGAAAAAAAAATACCTATAAGCCAATCATTCTGTTGCATGTAGAGGCAAAGCAAAGCAGAAAAATAATTAGTGGGATGTTTCAATATAAAGATCACAAAAAGGATGCCAAGCTTCTGTTTTCAAATCTAGATGGATGATTGAGTTTTTGAAAACAAATGATGTTTCCCTTGCTATAGTCTAGTTTCTCCTCTTTGCCTATTATAATCTGAGAAAAACTTCCAGAGTGAAATAAATACTTTCATAAATAGTTTAGTCTCCTTAGTTCTGTGTCGAAAATTTCTTTCTGAACTT
Organism: Atrichornis clamosus; assembly: GCA_013400975.1. Lineage (NCBI taxonomy): Eukaryota > Metazoa > Chordata > Aves > Passeriformes > Menuridae > Atrichornis > Atrichornis clamosus. The sequence continues at coordinate 277,523 of WBMZ01006185.1, read as the reverse complement.
GTTTAATTAAATGTTGAATTTTAACTGTGAGTTGATGGTTTTCTATAAAAGATTCTGTAGATCTACAGAAGTTTCTATGTTGAGCAGCTTCACTGCACGGAAAAGTGAACTCATTCAAGTGGATCAAGGTTAGCATTAGTAATAATATTTTACCTGATTGTGAGAATCAATTTGTATGAAAAGAAAAATCCTTGCAAATATTCCCTGGCAGACATAATGTGTTAATGACTGAAGGTATTTTGTACGCACAGTAACTGTAGAGATTTCCATAAATATAATTCATTTTGTGGAGAAAAAGAACAATTTTAAATAAAACAATAAAAATAAAACCTTTCAATTCAAACTTTAATTACATTGAATAAAATATAAAAATTTATATATCTCAAATGTTCTAAGAATTGCTCTCCACAGATTCCAATGAATTAAATCCCAAATAAGCCTTTTATTTTCAATGCATATGACAATGATAAAGCAACACAAAGTCAAACAGCCATAGCCGAAGACCACAAAGATGAAGATCCAAAATATTTCAAGTTAATTCTGTATTGACTCACTAATTGTTTCATAGATTGGAGGCCAGACCCAAACAAGGATTTAGCTACTACAAAGCTACTACAGCCTTTTCAGTATGTAGGATTACAAAATAATAAAAGTAAATAATAATTTTTTTTTTTAAGTCTGTGAAAAGCTAAAGTTAAAGCAGTACATTTTCTGTGCAGTTTTTATTCTTTTAGGCACAATAGATCTTAAAAGAAACTTTAAAATCCAGAGGCTCAGACGTATGGAGATTCTAAATGCCAAAGCCCAGTTGTGATCCTGAATATTCATGCTCATTGAATTTAGACATGGGGGTAATCAATCCTTCTCAAAATAATAATTTTTTGTTTGCAATTACCTCAATATCTATTACATTTTGTCATACAGCTAAAGATTCCCAAGAAGGGACAGGATGAGCATCTTGGGATTTAATTCCTGTTTAATTCCAACAAACCTGCAAAAATACATTATTCTCCCATTAAAAAAAAGGCATTTACTAAATACACCAACAAACTCACATCCAGATCTGAACTAAACAATGTTTCCATGACCACTTTATTTTCAAACATTGCCATAGGATGACAGAACTGTAAGCTCTTTTATTCAATTGATTTTTATTAAAGAATTCCCTTCTCCTCTGACAAAAGAGTGCCATAATAAGCAAACAATACACTTCTATTAGTAAAAATATTCCCCATTCATTTTGAGAAAGTTATCACAATGTGTAAAAAGATATAAAAATATATTAAAGAAAAAAAGGTGTAAGATTTTTCAGGCTTGTTTTTTTTTTCACAGAACCTAGGACAATTTTTTTAGCCTAATAGATGCAATATTTACTTGAAAAATCAATCACTAGATTTCTATCCTTTATTCCAGGACTATTTCTGTGGTTTATGTAGAGATTTCTTACTGCAAACCACAGAGACCACAAAGTTCTGAGGTTCTTTTTTTGATCTGATGATAAAAACCTAAATAATTTTTAAAAATCTAAGAATTAAAAGGATTTTCAAGCATATTACTGTCTTCAGCTATGCATAGTTCATAAGGTAGCACAGATCAGGGTTAAAACTGACACTATTATTATTATTATTATTATTATTATTATTTCAGTTTATACTGTTTCAGTACAGAAATGATGATATCTGGGATTGTGCCTTAGGAAAAAGTAGACATCTTAGGCCCCATCAGCTTTTATTTTTGTTTTACTATGGGAGATTTCAGCTTTATGTAACCTCAGCAGCACAGAGGGGAAATAATTTGCTCCAGGCAAGGTTTAGGCTGGACACTAGGAAGAAGTTCTTCACAGAAAGGGCCATTGGGCATTGGAATGGGCTGCCCAGGGAGGTGGTGGAATCAGGGTCCCTGAAGGTGTTTAAGATAAGACTGGATGTGGCACTTAGTGCCATGGTCTGGTTGGCAAGGTGGTGTTAGGTCATAGGTTGGGCTTCATAGTCTCAAAGGTCTTTTCCAACCCAGTTAATTCTGTGATTCCATAATGTCGATTCAAAGTACTTAATTCAAACTGCTTTATAGCATGATAAATACTGTAATCAAAAGTGAGCATGCTTGCCTCTCTACTGCCAGTGTGCCTGAGTCTTTTCTGAAAAACTCCTGCTTGTTTGGGAGTACAGGTTGCTGAAAAACACAGGTATCAAATTCTGAGTCTGTATTACCATAGCTAAGCTCAAGGAATTGTTTTTCTCTGATTATATCTGTGATTTCCTTAGTTTGTTTTGGATTCACCATATCAAATTTCCCTTAAATTTTCATGTTCTTCCTCAAGGCTTGTTAATTTGGGGGGCTTTATAACCTGTGTTATCAGTTCTTAGCTCTTTCCACTTTCTCTGCTTCTATACTGCCGACTGGCATGTGAGTTGTACAAACGCCTGACAAAATCTCCTCCGCGGTGTTCTTCATCTTCACGGACTTTGCTGCACTGGATGGCTCATTTGGCAACACCCGCCTTTGCAAACAGGCACGTGCCTCTGCGTTTTGGGGTCAGCTTCAGAGAAGTCTTTTTGAAGCGCACTGCAGCTCTTACCCAAGGGATGTGCAAAGGGTCCTTTTCCGCTCTGAGCAGGGCTGAGTGTGGGGTGTGTGGCCGAGCTGCTCCTTGGGTTTCTGGCAGCCCATCAAGGCCAACCCACCACCCTGTGATACAGTTACACCCCGAAAGACCATGATCACTTTACACATCCAAACTGTAGCAAAAATAGAACACACACACTCACACATTAGAAAGCAATAAAGATTTTTTTGTGCGTGTCATAAAGTAATTACATTAAAAGGAAATGTACTGTAACTTTCACAGGGCTGTTACTATCTGCTTACTATGTATTCACTGCCTGCTCAGCAAAGGGAGGGGAAGGGCATTCGACCTTTGAATTCTTAAATAAGGGGTGAAAAAGATGAAAAAAAAAAAAAAAAGTAGACTGGAAAAAACTGAGACATCAACTGAGTAAATGGTTTACAAACAGCCTGATCTTTTTTTTTTCAGTCTTGTCCTTTGTCTCCCCTCCAGATACACCACAGCTGTTCATAAGCCTGACTTGTTATGTCGTGTTTGATTTAGGCTGCACAGGGCAGGAATCCTCTTTGTGCTGCATCTGAGTGCTATATGACATGTTTACATGTGAAAATGAAATATGCCAGTCGAAGAAGAGGCATTCGTCTCAGCAAGCAGAAGCATATGTGAAACACTCTAAAACGTTTTTGTAGAAGCTGGAGGCTTCTGTAGAAGCTGAAGGACACTTGCCTTTTGAATGCAGATATTTGTATGCAGCCCATGAAGAGTTGAGAACACCTACTTTGTATAGGTTTGGCAACACTACCTTACTTTCTACCTTACCAAAATAAACATCACAAATTTTCATGTTTAAGAGCTTAATATTTAAGTGTTTAAGGATTTAAGAGCTTAAAGCATTAAGATTAAAGAGGACTACCAATAATATAGAGTAAAACAGTATAGAATACAACAGATCTATTGCCACTTCTAGGGAAATTATTTTTTAGGTTGCCATGAGTCACACAATGTACTCTATCAGGAGGGGAAAAACAAAGAGAGAAAAAGACAGAGAAAGCTAGAATGCTATCATGTAGAAAATAATTTCTAGTGAAAAGAAAAAACCCTTTATTTCCAAGAATATACATGCTCTCCACTTAATCTGTGCAAATTTTGAATATTTTACATAAAAGTTTCACTTATTTTTGGCAATATAAAAATTACTTAGTTTTAATAAAGTGAGTTTTTTTAAATGTCTTTTTTTGAAAAAAATTAATTATGTCTTAACCTTCTTTCTTTTGTTATTTCTTTTTTTTTTTTCCTAAGGACACCTAACTTGAAGATGTATTTTTTTTCATGTTCTGAAGAGATAGTAAAAAATGGTAAGCATTTATATGCTTTCATCATTTTGATTACAATTTCAAACTGGTACCTGTTAGGGCAGGAGCTGAAGGTCTGGACACATGAGAGAGTCACATTCCAGAGAGCTTATTCTTTTGATACCAGTGTGCAGGCTCAGCACAAAAAGTTCTTTCCAGATCACTAACAAAGGGTTTTAAAGGCCAGGTCTTGGAATGAGGAGTTTCCCATGGTCCATACTATGACTGTTTAGCAAGTTACCAATTCATATAGAGAGAAACTTGTTTCATTGCACATGTCCTTAATCCATCCTTCAGGTATGGTCTATAGGAACTACAGATCTCTTATGTGTGTTAACAGACAGATGCATCTCTGTAATAAGATGTTTGACAGAACTTTACATGTAGGGTGGTTTTAGAACACTATATCTTCAGAAATTTTATGTTTCATCTAACCTTTTTATTTGGGTGGGAAAAAAATAATAAATCCAAGAGGTCTCTGTGGGAGTAGTGCTGGATGGGTAACTGGTAGGAGAAATTGGGAGAGTTACAGGGGAGCGGAAAGTTGTTAACAGCAAAACCTCGACATGTGAGTAATAGGTTATTTCACCATTCGGCTAATACTGTTGATGTTAACAAGGACAGACCTGTCAACAGCGTAGCGGAACTCCTGACATTTGTCATCCCTTGTCAGCTCTCACATCTCTTTTCAATTGGAGCTGTACTTTCCTAGAATGCCAGATTTTTGAGAAGAGCCCATTTATGATACTCATAAGGCAAACACAAGGGTACAATGAAGTGGATTTCCATGAGTAATTACGTCTGTCAGCAGTGGCAATATTTATGATTCAGAATCATTAACAAGGCACAGAATTCACCAGGACTTTGCCTGTATGATCTGAATGAGTGACTGCTACTGTCAACCACTGAATGCCCCGAGGAAAGTTGGGGATGATGGCTTTCCTAGGTCCCAGCAAGAGTGGCAATATGCTGGTGGTAAACAAGAAAAGAAGCTGGTGTTTCCTTGATGCATACCTGCAGAACTGTTAGCCTAGAGCAACACAGTGTGATTGGCTTATGCATGATTGCATTTTGAGGGTTAGTTTGATTTCTGTACACAGCCTTTCAAGGACAGAATGAAAACAGCTATTCATAAATATAGTCCCAGTTCTTCTCTATTCTGTTATCTGGTTTAACTGAGAGCAGAGGGTCTGATGTCAAAAGAGTTGGAGTTTTAGGTATGAAATGTCAATATGTCTATAATTTCAATGGAGCCTGGCTATGCGACTTTCTCAAAGGAGCGAAGTGCCTAAAATTTTAGAGATTATTAATATCTGTTATAATAGTATTCCACTCAGCACTGTTTATCAAACAGCAGGAACATCATCCTTTCTATAGTTACTATTTGCCTATCCAAGGCTGATATGAGAACAATCTCACAGATACCTAATGATAGATGATACAGAGAGATGTAGATATATCTGCAGATGCAGCCAGAGATATACATATGAAAAAGACCTCAGAGAGTGATACCAAAGAGGGATAAAAAGTCTTTTGTCTACTCATTAATTAGATAAAGATTTCAGGAATGGAGGTTAGTTAGTATGAATTTTGTCCATTTGTTTGGTTTTGCCTTTTTTCAGTTCAGAATTTCTCAAACATTTGAGGTGCAAGTATGGACACATAATCATTGTTTGTTTTTTAAAAAGTGAGACCCACAGACCCATGTATCCTTTAGTACATTTTCTGAAGACATTGTTTGGGGTTTTTTTCTAGCACATAATTAAAGTTTTTACAAAGAAAAATTGTTTCTGCCAACACTAATACAGAAACCTAACCGCAAAACATCAAGCTGTTAGTGAGAATTTAAGAATAGATACTGTTGCTAATGCCATACTGCAAGGAACTGTGGTTCCACATTTCACACAGCAAAAATAGCAGCGACTGGGTCAGCAGAATAGTAATATTGTCACTCATCCTCAGTGTCAAGTTCTCGGATTGCTCTAGCCTCTATCAAAAGATGTAGTAATACAAATTCCTTAGACTCTGCTTTATGTAGTTTAGTAATCCACGATCTTGGGTTCCAGCAAATTTAGTTTGGATACCATGGCGTCTGTTGATTCAGAACAGATTACAAAGGAAATCAGACTTTTAGGGCTAAGAAGGAAAGATGGATTTACCAAAGTAAAATCCAATATGAATACATAACTTTTGAGATCATAGCAACCTTCTAGTTTTTGTTATCCAAAAGCATATTGCAGCAATAATTCCATTAGCAATAGTTGACACTTGAATGTATCATTAGCATTTAAGTTACAATTATGGTTTTTACAATACTTTGATTCATAGTTTACTACCAATAATGAAAGAAAATCGGCTTGAAGAGGAATATTTTTGTGTGTACAGTGAGAAGCAGTGACTATAACCTGATTCATCTGAAACAAAAACTACTAAATTAAGCTAAAATTATCACAGTACTAATTTCAATTTAAATTAACTTTGTCCATATACATTTTCCGTCTTCACAGAAACTAATTTCTGCTTAATATCATTATATTGTAAATACCTAATGAGTTGGAATACAGCTAGAACAGTGGAAACAGGGCTTCATTGGAGTTAATGAAGATATATTTATTTATAGGTGTATTTTCAGGTCCTCTGTGGGATGTCTGGAAAGCAGGCTGAAACACAGCATGCTCTGTGACCTTTGTTCCATCTGTTCACACAAGGGCCTTATGATACCCATAACTCAGCATCTACATATAGCACCCAAGAAGTCTTAAAAAACCTTGTCCATCCTCCATCAGGAAAATGACTCTTCTTCAAGGCGTGCAAAATATGTGTTGATGACTTAAAGCTAAGCAGGCATCTGTGACCATTCCCAGCTCACTCACAGTGCTTGTAAATCTGTTCTTGATCTCCTAAAACAAAGAATAAGTGCTAACTTTCTGTTTCAGATGCTGGCTTTTTGGTTTTTTTCTTGGTCTAACACCTGAAGTTGAAGATAGAGTCCTGAGTCTAGTTCTGGGATCCACAGTACTGGAAAGACGTGGTTGTTAGGGCAGGTCCCAAGGAGGGTCACAGAGATGATCAGAAGTCTGGAGAACCTCTCCTAGGAAAACAAGCTGAGAGAGCTAGGGTTGTTTACCCTGGAGAAGAGAAGGTTCTGGGAAGACCTTATTGTAGCCTTTCAGATTCTAAAGAGGTTTTGTAAGAGAGAGGTTTTTAAAGAGGATCTGTAGTGAAAGGACAGATAGCAATGGTTTTAAACTGAAAAAGGGTAGATTTAGACTACCTGTTTTAATTGACTATATTCTTTACAATGAGGTTGGTGAGATACTGGCAGAGTTTGCCCTGAGAAGATATTGTTGTCCCATAATTGGAAGTGTTCAAAGCTGGGTTGGATGGGGATTTGAGCAACCTGATCTAGTGGAAAGTGTCCCTACCTGTGATCGGAGCTTTGGATTAGAAGATCGTTGATGATTCCTTCCTACCCAACCCACTCAATGATTCTACGAGGAACCCACAAACAATAATTTGGAGAATAACTACATTACATTTGACACAGGCAGGCTGAAGCACATACTCATACGCAAAATACGGAATAGAAGCAATCTAAATTAGTTCTATCATTGACTTTATGTTGGTGTGAATCTGTGATCTCAGCTAGAAAGAAAATAAATATTATTCTAGTTTATACTTAACAAAATTTGCTTGGTTTCTTTTTCTCAGAAGGGTTACATTTTAGAATCTCCTTAGTATTACCTAAATGTGTTAGCAGTTCATCATGCAACTGTGTTATATACTGTTGGAAGAAAACACCACTGCTTTCGTTTAAGTGTGCATTACATGAATTTGTTCAAGGAAATCTGATGCAGATTAGGGAAGAAAAGAGATGACATTGATGCAGATGTATTTAGATCAACTATTGTATATGAAAAGAGGTCAGTTGTAGGAGAAATACATACATATAAACATGCTATTTGGTTTAAAAGGTAAGTCCTAAATGAGGACATTTTTACAACAATAAAGAACTATTTGCACTAATATTTTGATGCTATTGTAACAGAACACTACTCTTAGACCTTTACTACTCTTAGGGAAAAAAAAATTGTAATTAACACTGAGAGGTTTAATGGACTCATTAAGATTTGAATCCATAATGTGTGTATTTAGTTCAAGATGTCTGTCTGTGTGAAACCAATTAAGTAAATTGAAAGTCCCATTTCCAAATGTCACTTTTAAATTATTCTTTTTTACTGTATTTTAACATATTTACTAATTCTTAAAAAGCTCACTAAGTAAAAGGACCAAAATCAGATTTCTGGTCTAGCAATCTTCTCATGGCATAACATATTTTTCTGATTTATTTTTTGGAAACAAAACATTGAGAAAACTGTTCTAGCCATATTTGCTTCTTTGTAGGTAACTACATTTATGTATCTCCAACTTAAAGATAAAAAATTTTTCATATTCTGATTTAAATTTTTGTAGAAAGAACACAAAACTAAATTCATGTTTGCACTACATATTTGAGACTCTTGCCACACATAATTTTGACCTTAGAAAGAAGTCAACAGCAGACGAAAAATATTGAATACACTGAATGTTGCAAGTTCATATCTGGCCTATCTCAATTAAACTCCACAGAGGAAATATGGCATCAAACAATATTAACAAACAGCCAGTAGATAGTAAATTTAGAGCCCCACTTGAAATATTCCAAGGGAAAATGAGTCAATCTGACTTTTAAAAATATATATGTAATTCATGTCAAAATGGAAGACAGATAAAATATTGTTTTTCAGTTCAGACTTCAAAACAATAACAAGAAAGAAGACATGATATTTATTATCATTCATTAGAGTTCTTTCTTATTTTTCTGAATTTTAGTTCAATACCGTAAAGTTTATGGCCTTTTTATATATTCAGTTACATATGTTGTACAAAAAGTACATGCCTAGGCATATGTTAATCGATGAAGTGCAATAAACACTGGCAGCTTTCAGAAATAGCAAGAATGCAAAAATTTTTTTTTTATTTTACCTGTGAAATTAAAGGAGCACTTTGAAATATTCTGATTCATTTCATCAGTTCTAGGTTTGCTGGCCTACACAAATTTTTGCAAGTGTTTAAATATATTAGAATTTTTAATACGAGCACTTACATAAAAGCATGAAAAAATGACAAGGTGTGTGAAAAAGTGTATTTCTGAATTTGGATTCAAGAAGAACTATAATTTTTAGTTTATTGTTTAGTTCCCTATTTAAAAGGTAAGATACAGTAAACTAATAATTATTATAATCTCTTTTCTCTGAGTACATATATATTGTATGTTACTAAACATCATAATATACTTCTATTACTGTATTACATTGATTTGGCCACATACAGAAAACTCAATATATATTCAGAATAAATCATATATTAAATACTTAACATGGATTCTTAATAAAATATGTGCTTACTTTTACTATCATGCAGAAAATCCTTTGGCAGTGCAATGTTATACAAGAAAAGCATGTTTCATGTAGGCCTAAGCCTCAACTTTAACATCCAGTTTCTCCTCCTAGTAAACTAACCTTTTGTCTTGCTGTGCTTGACAGTAAACAGCCTACGGTGATTTTTCCCTTAAAAATATTCCCATCACATGTTGTACTGTCAGAGTGATTTAGGCCACTGTTTCTGAAAATTGTTGAAGTTGTTTCCTTTTGCTACACAATATTTGTATGATGAAAGGAATCACAAAGCGTGTCTCATTAAAAATGTTTCCTACCCTTATCACAACTTCTAAAATAAGTGACAAACTTCATATGTACATAAACAAACTTATCTGGAAATCTCTCCTAAGAGAAATTAAAAGAAATAAATTATATAATCAGGGTATCTTGATCTATGAAGGATGACTGATAGGGATTGTTATTGTCATATAGGTTTGTTTCCCTGGAAGACCAACATTAGTGAGTTATATGTTATTAGCACTAAATTAGTCACATCAGGAGGAAAATATTACAGAGAATTGAAAAAAAAAGGTTGCAGAAGTTTCAATTTCTCAATAACTTTATTGTAGATGAATAAAAATGTCTAGCATTTTGAAGACTTTATTGATATCACTGAAATCCTATTTTCATTTTTTCTTGTCCTCCTGAAATAGTTTGTTTCTGAAAAAAAATACAGTATCCCAGAAAAGATGTAACACATATATTTTATTATTTTTAATTTCTTTTTTATTATGTCACCTGGATGAGAGGTCTAGATGTACTCTGGCATTTCAACACTAAGGAAGAAGTTGGTATCAAGTTACCAAAGTAAGTGTTATATTACTAAGGAATCAAGAAAACAAAAAGACAAAGTTCTTAATTTTCACTTCTATGAGACATTAGAGTGCTATTTTTAAAATAATTATTTGGAACAACGTGGTTTATTCTGACCTAATGTGACAAGTATGAGAAAAACTTAAGCATAGGATTTAGTCCATTATATGTATGGAGGATGAATTAGATGACCTTTAGAGGTCCCTTCCAACCTGAACTCTTCTATGATTCTATATAGATTTGCACCTTAGATAGTAAGTAGGTGTGCTGGGAAATATGACTAGATAATGATGGTGGTAGTGCATATGACTTATATAATTTAGCAAGTATGGATTAACTATGGGCATAGTAATAAGATGCTTGTAATAGTACCTGATTATTAGGGCTTGTCTTCCTTTTTTCAGAGCTTATTTCCATACAGTGATGGTTTTCAGAGAACTCAGCTGAAGTCTCAGATAGAAGATGATAGTCTGCATCACCCTGAATTTTGGAAGCATTTGGATTACATGATTATCTGATTCTGAGAAAATGGCTGAGTTCTTTTTACATCACTTAAATGAACCCTTGGCCTTTAAGCAAGGATACTTCTTCCTCATATTATTGCACAAGTCTTTCTACATTTTGCTGATTTATAAAATCTGTGAATAGCTTTATTTAGCTTGTGCACAAGCAAACGTATCTAGGAAACCCTCCACCCAATCTGTCTTTATCTCTGCATGGTCAGACTTACCAGTGCTCTAATACTGCTGTACCTGCTGCTGTACCTGCAGAACCAATGGCTTCTCTAGCACCTGGCCCAGCTGCTGAACTGTGTATACATTGTCATAGAAGCACAAATGACCATTTGTTTTAGCCCAATTATGGATAGGAAGAGCTGTACTGTTTGCTCTGGGCATCATTTTTTTTAACTCTGTAATTTATGAGGAACTTTTTCATCAGAATTCTGGAAGCCAGAGTGCATGATGGATTATGCCCATATGTCAGATAAATTATTTTCCCATTCACTTGTGTATTGCAGTCCTGTGATCAGATACATTTCATAAAGTTGTTTTTTTTTTCAGAGAATTAGTTAAGGAGCTACTTCTAAACAAAACTCATGTGTGCCTCTGAGGACAGGTCATTCTAGTGATCATCTTTATCCATAATATGGGCAACACAAACATCTTCTTTACGAAGTCCTTCACATTCCTCAGATCTTGTCTCAGAAAACTTTTATCTCAAACTCCCCTACATGTTTTTGTGCAATGTGTATTGTAAACACCAGAAGTACTCTGCTCAGCTGCAAAAATAAAAAAAAAATACTTCTTATATCATATTAGTTACTCTGAACTGAAAATACATGTCTATACATAATTTTGCCTTCTAGTTATAGAGGCCTGGGGCCATATGCCATTGTTTAGAATCACAGGATGACTGAATTCAGCAGGGACCTCTGGAGAACATTTAGCCCACACTTCCTGCTCAAAAAAGGCTCAGATAAAGTAAGGTTCACACGACCTTGTTTGATTGGGTTTTTAATGTCTCCAAGGCTGGAGATTCCATAGGCTCTCAGCTACCGGTTTCAGTGCTTGACTGCTCCCGTGGGGTCACCCTATGTGATACCTCGACATCCATATAGCTACTCCTGCATTTTATCCTTTCTTAAGTATGCTTTCTCAAAGGCACCATCCTCTTGTCTGCAGGGCCACGTTGTGCCCTGTGGTGCATTGGAGCTGTTTGGAACTGGCTGTGTCTGGCAGAGGCCAACACCTGGGCTCTCTTCACAGAGGCCACTCCTGCAGCCCACCCCACTCCCAAAATCTTGAAACCTACACCCAATACAAACACCATCCTAGTAAAAAAGTATTTGCTTGTGTATAAGATTTCCCTGTGTATCTATTTTGCACATTGCTTCCCATGCTCTCACTGGGTCCTACTAAGAAAAGCTTGGCTTAAACTTCTTTATTCTCTCACCATCAGATATTTGTACATATTAACATGATCCCCTAAATACTCAAGACTTCCCTCTACCTGAACTGTCCCACGTATCTCAGCCTTTCCTCATGTGACAGATGCTCCAGTTCCTTCATCACCTTCCCCAGATTCTCTCTACTATGTGCATGTCTCTCCTGCATTAAGGAACCTAGAACTGGACCCAGCACTCCAGATGGCCTCACCAGTGCAAAGCAGAGAGGATGGATTATCTTCCTTGACCTGCTGGTGACTCTTTCCCTAATGTAACACAGGAGGTTTTTGGTTTTCTTTGCTTCAAGTGTGCTTTTTGCTTTGGGTTCAGCTTGTTTACTAGGACCCAGGTGCTTTACTGCAAAGCTGCTTTCGTGTTTGTGTTATTCTAGAACTCATTGAGTGTGCCATCAAATACAAACACTTTTTTTACTGTTCTTTTCTGTTATTTCTTTTAAAATCTCTTTGCTCAGGTGCAATACTCTGACTAATCCCCACTACAAATAGTTTCAATGTTCAAATATTTCTACTGGCCTTTCTCACAAACTTTGAAGCAAATAATTAATTTAGCTTCATTTGCAGTGGTTTTATCCTCTTTGAAATCCTATTTTACACTCTGATTACCTCTCATGCCTTTTTGAGTCTCTGGCAGAATCCTTCTGACTTTTTGATGAAAAAAAAAAAATTGCACCCCATAAAAGAAAAAAACATTTCACAACAATTTTTCTTACACAAAGTTGGTTGGTGACTATTCTATAATAACTACTATATACCAAAATTTTAATAATACCTTGGAAAAGTTTCTAGGTTGCTTAGAGACTGCAGAAGTCATCAATTATATGAAAATGTCATTCCAAAGGGATACTATAAATGGCCATTGACTCTAAAACTCCTGGCCCCTCTGACAGTTGTTGGAAGCCAGCCTCAGTGCACGCTGACAGACACAGACACACAGACACACATGGAGACGCACACGTAACACCAACAGGGTCAGTCACACAGATGGCCACAGACAAGGTGCTGGCTTCAACAGCACCCACACACAAGGGTCACCCCAGGCACAGTCCAGACAGCCACATCTCCTCTTCCTCGTGGTTTCTCAGAGGCAGGAGGGCAGCAGTGAAGCAGTGTAGAGGCACATACATCACAGTCTCCAGGTTCACAAGCAGAAATACTTTTGTGAATCTCTTAAGCATTGGTCTGACATACTTAGCTGGATCTCAGCTTCTCCTACCTACCTAACGGGTCCTATATCTTCCTTGCATCACAGACCCTCAGGTCTGCATCCTTACCAGGGTTAAAGCTCAGTTTCCTCATAATTAGTGTGAAAATAATTTCCTCCCATTAATTAGTGTGAATTGTAAGGAATGATTCTTACCTTTGTCTTCTTCATGTTTCTCTGTCAGATTTATATCTCACTGTATTTTCTTTATGGCTTCCTCCTTTTCCTTAATATCCCATTTGACATCATCTTTGATCAGATAATTTTACTGGAATAAACATTCCCACATTTCAGGTACTTTTATCAGTTAGTCTGACTCACGAGTTTTGGTTCTTGTTACTGCCTGCTTAACCATTTTTGTGTCTGATTTATGTCTCCATGTGTTTTGTTTATGGCTTCCTCTTTTTCTTATTATCCATTTTTTCACTGAAATGTCACAAACTACATACCCTTGAGGGAGCACAACATCTCTCATCCACTTTCTACTACAATCAGTTTCAATGCCCTACTTTAATGGCTGCTGGGGTCCATCGGTATTCAGATACAGTTAGACTATCTTTTTCAGTGACCCTGTAGCTGGGATACTTAATTCTGATTGACGGTTTTTTTTTTCTATTTGCCTAGGACCATTTGTAAATACTGACAATGTCCTTTTGATATAGTTGATAACATAAACGTGATACTTACATTATCCTGATTTAGGTATGGAGTTTTCATATAAGATAACAAAAATTTTCAATGTAAATGGAGGAACTGAAAGTTAATTGCAATAAATTTATATGGTGCATTTGTGTTTTGCAAAACATCATGTGATATCTTAGCTTGTTCAATTTACTTTATCTACTAAATGCAAGTCTAAGTTGTTTCTGATGAAGCATATTGCAGCATCCCAATTATTATCTTCTCAAACAATATTTGAAATGCTTATAATAATTCCTGTTATTTCAGTTACTACTGGCCAGGAAGGTATCTACATTTTTAGTCAGAGAGAATTTGTACAGAAATACAATTTGGACTTGCTTCAAGAACCTATTTCAGTGCTTTACACTCTATCAGATCTTTATTTTTTATATAGTTTCTTCTGAAATACTGCATTTTATGACTTCATTTCAAAATTACTCAATTGTACAGTCATCTGAACTTGTCAGATTTCCTATAGATTTTAAGACTCTATATCTCTTTTTTATTACAAAAATCAAGTTCCATTAGATATGTTCCATTTTCATTTAGGTGAATCCTGTCTCTAAAATACAGGCTCTCTGTCCATTTTTTTTCTTTCCTAACATATCTAAATTTCTTCCATACATTATCTTTTCAAGGATAAATTCAGATTGACTTTTCTGAGGCTGCATTTTTCCATAATACTAAAAGCATTTCAGAGGTTCATGCCTTTAACCTCCTACACAATCATGCTACTGCACTCTAGATCTTAAAAGGTGAATATGAACAATTAAAGCTTTTGCTCTTCCTCACTTTAAGGTCAGAAACTTAGCCGGAAGTGAAATAGAAAGTTTGCTTATGCCAAATTTTTATTCATAAAGGCAGATATAGATGAAACAGAGTACTTCAAAACAAGCCACAAAATATTTATGTGGGCAAATTGAACGTATCTAATATGTAATGGTAAGAGGTTACTGCTAGCCTAAATAACATTTTAATACTCTAAATAAATATACAAGTGTACCATTATTAGTGTGCTCACCATGCTGTTATCCACGAAGAACAGAGTAATCTCTTTTCTGCTGGTTTTTTACGGGAGAACACTAGCTGGCATAGGCTTAAATCCTCTCAGGAAGAGTGCTAGTGAAAAACCACCATGGATGATTATACACTTGAACTTGTGCCTTGGTTCTGTTGAGCTTACAAATGTAAGCATAATGGCTCTCTTTTGCAGCCTCTACCTTTCATAATATTGTATTTGTTTGCCTTAATCCCATATTTTGCTGACTAACCTCCTCCTGAACTGGTTCTCTGACACAAATCACTTTAAATCAAGCTTGCTGGTGGCTCATCCTTGCCATGGTTTAACACTGGCAGACAGCTAAGCCTCACTCAGGTACTTGCTTGCCCCTCACAGCAGGGAGATAATCAGAAGAGCAAAAGTGAGGAAACTCAGACTGTTTAATAGGTAAAGGAAAAGCTGGGCATGCAAGCAAAACAAAACAAAACATTCACCACTTCCAATGGAAATGTAGGTCTTCAGCCTTCTCCAGGAAAGCAGGGCTCCATCACATGTGATGGTGACTTGGGAAGACAAACGTTGTCATTACAAATGTCCCCCACTCTTCCCTCAGTTTTTGTTGCTGAGCGTGACACCGTATGACACGGAATATCCCTTTGTTTGCTTGTGGTCAGCTGTCCTGGCTGGCTCCCCTCCTAATCTTTTGTGCACCTCTAGCCTGATCAGGTGGGGTGGTGTGAGGAGCAGAAATGTCCTTGATGTTCAGACAGTAACTAAAACTTGGGCATGTTATCAACACTTTTTTGGTAACAAATCCAAAATGCAGCGCCATGTAAGCTACTATGAAGAAAATTAAGTCTATCACAAACAACAGCAGTACTTTCACAATAAGTCCCAGAAGAGTGAAGTAAGAATACCCCTATTGTCTTCATGTAGTTTATGGCACCTTGTTTAGAATTTTAGTCCCTGGTGGAAGAGACACATAGAGTACTCCAGAAAACGATGCAAAGGATCCAATGTCTTTATTCAGGTTTCTGTAGAAGTTAGGGAAATGTAAGCATTCAATAATAATAAAATATTAGAACACCTTGTTCTTTCCTCTACCAATGTTTACAGACTTAAGTACTTTGTTAGAATCTAAATACAATTTTCATAATTGCATTGGCAAAGGGGCAGGGGGAGATTGCGTGACCTGAAAACCAAATTCCAGTGATGATTCAAAATTAAACTGTAGTTTTCTTGTATTATTTGAATACCTGTTCTTCATATTTGCAATAGATAGAACAGGTCAGAAATACAGGGCTAGTGAGAAAAGGAGAACCTTAACAGGTGAAGACAGAAACAAGATATATAAAAACGGATTCCCCTGCACTGATGATTTTCGTCTTCCAGTCTTTGAAAAATTAGTATTATGACTGATAATTCTGCTGTTATGAAAACAAAAAAAACAACTCTACTTTTTCTTTTTCTTTCTAACTGCTAGCAGGATAATGCAGCAAAGCTTAAGATGCACATCAGAGAGCAGAACATGATGAATTAAAAGAACCAGAAGACTGACAATAAGGAAGTTGTTTTAGGAACAATGCAGGCAAATTATTATTGCTCTCTGCATTGAAGAATAAAGGAGCTCTACAGGGAGGAAAACACATATTCTCTCTCAGCTTTACAGGTTTTTAAATGGACTTTGATCTTAAAAGCTTGGCATGGCAACATGTCCTGACAAAGATATAAATAAAAGCTCTAGTATGTTTAATCAAAACTAGAAATGGAAGATTTCTTTCTGAAAAGAGAAATTCCTCTAAACAATATAATTACAAGACGAGACTAGAGTTATTTAATGATTCAGGCAAAATACAGGAAAATGCATTTGGGGCAATGTGATTCAAAAGTTGAGATATTTCATTTTGTTGGGAAGAGACACTAATGTATTCTTAAACATGGATGAAGAAGCAGATAAATAGGCATGTTAAATAATTCAAACCCCAAATGATATGTTTGTTTTAAATTTCTGTTTTCTGTCTAACATCTAGTTTTGTAGGTTGAAGACTACAAACAGAATATAGTAGAATGTCTGAAAAAAATGTTTTTTAATTATTTATATTTCAAGTTGTTTAACAACTGAAAGAAAAATTTATTTACACAAAATCATTTCTAGTTAGAATACAGCTTCAATACTGACACAGAAAAGAGTTTTTGTGTATATCTGCAAAACGAAATACTTGTTACAGTATTAGGAAGTTTATCTCATGAGCACAAGGTTGTTTTTCTGTGATCTGCCTCTGCCAGAGGTGTAACTTTCTGCTGAACTCTATGAGCTCTTTCAAAAGAGAAAAACATATTCAGATGAATCAATCTCTAAATATTGCTTGGAAAGGCTTTAATTTAGCTTTCTACATTTGTGGACTTAGTCCATCTTGCCTTCCATTCTTAACAGAATTATAGAAACCAAAGCAAGGTTTTGGGAAGTTTGGTTTTGGTTGGATATTTTTAAAATTATTATTTGTGAAGCTTTTGTAATAGATCTTTAGCTGTCTTTGCTGTCATTAGTGGCTATAAACTTGTAAAGAAAATAGAGTTTTAGTTCATACTTGACAGGAGTTCTTACTAATAACTGTAAAATTGTAGCCTAAATTTGTTTGGGGCATATTGGAGCTAATGGAGTTGGAAATCCACGTTTCATAGCTTGAAACTCCAGCTGTCAAGAGCACATTTCCATTTTGTTTTACTTGCACATTTATCATTTTTGAGTGAGATCCTGGTATATAAGGGCATATGCTCTAATCATTTTCTGAAATTATTTAATGATGCTTTCCTTCTTTTTTTAATAGGCTTTGGGGCTTTTTTCTGTTCAGGCATGATTAATGGGTTTGTAGGATCCATCATCTTTAACAGATGTTTATTCTTTGCTTCTGGGCAACCTCTATAGGATAAGTTCCCTTGCCTAGTCTGAACTACCTCTTTTAAAATGGTCAGAAATCTTTTGTAGTAATTAGTAATTTGAATGTTAAATATGGCACAGGAAATTGGCTACAATTCCCTGTGTCATATACAATACCATGAGATACAATTTCTTTGTAGCTCTTGGTATCTGATGAATCATCAGCTCTCAAGAGAGGCAATATATATAAATACAAAAGATATATCCAGTCACAGATTGTTTTGTCTGCATGCACTTGCAATAAACTTTTTTCTCTTTTCTCTCCTCTCCCTGAAAATTTATTGAAGTTTATATAACACTTATGTTGTCAAATATTTCATATTTGAAAAGAATTATCTCATTGTAGTACCTATTTACTGGGTTTATTTAACAAATTAAATCCAAAAATCACAAATTAAATCACAAAAATGTGATGGATTACACTGTTTTTAGCATTATGTTTATTTTAGAATTTTCAGATTTATTTTTTTGTAGTAGCAGTCCAGGAGCCAGAACTCAAAGAGATCTGAATTTTTTTTTTTTTTCCAGTAAGTCTTTGTTGCAGAGACATTAAGCCTCTAAACCTCCAAGGACTCATCTAACACATGTATTAATGTGACGTCTCCTTAGTCTCAGAATCCATGTAAACAATGTGATAAATGTGTTTCTAACAAAATTATAACAGTTCAATGATGTATTGACTCATGTGATTTGGGGTTATTTATACATAATGCATTTACATATAAATATGAGAGAACACAACAGAATAATGAAATAAGTAACTGTAGAAATACCACAGACTTCAGCAAGGAAAGCAGAAGTCTTCTTTATAATGGTTGTAGTACTGTACAGAAGGAAATTCATGCATTTCAAAATAGCATATTAAAGGATTAGCTACTTCTTTAAACAGCATTAAAAAAGAAGTTTTCCTTCTCCTATTTATGTTTACTGAGAATTACACTACTGTAGCATATCTAGCTTGTGTGTCTCTTATAAATACAAGCTTTGTCTACACTGCATTTTGAGAAGTCTTTAGGCTATTGAACATACTAAACACACTTGCCTGCTGTGCATAAACTGAACCTTCAAGAGGAGGCTCTAGCACAGGCAGTGCACATCCTTCAAAATACCCTCTTATGCTTCATTTTCTCCTGTTGTGTGGTATAAAACCTATCATTATAGTAATTTTGATACATCTAGGTAAAAATTAGAGACAATGACAACTTGTTAGCCTGTGTAGAGAGGAGTATGCGATGAAAGTGGATGTGTGTGCTGTGTGTGTGTGCACACGTGTATATGTATGCACTCACATCAGTTTGGAAGTAGGTATCTCTGTGATGAGACTATTTAGAAGACTAAATGTAGTTCAGTGGAAAAACTTTAAGGACAAACCATTTGTTAACAACACATTTGGTGCTAATGGTTAATTCTTAATTGTTTTCATTATTTATCACTGTGTATAAAAACTTGTTAGGCCTAAACACCTCTAAATTAGCTGTGAGTATACCTTGCAGCAGAGGGGATGTCAAGCAGTGCAAAAGAAGTGAGCACTGATGTGTAAGACTTCTTCCTTCCCCAGTTTTCCCTAGTTATGCCTTGTGTTGTTCACTCACCCTTCCCTTATCCCCTGGCTCCTGATGCTGATTAATCTTGTTTTCAGTCTTGACAGTCATCCTTCTGGTGTGCTCAGCAGGATGCCCTGCCTTTTTGCAGTCCATTGTGCTTATTTTTAACTTTGTTCTTTATATTGGAATTGCTGCATGGGTCATTATTCACACATTTTTGTATGCACCCTAAGTGCAATTATACATGTCTTTGACCCTTTGGTGGTCAGATTGCTCACACGCTTTTGCAAAACGTTTATGTTGCGTTCAGCTATGCCATCACAGTTACAGAGTGCTTATGCTTTGCTAGTTATTCTGACAAGTCTAAATGCCTGCTTGCATTTGGATTTAAGGCAAACCAGTACCGGTTATATCCTTATTAGTAGATTTACTACTTACAGATGCCACAGTCCTGGTTTTTTGCTGCATAGGACCTTAGAATAAGAATGAAGGTCAGTGACGTACCTTTTATACATGAAACCAGCATGACACTGAGATATCAGGACTACTAATAAATCATCAAAGGTAAGGTCATACTTATTGAAGGATAGAGCCTTAGGAGCTAGGGGTTTCAACATTTTCAAAGTATAGATACCCAACATATGTAAAAGATACTAAAAAGAGTAAAGCAAATGTACATGTTAACAATTTTAAGGAGACTTTTCCCTAAATAGCCATCTTTTATTTTGGGTAGTTTATCTTTCCCACAAAAAATTAGTTCTGGATAAATAATAGTTATTTTACTAGGCTATGTAAATTGCAATTAAACAGTGCACCTTGAATTTGCATATAGAGTTTCTTTCTTTCTTTCATATAGGATACACTATTTGTGGTACAAAAAAAAGCCTGGTAGAAACAACCTCAGTTGTAATTTCAATGCAATAAATTGATGGTGAATGTAGGGAAAGCAGTCTATAATAAGTCAGATTCAACACCAATTACATAATAACCTTAAGTATTCTCTTTTTTATCTTGTCCATTTGCTTTATTTTTACCAACACTCGTGGTAAATATTAACTAATATCTCAGCCAGAAAGAATACTATATATATAGTGATATCTAGGCAGTCAGTGCAGTTTCTGTATACACTCAGTATTACACCTCAGTTTAATATCATCGTTTGCATTACATATTAGTCATATGACATATGAGGAAGGGAAACACCTGAGAATTTTCCAGTGAGTATTTTTTTATAGGATGGTCTCGCTAAACTAACTGCTGATTTTTCCAGATTCAAAAATTTAATACTCATTTTCCTTGGGCTTTCTCTTTGTATTATTGCCACATAGAGTGAACGTATGTAAAGATTCTAAGGAGTCCTTTTGGAGTTTAATTTGTATGTGCAGTAAGAAAGCATGTAAAATGTTGTCTAAAAGAAGGATTCATACAGAAGTTATCATAGTACAACTGGTCGGCAATGTCATACCTTATCTAAAATAAGCAACCAAATGTAATACTGAAAATCAATGGCCTTATTTTCAGATGTTGTGAAAATCTGAACCTGACCCTGAAACCACACTAAAGATGACTCAACTTCACTTCAGATGGCAATGTTATGTCGCTTTCTAGTTTCCATAGCCCTATTGTTTTCTCTATCTTCTCAGGCATATAAGGAAATAGGATTAATATGGTTGTATTTCTTAGATAATTTTACTGTGTAATTTTCTGTCTTATACTGTACTCTCATTTGTGGAAAAAAAAAATTCATAAGTTGTTTTTACTGGTGGTGGAACTAATTACCTACTCATTAAGATAAAAATTGTCACACTGACTGTGAACTCTAATAAAATGGGCAGCAATCAGCTGCTGAATCTCTGTTGTACATTCTTGTTATGAGGAATTAAGATGAAGGTGTTACATATATACACATATAAACCTTTTGGTTAACTAGACAGTAATTTTCAAATATTCTGTTATATTTTGTAGCTGTGCTTTTTCCTGTTGTATTAACACTAAAATACCTGGCTGCAAATGTCCATTAATGAACATTTTCATTCTGTAGTTTTGGTATTAATGTCTGTGGCAGTACAGGGAAGTTTTTACAATCTTGCTTGACATGCTTCCAGGAATAAATAGTTTTGGTGTCATATGTGTACTTCTAGTTATCTTACCACATGCATTTGTTCCTTTTAAATTAGAAAGCATCCTCTGAACGACTAAATTTGAAGATCTTTGCCCCATGTTTCTAAGATAACTCTGTGACATAAGTTGCAGTTAATGAATTCATGTGAATAACATTCCTACAGAACATACTTTACAAATACCATAGCTCCAGCTACAGATATGAAAAACAGCTTAAGCGTTCATGTTGAAGATCTATATAGCCGCACCGTGAGTTGCTTGTAAAGTTGTGTCCTTTTCACCAAAATCTTTGCTGTGTTGCTAACTTAGTTGCCAAATCACAGCATTGTTAGGGTTTTAGAGAACCTTTTGAGATCACCTAATACAGTCCTGCAAATGATGCTGTCTGTTTTGGCATATTTTGATGTATAGCACTGTGAACTGAATTTAGCACCAAATATATACTATTCTTCATTAAATGATTTGCCTTGTGCCCAGGGCACTTGGGCTCTCTGTCCAGGCTGAAGGATACAGCTGCTGCCTTCCCATTTACAGGTTCAATCAGTAGGAGAGATGACCATGTGTCCCAGACGCACTCAGGGGACACAGACAAGGCTAGTTACACAGGCAACCATGGACATGGCTCAGTCTTCAACAAGTTGCTCACAGCAGCCAGCACCAGACACACGGGCTCTGGCCATTCAGTGCTGCTCCAGGGGCTGGCGCTGAGCCCCTTACCTGTCTCCCTGGTTCCCCCAGTAGCTGGTTTTCAGACACAAACCATTTCTGTCTCAGCAGCTGGAGGTTAATGGTGCCTGCTGTCTCCAGTAGCTGATGCTGGTATCTCATAGCTCATACAACAGTCAAGGGCACCCACAGCCCTTTTCTAACTCAAGCAGCTGAACACCCAATACTCTCATGCTAGTCGCTCCAGTAATTTGCACTGCATTTTTGCAGTCACACTTGCACACAGGAGAGTTTAACACAGTTGGTTATGAGAATGGTTAATAAGACAGGACAAACTACAGCAACCAGACAGAGAATTCAGCCAGGCAAGCATATCCCTGTTGACTGTCCTTGTTTTACATATGACTTAACATTTTTAAAACCTTTTGCTGTCTATGGCAGACCTTTGTACCCCCTTTCTCACTTCCCTGTCCTCCCTCCCCTCCCTCCCCATCACCATGAGCTTGTATAATCCTACAGATTCCCTCATGCCTAGTCTGGTGTCAGGGATTCCCCTCAAGTTCGCCTGCAGTTTCTTGATAGCCCATCAATTAATGTAATTAGGAAGGCTTATTTCCTGTCATTGTCTCCTTGTTAATTTGGTCACAATTATGTCTCTGTATGCTTGCAGTTTGTCATTTCTTCATCCTCCCAGTTATGAGGTTTCTTATCAGATAACTTTGTTGGAATAGAGATTCCCACCCTCCCATATACTCTTATTATTAATTGTGAATAAAGAAATTTGATTTCCATGACTACCTCACACCCATTGCCAGGCAACGACTTCACCAAGAGGCCACAGTGATAGCAGCAGACAAACAGAACAGAACAGTGATAGGAAAAGGTTCTATAAACTGTTCAAGGACTGCCAGAAAAGGTAGTGTAACATAACAAGTCTTGTCTAAATCATCAAGCAAGTTCGTGGTGAAAAGATTGATCCAAAGTCAAAACAGCATGTCTATGCACAGGCCAGAGTTAGAAAAAAAAAAATCCAGTGATCATCAGGCAGGTGATTATTATGGCTAAGGGGCAAGCCACAGCTTTAGCTCTCCTTCAATAAGGTGTGTGGACAGAGCTTCCTAGAGACCAATACTCTTCCAACATACCTCAGATAGGGAAGTAAAACCCAGAACAGAGCTTAGAGGTCCTATGCTCATGGGTAGGGTGTGTGGGTGGGAAGCCCCACGTGAGGCTGATCAGGCTCATTAGGTCTTAGTTCACACAGAGCCCTGGCGATATCATATTAGACAGAATGACAAACATTGCTAAAGTCAGGAAAAACCTCATCCTCTGTTTTGTTATGCACAAAACCAGTTAGCACACCACAGGATAGGATCAGAATATTCAGGCATGATATGTTCCTGGTAAATTCGTGCTGACTGCTAAAAACCACCTTCTTGCTCTTCATGTATATGGAATAACTTTAAAGTGGACTTTGTTCTGTAATCCCAGTGTCTGAAGATAGGGTGACTGGCCTATACATTCCTGATTCTTCCTTTATCTCTCTTTGAAGTCAGCTTTGACAGCCACTTTTCCCCCCCTCTAATTAGCTTGACTATTCACAAATGAGAGAGAAATCTCCCAGTGGCATAACTCAAGTATTTCAGCACCTCAATACCTCACATCTGCTCTCATGAACTTGTGTACATCCAAATAGTTTAAATGACCCATAATTGATCCTGAAGTACCATGTTCTTCATTTCTCCAAAGTGTGACATTGGATACATAAACTTGATTTTTGTACCACATCTAAAAATTTCCAAAGCTACAGGATCGTTGTGGGGAAATTACATTGACTGGAATGATCTAAGGAAACCTAGGTTTTCTAGGCTGTTCCTTTCCAGATGAATGTCCTCTCTGCCTTACAGATTGGCAATGCATGATGAGAATTTTGCTGTTCTTTACTTAGGAATCTAAAGTGTGAGTTAAATGATATATGGCTACCTAAGGCTTTTTGTAACTAGTTCCTTGTTATAATATCACCGTAATGCAAACAATCTTTTGGGGCTTTCTAATAATTTTTATTTTATGGTGTACTAATGAAAAAGCAATAGTCTACTTGGTAGAAGTGCTGAGTCAATGGACTTTGAATGTACAGAATACTGCACACAAAATGGTCTGAAAAATCATCACAGCTTTGTAAAATTGGGCAGTTGAAGATAACACTGTTGGCTTTGTCTTCACTCTTCATAAAATCAGGGCAGTAATAACTTGTTCACAGTAATGTAGCTACAATATACACTGCCAAATTAACAGAGTACCCCCACACTGTCGTGATAAAAAGAAAAAAAGGAACTTTAACTTTTATTACCTGTGAAATAATAATTTTGAATTTAGAACAGCTCTAGATTAGCATAAGGTAAATAAAATCCAGAGCAACACATTTAATATTGGGGAAAACATTGAGGAACTACTCCTTAATGGAACTTTATCCTCATCATGGGTGTAATGGGAAAAGTTCCTGCAAGTAAAGGTGGTACCAGAATTGATACAAAAATTATGATCAAATTAAGGTTTCTGAAGCAAATCCATTTTCCTAATCTTTTCATTCCCTGACTTTGAAATCTTACTGGTGACTGTTAAAACAGATAAATGTGTGCTTATAAAGCTTTATAGCCACCACTAGTACATAGCTTTATGTTTTCATTTACTTCTAGTATTGTCACCAATGCCACAACCAGTAGAAGTAAATAATTTACTAAGAACTTTGCTTCTGGAGAGAATTCTACATACTCATAATTCCACCTACCTATTTCCCCTTCAATTAATTGGATGACCTTGTAGTAAATAAATAGAGAGGCTGGCTCTCTTAATGTTTCCTAAGCAAATCAATTGACTCTGCATTGATTTGAAATTTGTCTAATGTTTGTTGAAGTACTATGGGGAATTCAACATGTATAAAGAGGAGATCTCAAGGTAATTGCATTTAATTTGAAGGAGAAAGTTAGTATAAACCCTTCTAATAACATATTTAATGTGAGCACTTGTTGTCAAATTGACAGTACAAAGCTAGATAGAATTCTTGAAGTTAAAAGTGCTCAGCTACCATCATTCCTGATTAGAAACATACACAGGTTCTTATTTAAGTGTCTTTAGAGAGTGCTTATTTTGCACATCATTTATTTACATCGATGCTCAATTTGTCACTTTTTTTCCCCTAAAAAACTTCTCAAAACATGTTTCTTGACATGGAAGAACAGGTTTCTGAAAGTGGTTTGTTATTTGTAAGGTCTCTATAGTTGCACAGAACTTATCCTTGTCAAGGAACAACACATGAAATTTTAGATCACTTTAGTTACATGTTTAAAGCATTAATTTTTCACTCAATTTAATAATTTCTTCATCTTTCCATTAAATTAGTGAATGCTTCATGCATACATATTTCTTATATGCAGCATTACCAGTCATCACCTGTAAAATATGCAGTGAGAAAAATGATTTTGTTGAATGCTTTGTCATGTAATGGGAATCTTAGACTTCATGAACTTTATTAGAATTCAGTACTGGAAAAAAAAAATCCTCCAGTAGTCAGACCCAGATGTAAGTTTATGCACCTATCAACATCCAAACATATTCCCAGAATGTATAATCAAAGTAGATGTATTGGTAGTTTCTTTCAAAATGAAGTTCCATTGTGAAAAGCTAACAAAATTTAGCTAAAAGCAACTGAAACTGCTGAGCCATTGAAACTACATTGATTTAACAGACTAGAAGACAGATACATAGTAAGATGAGGTAGCTTGCCCAAGGTAGTCCAGCAAACACATAAACATCTCATCTATGAGTATCAGACTACTGTTCTCTTCATTAGGAAAGAGTATTTTTCATAAATATATATTCAGTACTGTTCCTTCAATAATGTTACAAATACACAGTTTAATTTCCTTAATCTTCCTCTTTTCTTCTTCCCTCACAATGAAAAAGTAAATCTCCTTTACCACTGAAATCCATCTTATTTAATTAGCTTAGTATTCCCTAATGGCTTCTCAAATGAGCAAAATTAGCAGCAATAATGGAATAACTAAAAGGCATTAAAAGGGAAATGTCTGAGAAATTAAAAACATATGTAAAAGGTACAATGGAGATGACTGTAATTAAAGACTTGTCATGCCTTCCACTACCATAGTAATGCTGAATTAAGACAATTTACCTTAAAAAGTCTTCAAGCATTTGAAGATAAGGAAGAAAAAAACCCCCAAACAACCCTTGAAATGTATGCTAAAAAGCTAAACTTCTATAAGGAACCAAAGAATTAGAAGGACAACAGAAAGGGGGCACTGAGTGTCAGAAGTAAAACATATAAGGAAAAGAGACATTTTTACGTTGGTAAGGGCATTATTGCTCATAAATTCAGACAGGTAGATGTGTTACATCTAAAGTCTCTACTTTAATTTTTTGATTCTTAATTTGCCAAACTTGCACAGCAAGAGATTTCCCATCTTTCGACTCGTATCTCATTATCAGGATAAACACAGCAGTGAAGTGGCATAGAAAATTCTTTGGCCTTTCCTTCTGATATATTTTGTAGCACATTCAGAGTACATGACCAGATTTTTTGGAACAGCATACAAACCATCACTAGCATATGTATAGGAGTGGATTGAATGACAGTAAAATGGTAACTTGTCTGCTTCCATGAAACATGTTTATAAATAGAAATAAAAATAATGCTTCAGAGAGATGAAATAAACTTATGAGTTGTACGTTGCTTCTGTGCTGTAAACCACATTAATTTGATAGCATATTCTCTTCTTCAGTTAGTAATGTCAAATACCTAGCTTGTTCAGTTAGAAGAAAAAATTATAACTTTTAGAAAAAAAAAGTATGTTTGTGTACATGTGTGTTTTCACAGACATACTTATATCCTGAGGTAATGAACTATATTTTTCTCTTTCAGTTCTCATGCTGTTTCAGACTACCAAGTATAAATATCTCTGACTTGAGAGAGAAGGAATAAAATAGCAGCTTGTATAGATAAACTAACAGACTGATGAGAGATTTATGGAAGACCTGATGGTTAATAACGTCATAGTGACTTGGAGAAAGTGTCGCCTGATTTGGCTAAACTTGTAGACACAAAAGTCACAGCATAAGCACTGCAACCTGAAATTTTGAAACATTTCCTTCAAAGCAATTGATATAAAGAATGCCCACATTTTTCTTTTCCGTGGTGACTGCAACTGGTAACAACATAAGTAATAAAAGAACTTGTCATTAATTGGTATCCCTAGGGAAGGACTTAATAATTTTGATAGTTCTTGGGCAATGTTTTTCATCTGAAGATCTGAGAGTGGTATATAATAGAAGGTAAGTCTATCTTCTTCAAAAAGAAAAAGAAACAAAAATAGACGTTTTACACCAAGCTCCAGTGGAGCTTTGACCAGAATTCAAGTATGCCAACTCCCTGTTCATGCTCATCTGTTACAGGTTATTCAACTCATCTCATTTCAGTCATAAACACATTAACTAGATTAAATTTCCTTTAAAGTAACTGAATTACGTATAGAATGTGTTGGTATGTTCAAACACGAGATTCAGTTGCCTAAGTTCAGATGTTGAATATTATTTTCTGAGTCACTTTAGGTTATTCAATGCAATCATATGAAACTGGCAGATACAGCAGAGGACCCAGTTTACCTATGATCTTCTGGAGAAGGAGGAAGAGGCCAGATGGAGTAAATTAGGACACCTAAAATGGCCTTGGGAAACACTGTTTAAAGAACACACTCCTGCCACAGCTAACTGGATTCAGAAGTATAATGTAGGTCAATTTAGTGGCTCACAATGATCATAGAGGGAGCTTAGACATTTGATTTGTATCTGAAGCTTCAATTTTCTCAAATAGTTACTTAGTATCACTTGAAAAAATCAACATTTACCTATCTGCTAAAAAAAAAATTTAGTCTTTTGCTTTTAATTTTGTGCAAAGTATTTCCCTCTACTAGGACACTCTATCACCTGCAAAAGTACTTTTGACTGAATAAAAGTCCCAATAAGCTCATCTCCCCAAGGAGTGTTCTAAGTGTTCCTTCTAAGCTAACTAATATCTTTAGTTAATGTAATACTTTATTGGTTATACATATTTCTGGAGAAAAAATTAAGAGAAATATTATTATATACAATAGTCCAGCATTTTAATAAACTTTTTGTAATAAGTTTAAAATAACTTTGAAAAAGAAATCCAATTTGTCCAGCTTTGTAATTGAGGAATTCAAGTAACACAGGACATCACTAGTCAAAAGGTCTGATTCAATTTAAGTGAACTGAGCAACTATAGGGCAACAAAAACTACATTGCTACTTCATTTTTTTTTTTATGAATTCCCACTTCTACTCTTATTAATGCCATTCAGGATTTCACAAAGAATTTATCATGCTGGTCACATGCTTGTTTTGGTTGTACATTTTTCTCCACCAACTCTTACCACATTAGCTAGTTACCCTAAAATACCTGTGACCGTACTGTATTTTTCATGGAAACCTGAAATTTATATGCTCAAAAATACTAAAAAAAATTAATTAGGTGGTTCCAAAAAAACCAAAAACTCTCTACTCTGTACCTTTAAAAATCATAAGCTCACAGATTTGTGCTGGTGGGAAAGGACCTCAGGAGATCTAGAGTCCAACCTTCTACTCAAAGCAGGGTCAGCTCTGACATGAGACCAAGAAGTTCAGGGCTTTGTCTAGTCCAACACAAAGAACTTTCATATCTTCAGATGAAAAGTATTTTGTTAGAGCAATTAATGTTATTCAGTGCTCTCCTAAGAATGTCAATTATGTGGTTTTCAACACTTATCAACACTTCTGTTGTCTAGACCTTCTATAGAGTCCAGCAGCTTTGAAAAAGGGTAGAAAGCTGCCTCACAATGCTAAGCTCTCTTACCATTCTTTGATGTATCCCTTTGGGTATCGGGGAATTGTACAGGTCTAGTTGTCTCAAAGAAACCGTGACTCAATCCCCATCCATTCCTGGCTGTTCTCCTTGAACCTTTCAATTAATCACACAGGTCTTGGTGAAGAGTCAGTCAAAGATCTACTGCCCAGGCAACATCACAAAATTTTGGTGACAGTCCTCCAATTTTCACAAACTTGAGAGTTCACAAGTTCTGAAAGATGTTCCACTCAGAGGGAGAAGTTGTTTGCAGCCTGCTGCTGTGGTAACACAGACCTTTCCCACGGGAACTTTTCTCTTCTTCCTTCTATGTTTTGTAAATAGAGATAAAAGCTTGGATGTTATTGAAAACTGTCTCTGGAAAGATGGACATTCTACCTGGCCTATCAGCCTAGGGGGAGGTTATGAATTGACACAATCCAGACAACCTTTGGAAAGTCTATATAAGTTTTAGAATTAAATAATAAATTCAGATTTTCTGCCTCACCCGAACTCGTCTGGTTCTTTCACTCTGCCAGTGGTTCAACAGCGACATGCTGCTGTCCAGGATGGCTCCAAGGACCTCATTGAGGGCCACTGTTTTCAGGGTTGTGAGATGTTTGACCTTAGTCTTCCAGTAACAATGGTACCATTCCCTTTGGACAACGGTTCAGGCAGCGAATGTTTCAAGGCTGTCAGGGACAACATACTGTACTCACTCCTGTCCTTCACCTCAGTGCAATTCCCACCATACCCATGCAAGAGTTCCTGGTACAGTCAAGGGACCCTTCAGCACCTAACTCATTACACAGCCAAGGACTAACAGGGATTTCTGAAGTTGTAGAGCTGTTCCAGGAAAGGAAAGGGGAAGATGCATCCCTGCAAGCAGCCAGATGGACATGAGGGAATATGTGAAACAGTCCTGCGGACACAAAGGTCAGTGAAGAAGGAGACGGAGCAGGTGGTCCGGTCTCCAGAGCAGAGGTTCCTCTGCAGTCCATAGTGAAGATCACAGTGCAGAAGCCCACGGAGGAGCACGGTGGAGCAGACATCCACGTGCAGTCCATGGAAGACCCCATGCTCAGAGCAGGTGCTTGCCCTAAGAATGCTGTGACCCCATGGGAGGCCCACACAGGAGCAGGTTTACTGGCAGGACTTGGGACCCAACAGGGGCTCAACACTGGAGCGGTCTGTTCCTGAAGGACTACACCCAGAGGAAGAGATACACCTTGGGGCAGTTCATGAAGAACTACAGCCCATTGGAAGAACTCATGTTGAAGAATCTAATGGGGCACTCTCTCCCATGGGAGCGAGCCCCTACTGGAGCAAAGGAAGAGTACGAGCAGGAAGGATTGGCAGAGAAAATACATGACGAACTGCCTGCAACCCCCATTTCCCATCACGCTGTCCTGTTAGGGGAAGGAGACAGAGAAAACTGTGAGTAAATTCGAGCCCAGAAAGAAGGGAGGGGTGGAGAAAACTTTAACAACTGGTTTCATTTTTCATTATCCTACTCTGATTTGATTAATACTAAATTAAACTAATTTCTCTAAGTCAAGTCTGCTTTGCCTTTGACAATAATTGGTGACTGATCCACCCCTGCCCTTATGTCAACCAACAAGCTTTTTGCTATTTTTCTTCTCCCCTCTCTGGCTGAGAAGGGGAGTGACAGACCATCTTAGGTTCACACCTGGCAGGGGCAATCCACCACATTTACTGAAATATTCCCCTCACCACCACTACTGCTGATAGAGTTGTTAATTTAAACACTTCCTAACCTGCTAAAGTTAGCCAAGTTCAAAAAGACCTCACATTTTAATCTCTGAATCTAGTATTACCCATTACATCTGGAAGAACTCACATTTTAGGACTTTGTTTAAATTTGATTTAAACTTTTAAGGCTCCAGAGCTCACTCAATTAGTCTCTTAGAAAGGTTTAAGATTCTTTTATGTACACTGAGCCAGAAGCACAGGAGAAAATATCTACAAGATATTCTTCAAGACATCAAAACAACAGAAAATTTACAGGTAAAACAGGGAACTCTGGCAAAAGTTTAGAGCAATATTCAACTGAAAAAACATTTCACAAAGCATTAACTTAACAAACTCTAAGCCCATTCAACTTGCAAACTCCAGCCCATCTATCTTTAAGTTACTCAAACTTCAAGAAGAATAAATTAGAAGAAAAAATTGATAAAGAAAAAACCAAAGATGACTACCACTCCTGATTCCAGCAGTACTCCAAGCTAACAGAAAATGCAAAGGAGAGAGAGTAAAGACAGTGTACTTACCTAGTGTTCTGGCTTAAATACCCTTTGGCTTTCCTGAGCCCTTCCCCAGGTGAGACTACTGGCTCATTTAGCCACTCAGGAGCTGGGTTACAGGCTCCAGGGGCAGGTGTGGAGCATTGCCTCTGGTATGCCAAAGATTGATGGCCACTGTGGGGCTGGATACAGACACGGGGTGGGGGTGGGGGTGGGGTTGGGGTGCAGGGCATCACCTCACCAAAGGCAAGACTTGACCTGCTGTCGTCCCCACACATGCCCCTGAAGTGTCTCAAGCCAGCAATCCTTCCAGTCTCTCACAGTATTGTTTTTGCAATCAAATTTTGTCACTTGAAATAAGAGGGCAACAGTACATGTAGTGTCAAATTGCTGCTTCTATTCTAAAACAAGAGAGGAAGGGAGGAAGGAAGCAATACATACAACTATAAACAGGGGAGCATGCCAGAGAACTGGGTGTGCTGCCTTTCTTACCATTAAGAGATGGGAGGGAAGGAACTGCTGCTTGTTATTCTCCCAGATGGTATCTAATAAATTAAACAACCCATCTCCCTCAGCACGAGTAATTCTTGTTTTTCATATCTCCACCATATGCATCACCATTTGGTCAGTCCCAGCAATTTTGTGCCCAATTACTGCCTGGTTTGTCTTTACTGACACAGAATTTTGTACATACCACTGCCAACACAGCAGAGATGATTGTTGCCAGTGAAGGATTAGTGGTGAAACATCTTCTGCTTCCAGAACTGCACATGGAAGAGTTTATTGTCCAGTGCCTCGCTAATATTCTGAAACCTTTAATTTTTATTTCAAATTCATTCTTAGAGTCTGCTAGTTTGATTCTTAGCTTTCTTGTAATTATGTCCTGGAATATGAATTAATACCTTAATGAAAATTTAAAAATAGTGATCAATGCTTAGTTCAATCTTACCCAGAATTTAAAAAAAAAAGAAAATAAAAGGAGGTAAAAATAATTAAGTTTTTCTTCTCTTAAACTCCAAAAATTGAAAATTAATTCTATTAACTAATTTCTTGCAGTAACATTGGTTAGCATATGCATTTTTGTTGATAACATTTCTGTTACTTCTTTAAAAGAAAAATTAAGCTTTGTATTTTATTTTTATTTCTGGAGCCATCCTGTTTTGTGAGACAAGGTTGTTATCTTTAGAGTATAATATTTACCTGTCACTTGCACCTTTCTTCAAGGCTGGAACAGTGTGAGAGGGACGAGGTCCAGGCGCAGCAAGCTTCTGAGAAGTGTCTCTTGTCGAGCCACTCTCGTGGGGTTCACAAACCCCTGCGCGCACCAGGCACTCCCTGTGAGGTGTGTGCAGGCAGCCACACACACACTCCAATCTGTCAGCGGAGATAAAGAGATGGGAGGGGCTTTTTGTGTGGAGTTCCGTGGAGTTTAACAAGGTTCAACCCCAAAAAGAGCCAGTAACAAAAGCAAGGGTTCTGGCCTGACACAAGGTTAAATACTGGGATAGCAAGGGGCGGGGAGAACATCAGGGTCCAATCACATGAGGGTCCAGGGGCGGAGATAAGGTGGAGTGACATGGGGAAAACCAATCGGGGAAGGAGAGGGGAGGAGGAAGGGAGCCAGAGCCTATGGGGTGTCGAGTGAAGAAGAGCTTTCCAGAACAGGGGAGGGGTGGCCAATGGATTGACAAGGGGATTGACATAACTGGATTACATCATCTTTGGGAGAAAGCATTACATCATCATGGGGGAGAACCTTACGATAACTTAGTGGGGAGATGTCAAACTTCAGCAGCTTCCACCACTGCCACATTTACCATTTTTGTATCTTATCTGCAAAATCCTGGTAAAGAATGGTGTCAAGTAGTGAATTGAAACAGTGGGTCTGATTGTTGACATTGTTTAGCTGTTGACTAAGTCATTAGTTCAGTCTGGAATTACCTATCCATGCCTAAAAGTATAGGCCTTAAGTGTATAATAGTAAGCCTGTTCGTATAACTTAGCTTTGTCCTTCTTGTGCATGCAAATTCTGAAGAAGAACAGATATTCTAAGACCAAGTGTCTTCCAGAAATCCTTTCTTGCCATGGGCAGTCTTTGCAGGTAATAGTTAACTTAATAATATGTTAGTGAGAGAAATACTGCTGGGATCTCTACAGTAGCTATTAAGGGGTTGGACCAGAGGTCCAACTCACTCTAGGCAGCTACATCTAAGCTTTTTTACATTTTGTCAATATTCAGTAGAGAAGCAACAAAGTGTCTTGCTTGTTTCATCTGATAAATATTGGATTACTGTAGCATGAGGCAAACTGTTCTATAAATGGTATCTTCCTTCTTAATAACAGCCTAGGATGACTGAATTTGTGTAAGTAGTTCACCAAATAGATCTCTGCATTAGTTCAGATAGATTCTATCATTTCTTCTGAGACATAGGTGACAAACATATTTCTAAAATGACAGCAGGGATTAGCAGTCTACTTTGTGCTTCATAGAGTCATGAAGCCATTCAGGGAATGATCATCAGGAAGTCTATATTAAACATTTTTGTTGTAAATATATGTATGAGAATGAGGGATTCACTTCTCTAAATGTAAACATGGAAACATTCTGTCTAACAGAATGGGTTAACATGAGTCCTAAACATACTATTACAAGAAATTATGATAATTTGAAAAAGGGCTTGAAATTTGGTAATAATTTCTAGCTTATTTTCACCTTTTCTTGCTGTGGTGCGTTGACGTTGTCTTGTCCCAAGTCACCAGGTGCCCAACAAGCTGCTCTATCACTCCCCCTTCTCTGCTGAGCAGGGGAGAGAAAATAAGGTGGAAAACAACTCACAGGTTGAGATAAGGCAGTTTACTAAAGTAGAAATGAAAGGCTGAATGTGCACAAGCAAAGGTAAAAAATTAACTTCTTCCCACTAGCAAGCAATGTACCTGGGAAGTAGGGCTTCTGCACCTGTAGTGGTAGTTCTGTAAGGCAACATTTTGAATAACAAACACTCCACTTCTTCCTTCCTTTCTTAGCTTTTACATCTGAGCCAACATCATATGGTATGAAATATCCCTTTGGTCAGTTTGGGTCAGCTGTGCTAGTTGTGTCCCCTCCCAAAATCCTGTCTATGGATGTGGGACAGAATGTTGGGGAGACAGTGCTGATGCTGTGCCAGTGCTGCTCAGCAGTAGCCAAGGCACTGGTGTGTTACCGACACCTTTCCAGCTACCAATCCAAAGAACAGCACTGAGAGGGTTGCTCTGGGGAAAAATAACTCCTTCTCAGCCACATCCAATATACTTGCCTCTTCTCTTTGTCTAAAAAACAGTACATACATATGTATAGACAGAAAATAAAGAGATATTCTTATTCTTGTTCATATATCAGAATCTTAATGTATGTGTGTGTCTATTCTTGGTAAGGGAGTTATCAATTTTGCTTATTCCATAGAAAAAAGAGAAAGAATATCGTAAATTCTGTGACATTAATTTGTAACACGAGTGAAATCATGTCTGGTTTTCAAAGGCTGTTCAGAGCAAATTAATGGCAAGGAATAAAACACAGAGCAAAATGCTATTAAACACTGAAGTAGCTGCACTAGATTAAAGACTATGTTATGGTACATTGTGAAATGTTGTCTAGTTTTAATTTGTTTTTGTTTGGTTTGATTTGATTTTTTTAATTCCTTTGAATCCATTGTCATAGTGGCCTGAGGTTCAATAAGGCTAAGAGCTGTGTCCTGCACTTGAGTCACAGTAAACCATGTAACACTGATTGGGGCAGAGTGGCTGGAAAGCTTCCCGGTGGAAAAGGAGCTGGGGAGCTGGTTGACAGCAGCTGAACATGAGCCATCGTGTGCCCATGTGGCCAAGAAGGCCAATGGCATCCTGGCATGTATCAGAAATGGTGTGGCCAGCAGGGCCAGGGCAGTGATTGTCCCATCGTACCTGACACTGGTGGGGCCACACCACAAGTCCCAAGTCCACCACAAGTCCCAAGTTCTGGGCCCCTCACCACAAGAAAGACATCAAGGTGCTGGAGCGTGTCCTGAGAAGGACAAAGCTGGTGAAGGGGCTGGAGCACAAGTCTTATGAGGAGCAGCTGAGGCAGATGGAGGTGTTTAGCCTGGAGAAAAGAAGACTCAGGGGAGACTTTATCTCTCTGAAACTCACTGAAAGGAGGCGGTAGGGAGGTGGGGATCAGTCTCTTCTCCCAGGTAATAAGCAATAGGACAAAAGGAAATGGCCTCAAGCTAAGTCACAGAATCACAGAATATTCTGAGTTGGAAAAGCTGCACCAGAGGAGGTTTAAGTCAGGTATTGGGAAAAACTTTACTGACAGGGTTGTCAAGTACCAGAGCAGGTTGCCCTGGAAATGGAGTCACCATTCCTAGAGGTTATTTAAGAAACGTGTAGATGTGGGCCCTGAGGAACATGGTTTAGTGGTGGACTTGACAGTGCTGTGTTAATGGTTGAACATAATGTTCTAAGGTCTTTTCAAACCTAAATGAGTCTATGATCCCATTAATATGTTTTATATTTGAAGGATGAGCTTTTTAAATTTTGTCTACCCACAGTACAGTGGTTTTATAAATGCAATTGTAGTGCCATACTTTACATGTCACAGTGATAAGAATTTTCAGTTTGCATTTCTTAATACCAAGCAAATCAATAGTGTTTTCATCAGGTATCAATATGCTTTAGGGACAATATTTGAGTATTGCTAATGAATTTAGTGTTACCACTTTATGCAGTGAGAGAGCACTAACACCATTAAAAATAACTGGTTTCCAGGATTGTAATTTCCTTCAAACACACTAAAAAGAATGTTTTACATGATCACAATTCAGATGAATAAATGTGTTTTGTTGCTGCTGAATGAAGAATAAAAGGGAGAAAAAAATGAAAAGGAAAAATAAAAGGAACAATTTGGAGTTAGATTTAACACAAGTCATATCTGTACTGCAAGTAGATAGAGACAGGAATGGAACAAACTGGTACTCACACAAACTGTTCAGGGCTACTATTTTAGCAGTGTAGATATGGCTAAAATAACATTAGGCACGATGAATATTATTTTTCAACACCAGAATGCTACTGGCCCAGCTCCAAAAATAGAATTTGCAAGGATGATTTAGATCATCTAAACTCCTCACAGAGTAGATAGAGAAGAGTTGTGACTTCAGAAATGCTTAAATAAAAACAATTAGTTCATGGCTTGAGCTTGTTTTGGTGCCATGGATTGATACATTTGAGGTACCACGTCCTTTAAAAGCACTCCGAAAAGGTATATCTACCAAGAAGATTTTAATTATTTTAAATCTTGTTGTAGTCTTAGATATTTAAGTATTTTATTCCTTTTGTATGCATTTAACTTATTACACAGACCATTTGTTCAGAAATACAGGGTCTGATGCATGGAGATTTTCAGACTAGGGGTGAAGTGCTCATGAATGTTACATTTCAGGAGAGGGTCTTCATCCATACGGTAAAAATGTGTTAAGAGGAGGCAGACTTCATGTGTCCAGCTGAAGCACAGATACTGATAAGTAAAGAATACAAAATTTTACAATATGAAAAGACAAGCCCTAAGCAAGTATGCCAACGTGTATCTTGATTTAAAAAAAAAAAAAAAAAAAAAAAAGGACTCAGATCCTAAGTTGAAATATAGAAACAGTTCAAGATTCAGAAACTCAACATTTTATATATCATGGTTAGGCTCCTATCCAGTAGAATAAGACTTCCCCCTTTAACAAAATTTGTATTGTATTCCTGACTTTATTTTGAGTTGGCTGTGACACACAAAAGGGGGAAGGTAGTGTTAATAGGCAATGTAAGGGTTATGTAGCTCTGGGGTACTCAGGAGCCTTCTGGGTTTTCAAGAATATAGTGTGTCTTTCTGGGAAGGGCTTGCTTTAATTAGCTAAGAACAAAATAAACAATTGTTAAAATTACTAGAGCACCGAAAATAATGTTGTTTTTATTAGAAACTCTCTTCTCTCCTAGTACATAGGATGCTTAATATACTTTTAACTGAGAGGAGTTTAAAATCCAATTATTCTCTTTAGGGAAAGTTCTGTAATTTCAGTCTGTACTTCTGTTTTTCTGTTTGAATTCAACACAAAGATTGCCAACTAGATATAGATAAAACCAATCTAAAAAACTGGATTATTCAAATAATTGAGATTTAGGTATTATTTACTCAATTTCACATAATGTTGAGTAAGAGGCTGAAATTTAAGCAGACAACTCAGAAAAAACAGCAAAAGTGCAAAACATGTCCTGTATTTTTTCCTAAAATTGCTCTATGGAAATATTTATGGTTCTTTTTTATTTATTTTTAGACTAAATTTCAACCTTCAACTCTGAATAATTCTGCTTCACACAGCTTTGGGAAAGTAATCTAGAGTACCTAATAAGGAAATTCTATAGTAGGATGTCAGTGTTTAATGGAGAATTACATCAAAAGGATTAAAAGGAGAAAGATAACACTATTATCTTCAGAAGTTACTACCTATTTTGTATCATCATTATGCTAGTATAATTAATAACACACTTTGAGAGAGTGAAGCACTGGTTCTGACAGCTGTCAAGTGATTTTTAACAACTAATTTTAAAACATGATATAAATTAGTTCAGATTCTGGCACTTACATTTTTATTTTTGTGGAAGATACTGTCTATCTTCAAAGCTATGAAAATATTAGAACAATAATATATCATGGCATGCATAACATTCTATATTATTCTGTAAAATACAGAGTGATAATATTTATTTTAATGGTAATTTACATTAGTCAAAATAAGGGCAGGTGTGGCTTGTATGTGTGCTTTAGCTGCACATCTATTTTATAAAAAAGCTCCAAATCATTGTTTTATACCACAGTTCAATATGTTAAAGTAAAAATTGTCCTATATTAAGTTAAGGATTTTTGGGAACAGTGCTAACAATTCTAACATTTCAAGACAGAAATCTACAGGAAAAGGAATACTTTTGAATAATATGTTGAAATCTATACTTCTGGTGAAGATGAGAAACACAAATTTAAATAATTCCTTCAAAGCCTTGACATTTGTCAACAAGTTCTTATATTCCACACATCAGTTCCTAATATCAAGAATTGCTACAGGTATTGCTGTTAAAAGAACACTAAAATTGGTCACCATGATTAACACATTCCCTGATCTGGAAATTAATTTAAAAGAAGCAACATCTCCTGAAGTTTGGAACCTCTACAAAATCACCTGACATGGGAAATATCTGAGTATCTGAAAGTGTCATGGAAGCTCTGGGTCCCATCAAAAAGTTATCTGTGCATTTAAGTTTATACATAAAAAATTACAACTGCTTAACTTCACTAAGAACAAATATATATGTATATATTATTTGAATAAATTATAGTCAATTAAACAGTTTTCCTGTTTGGCCAATTCAACCTATACAATGTCAGAATCTTTTACCCCGGTGGCTAGGGCTAGTACAGCAAAATGCAAAATATTTAATATTATTTTTAAAGATTTATTTATTTATTTAAATATTAATTTAATATTTAATAATAATTAATTAGGCCCAAATTATTGTGGCAGTTTGTCCTACTTCTGTCAATCAGAATGCTATAATATTATTTTTCTTTTTCATATTAGTTAGATAATTATTTTCAGAGAGATAATGTCACATACATATTGAAATACTTGCTCTTGTTTTCGTGTGAAAGAAGGGCATTGCAAAAACTAGACATAATGCTTCAGATTTTAGGTGTGTATACTTTAAAAGTCATTGAAATACCTGCAGAGTATGCTATTCTAAAGCAGAACCTGTGTATTAAATAATCAAGTGTGTACTTATAAGCTTTTGTACATGTATAGCCTCACAGAGACATAAATCCCTCAGGGAGAGAACAAAAAGGTTAAAAAAAAACAAAAGTGGAGGGGGAGCAGGACAGAATGAAAATTTTTATTTATTTTTGAAATGAATGCCTTTTTTTTAAATTGCAGGGGGAAAAATAACTCCAAGTAGGGATATGAGAAAGGTTAAAAAGACACTTTAGCATTAAACAAGAGGCAAGTGGCCATGGCAGTCTGATTGCTTCTGGAGTTTATCAGCAGATATAAGATGTGCTGCTATCACTTCAAAGAGTCTTTTTTCTCATACTGAGAAATAGCTGCAAGGAGAAAAATAAGAGGAGAAACAAAAGTTTTACTGAAAAAGAAATGAATTAGTCAAATAATTTGAAGTATGTTTTACATTTTCTTTTGTTTAAAAAAAAATGTTTATGCATGTTGATGTTGAAATGATAGCTCCATGGACACTATGTTAGTGTACATAACACCTGTTCAATAAAATACCTGAGGTCTTCAGGTACTGTTGCAGGAACTACAGTTTTCTCACAAACTGTTCTGTGACGTATTCAGTTTCTCAGGAATGAAGATGGCAAAAGTTTTCTTATCAGTGTGCTTGATGGACTGAATTTTTATTCCTGTGTTCAACATTAAACATCTAAATTACACTAGAATTATTTTTCCATATTCTTCTGAAAATTCACACTATTTTGAAACATAGGTCCAGTCTGCAACCCACCGTTGTAACTGAAGAGATTAGGGACTATCCTTCATGTTAATTTAAAAGCAACGTGTGTCTCTTCTAAAATAGAAAGTAATTAATGCAAAAAGGCTGCAAAGATGACCAGCCATCAGTGTCTTGGGAAATTCACAGGTAAGGTTACAGAAATATTTAGAGAAAAGTGTATGATAATCATAGTAATTTAGTAGAAAATGCTATTTTGGAATAATGCGTTTAGAAATGTAGTTTAAAACAAGGTAAAAACATCAGGGGTTTTTATGTCATTTTTCTCTTACAGACACTTAGTTTAGAAAGAATACTGGAATAGTTCTTTATTACTATAGTATTGGAGATGTTAAGTACTTGTTCTCTCAAGAATGTTCTGTGAAAACAACAATAGAAATAATAGAACAGTGGGGCTTTTAAAACTTGAAAAGTGGCAGAGTAATGGTAGTATGGTCTATCATTAATCTCTTTCTAGCTGTATGCCTACTTCCGGTCCTACGCTATACAGTTTTTTAGGATTATGAGATTCCTTGAAAAAGATAACATTTCCTAATGAATTTAATAGGAGTACTTTTAGATTTACCTCACTGAATGACAGTCATAGGGTACGTAAGAGCTGTATCTATTCTCATTAAAGTAATGCCACAACATTGGCACTTTATTGTCCCTACTATTAAATCTTAGCACAAGCCTAGCATGGGTTAACCTGGGTCAAACACCACTTTCCCTAAAAATGTCTGGGCACAGTTCAAGGCTTTACAGGGGCAGGAACCCTTAGCACTAAACTGATGGGAGCCACCCCAGTCTGAAAGGGAATAAAGCAATAACAGTATGATCTGTACTTTGTCATTCACACTCAAAGCCAGAGTATATGTTAAGCAGTACACTTATGACCACTGTCAATTTATAGAAAAAATTTTTTTAAAAATGTCTAATTTTAAAT
The DNA here is from genome assembly GCA_013400975.1 of Atrichornis clamosus. Taxonomy (NCBI): domain Eukaryota; kingdom Metazoa; phylum Chordata; class Aves; order Passeriformes; family Menuridae; genus Atrichornis; species Atrichornis clamosus. Next base: position 236,524 of record WBMZ01006185.1, on the reverse strand, counting down.
GCCATACTGCATGTCAAAACAGTAGTTTTTCAAGTTAAAAGCTATATTGATTTTTGCTTCACTAAACAGAGCAGTAGTTACTTATAATTTTACAACAGTACTTCTTAAAAAGAAAAATAAAATTAATTTCAATGAAGAAAAAGTATGAGTTATGTGCCATAAATATCCAGTTCCTATTTTAAAATTTTCATTTTGATGCACTTTATTCTTAATGTTAGATTCATTTTTATGCTTTTATTAAAGCTTTATAAGGTTTATGCTACTAGCCATATCTTGAATTTTGGTTATGTTTAGAGGGGTTTACCAATAAAGAGGATAAACATATTGCTTTGCACAGATTTATAGTGTATCCAAAAAACTTTACTTTGGGGCAAATTTTCCCATACATTTATTTATTTTGACAACGCATTCTATTTATAAAATGTAATATAGTTCTTTTAGGAGTCATGCTCAAAAACAAGATGAAATGAGGGATGTGATATAACATTTCCAGTTAACTACAATAGAACTTAAGTGCTTTTTGTATGAGAAAACAACCTGAATTAAATAAAGCAATTCTGCAATACTTTTCATTACTTATAACTGATATATCCTGAAGAATATTTAGTTCATTATTTGCATTCTCTCAGTAGTCTAGATTTAAATACCTTCTCTCCCACCCTTCCAAGTTGATAGCTCCTCTTCTGGCAGTAATGCCATAATGCCATAATGCTAACTCAGACAGGAAACAGAATCAAGCCAAATGAACTCAAATCAGTTGCCTGAAACTCAGATCCCATCTAATAACCACTTCTACATGGTCCTTACAGAGAAAATGGGTATTCAGTAAGGACTCAAGAAGTGATCACTTCTGATCTAGTAATGTTCAGGAATTATATCAAGCAAGCCCAATCTGACACAGTAGAGACCATGGTAATTATATACCAATTGTCATGGTGTTTGGTTGAAAATTTAGGATATATTGGCTAAACTTCAAGAGAAACCTTGGAAGGGATTTACAGTGAAGGATAAAAGCTTTCAGGAAACATAAATTCTCTATGAGTAATACATGAAATTAATTATCCATCCTGGGGAATCCAATACAGTTTGAGATGCTCTTCACTGCAAGGATATTTCGATGAGATTGTGATATTGTAATGAGTGCACCAAGAGTTGGTCAGTGACTAGGAAATCAAAAAGAGATGGCATAAGTGGAAAGACAGCCATATTATGCAAGAAAAAATACATCAAGTAAGTTATACAAAAACTAGAAAGAGTAAGATTCATTTATGTCTCTAAAAAGAGTTAACAAGGAAACATTCTGCATATAGGTAAACAGTACAGATATAGTACAGAAGAGGAACAGAAAAAAGTAATAGATATGGAAATATCTTCAATAGCTTGTTAACACTTTTTTGTTTCAGTCACCACTGAAAAAAAAAAGGCTAATTTTAATCATATACTGCATGGCATACAAATAATTTTGACAGGGAGATAAGAATATGGGCCTGAAGGAAGACAGAACAAGTAACAAAAGTTTTATGTTATCTCAAGTACAACAAAGCAGAAGGAAATTGACCCTAAAGCAAGAGAACTAGTCAAAAGGATATATCAAATAATGCTTGTTACTTTATAGAATTTATAGAAAAAGAATACGCATGCCCTAAGAACTAAAGAAAATGAGGTCTGGAGGAATTATATATCTGTCGGCCTAATTTTTATCTGGGAAATGTCTTATCAATACACATTTTAAAAAATCAGCTTTAAAGTAAGTAGCATAAGAAAAAGGATAACCTTGTCAAAAATGCAAAAATAACCCATCTTCATTCCTTATCAGCCTACCTATTCTAATCCATAGGGGGAACAACGTATGTAATACAGCTTTTTGTTTTCCACAGTCGTCACTGTTCCACATCATCTCATAATAAATCTTAGGAAACAGGTTCAAATACAATCACAGTATCAGAACGCACAAGTGTTTGGGGGAGGAGGAAAGTAGGCATTCTAGGTGTGTGTCAGTGGTCACAGTCAAATCGTGAAGGCATATTTGTTAGGTATTGTAAGGTTAGTTTATTACTATATGGATTCATTAATTTAAAATTTCATTTCAGTCTATATTTTCAGCAACCTGTTTTTTCAGGTCTTTTTGCCATATATACCAAAAGGAAAAGTGCATTAATTAATCTTCTTCCTGACTCTTGGATCTGCTTGGTTCATTTCTTAAGTTATTTTTTAATACAATTTACTTACTTTCTCTTTATTCTCTCACCCACTAACTCCATATTGCATACAGGTTTTACACTAAATGGTGTGTCTTACAGATGCTTGAGATTTCATTTCTCTTTTCTTTTTTAGCCCTGAAATGTGTTCCACCCTGCTGCCAAGGTTGCGTTCCTTTAGTGATCAGTGATTAATCATTTAGTGATTTGTGATTACAGCCTGGGACCTCATCTATCGTCCCGTGCTTGCACTTTCAAGGCTATTGCTGTCAGCTTCTGCTTGCTCTTTTGGGAGTCCCTGATACAATCTCATATTTCTTCAGTAGCCTTTAAGCATGGTTTTATTTGCACAACCCTGTCACTCGTCAGTATGGCTGTAAGGTCACTGAAAAGTCCACTGTACAAAATATTATGAGCAATTAGAAGACCCACACACATTTAAGCAAGTAAAGACAGCGCTTTGAAAGACATTTGCAAATGATTTTTTACTAATTACTATATAAACACTGATTTGCTATCAAAATTAGATTTTATCTTCTCCAAAATAGATTCTTTAACACATCATAGCTTAATATTGTTGCAAAATTTTCTCATCTATGAAATTTTTCTTATGAAAAATAAAACATCATTTTTCTCTGCATTTCTGTATAGGAAAAGTCAAAAGTCAGGATGCTTTTACTCTTCCTCTTCTGGATTTTGTTTTTCTCAGATTTACCACCAGTTACCAGTATAATTCATCTCAAGTTATTAATATCTGCTCTAAACTCTTTATTGGACCTGTCACAATTTCTTTCAGTGTGTATAACTTGCATCATACTGTAATTAAGAATGGTTTGTATAGGTCACGGGGAGGTTTTTGGTTGTTTTGTTTCATTTTTTCTTGCAGGGTTTGATTTTTTAATAATATCACAAGATTACTGAAGACTTACTTGTAAGTATTTTTTGATAGTTCATCTCTTCCTGGGAGCATCAGCACTACTGAAGAAATGTTTCATAAGTTTCTTGAGACATAAGTTTTGTCTGAATTTGGAAATGGGACAATGTGTCCTCATTCCCTATCCTGAAAGAATATAGGTGGAAAGGGGAAGTAGACATATTCTTGGAGTGTTTCACATTGCTAAATTAATTACTGTTATGGCCACATTATCCACCCACACTATAGTTCATAGCCAGAAAATAATTCCAAGAGAGAGGGAAAAAAACCCAAATAATTTAGTCTTATTTTCAACTGTGGCTTGTTTTAAACTTTATCTGTGCTTGAGAAAAACATTCTGGTAGACTAAACTTGTATTTTTTCTTTTGTGTTGAAAAGAATAAGAGACAGAATAGTATTGGAGGGTTTGCCTGAATTTCTCAGCAGAAGCCTGTGTGATTACACTTAGATATTCATTTTGAGGCCCTCAGGCTGAAGAGGGTAGAGCTAGCAGAAGGTAAAACAAACCTGTAAACCATTTTTAAACAACATAAATCTTCTAATTTTGACTTAGTAACGTCAAAGATTACTTTCCCACTGGTTACTAGTTCTTTGCATTCCTAATTTAGGTGTTGGTAAATTAAAATTGTCAGTGAAGAAAATAGAAAACTTTTGAAGACCCCAACAGGGTGTTAAGGAGAATCTTTCCTTTTCCATCCATTAAATAAAATGCTAAATACCTCTGTTTGATTTAATGTATTTAATGCAGGCAACTATTAGAAAAATAAGAAACTAGGAGGATGATTAAAACAGGCCCTTCACACATGGCTTTGTAATGATAGTTCCTACCTGGAGTTTAAAACATTGAATTGCCTTTTGAAGAGAAGAGACTTAGGAAAAGAGATAAAAATATATTTCTGTAGAACTGTAGCTGACCAAAATTTAGGATACCTAGGATCTCGCTAGCAAAAAAAAGGAAAAAAAGAATTATTCTCAAAATCCCATCTACCAACTGACAGGCTAGGCAGTACTTTTTGAAACTGAGTCACTGTGAAGTTAAGAACACATCTGAGTTCAGAAGACACTGCTAAAGGAAATGTGAGTTTTCCAATGAGTTCAACACATAACTATGATTATTTAGAGCTGAGGTTTCTTTTTTTTTTTTTTAATGCTTTACATTTTTTGAACTGGAAAAAATGCAAACCCAACAAAAAAATCATCAAACCCAAAGAAGTGAGTAGAAACTAAAACTGTTTTGTCATCTAAATGTCTCAATCACAAAATTCCACAAATTAAGAACAATAGGATTTAGGCAACTAAATTCTCATACAAAAAACTCAGTGTTCCTGTAAATGATCCCCCTGATAGTCTATCAGAATTTTTAAACCTTGATAAGGGTTTTTGCTTGCCCATCTCTATCCATCTCCTGCATATCTAAGTCAATACACTAGAGTACCGTGATAATTTCAGAGAGTCATCAAAGATCACAGGTCATGGAAGTCAGGCCAATATATTACTATTATCTAGTCTTCCCTTCCTAAAGGTGTGACCGTACATTTATTGTAAACCTGTCTAAATCAGGACACAAGAGAATGCCATACAGTAAATGTCATTCTTGAAATCCTAGTGGATTCTTAAATTGCTGACAATAGATGACTGCAAAATAGTTCCCTCTCATGCAACTGAACAAAACTCAAGATTTTTTTGTATATGTTTCACCTATTGAAAATGATATAGATTAGGTTGTATAATGAGTGGTACTGAGGAGGAGGAATACTTACTAACTTCTAAAGAAAACAGAATAATCAGAGAGAAGCACAACTTAGAAACAGTTGTTTTCCAGTTTTAATGGAAGCTTAGGCTCTGTCTCAGGTAATGAGCTCTAGTTAAGCTCTACCTCACTGGCAGTGTGGTTTAATACTGCCAAAATGCAATTCATGTCTAATAAATTTCTTCAGATTCATTAGCTGTATAGGCAAAATGTATTGTCCTTTTTTTCTTTACAGCCGCTAAACTGTTATTTTTCTAAATAAATTAGAATGGATTTATTATTCAGGGAGGTAAGTTACTCTTTCTGAGGATAGCAATGCTTGAACAACTAGAACTTAATGTAGGATGTTTAACTGAAACTGCTTCATGTGGAAAATGCTGTGAAGTTTTTGAATAATTAGATGGCCTGCATTCTTGGTCAGGCAACAGTATTCTTTCCGCTTTATTAAGTTCTTTGTCTGGTAAATATGCTACTAGGCAATATGTTTGAAGGTAAACTATTATGTTCAATGTTGACACAACTTTGTATGCTTCGACATATATTCTGAATTGCTATGAAGACAAAATCATGTAACTTTAATCACAAATTCAGCACTAGAATGGAAATATGTTGTAGATATTCTTGAGGTTTGTGTTAAATATGTAAATGAATTGTTTCTTTACTTTTGCATACCTGAGGATTAAAGGAAAATCAAATTGGTTTCAAATCCAAGGAAAGCTAATGACCATGACAAAGCAGTAGCTGGCTTTTGTATTTATTCTGAGGGACATCACTTCCTTTTAAAACACTGTAAGTGGGAAGTATTATCAAATCTTAAAGGTAACAAGAAATTTGTCACAGATATCTATCACATGATTGCACTACCTATTAAACTGACTTGATTTCAAACAACTTAGGTTTAGTTTCTCTCAAGATCCAATATAAGTGGAAGATCCATGATTTTCTAAACAATATTACTTATAAACATTCTTCCCACAATAATAATAAAACCCCCAGACAGTCTCTTAAAGGTATTATATATTGAAAGCACATAATTATTTTTTATAAAAGAACTTTTGATATAAAAAGATTATAAAATTGTCACCAATAAAAATACATATTATTTATCTGAATTGTATTAAACTCAGATAAAAAGAAATTATTTTAAGCATATAAATGCCCCACATTGTGTAATTCTTAGAGATTTTCATGTTATTCAAGCATTTTTAAAAAAGAAAGACCTTTGAATAAAGGATGCTACTTTTGAAATATCAGCTTTTTGAGTTTAAAAATCATACATTCCTACCTTCCTGAAGCCTCTCACTCTTCTTTGTACTCAGTTGAAAATAATTGCAAAGGTAGACCAAAGCATTTCGACCGAGTGTAAATGATACTTCACCACATAACTGTGTTTTTCTGTCTTTTTTTCTTTTTTTACCCCTTTTTTACCCCCAAGTCAGTCTGAAAAATGAATACCTAGATAAATATGCTGCTGAAATATTGCACTGCCTAAGACAGCAAAAAGTCCTTTTGAATAGATGAGTGTACTGTCTGAGAATTTCATCCAACAAAGAATCCTTTGTTATGTGTTGTATTTAGGAAGATACATGAAATTAGAAATAGTAAAAGGTCATATATTCAAACTCCAGCAAGTTGCCATACTAGAAATAATACAAATCTCCAATTAAAGTGAACTGGTTGCTAGGACAATAAAAGCTGGAAAATAATAATTACAGATTCATAGTACCTATATAGTACATTGCCACCAGCATTTGACAGAATCTATTTGCATATCCAGCTTTCAAACCTTAAAAGCAAGCAGCAATGTCTATGAAGAATCATTTCTGCTTCTCCTTGAGACAACAGAAATAAATTTTTGTTAGAAGTTTAGTTATGGAATAAGTTATAGGATAAGACAGAGAATGAGAAATTGATCTGTGTGATAATATTCTTTAGGAAACTAATAGATTTTCTCTCTGTCAAAATGTTGTGGTTCAGCTCCACTTACATGGCTTCATACAACAGGGAAATTGCACCACTAGACAGGACAAACACAGTCATAAATCTTGAATTATTCCAGGTTTAGAGGTGTTTCAAAGAACGTTTTGCCAGAATTAATCAGTTCTCAGGACAGGTGTTATGAGAGCTATGCACAACCTCTACTCTTAAAGGATCTGTGTACTTAAAATCACCCCCACTCACCCAAAAGAGATGATAGATAATTTTGCAACATTAATAATGTAGGTTTTATTGTTTCTGTGAATATTTTTCAGTACTAGGCAATCAGTCTATGAGTGATATAATACTAGAAATACACATCTCACTTTTTTTAGCAAATTTTTATCTATTCCCATAGAAACAGTTTTCCTTTTCTGTGTCTGTAGCTATGAAAAACAGAACAGGAACAAAATGACTGTTAAGTGTGGAAAACAAAAGGAATAGTTCGTCATTGCCATATTGCCATTCAGGGTAAGAAGTGGTGAGCACGATTTCAAGCAAGATCAGTGTTCTTCTGAAGATTTGAAAACTGGCAGGATTCTCATTCCCCGTCACCAGACAGAGTAGGGGCAGGGCAGGTGTCTCTGAGAGAGCCAGAGCAGCCTTGGATGACGTGAGCTGCTTCTTCCCTCCTGTTCCCCTCCCACGTAGGGACTACCAGACAGCAGGCAATGGGGGGACAGGGAAGGCACACCTGGATTTCCAAACGTGATTTCCAGTTGCTCCAGCCCAGAATCTGGAGGCCGGACCCATGACCTGCAACCCATGTGTGAGCTATAGATGCAGCTGCTGCTCTCCCGTAGCTGATACCGATGGCTAGGGGTGCCCACCCCTTGGTCACCTCCAGTAGCTCCTCCCAGATTTCACTCACATGCACTCAGGTCTCCCCCGTGTCCTTGCAGCACACACACACACGCACAAACACTCGCACAACACACACAGAGAACAGAGAGTAAGGATACAGGGAGAGCTAAGACTTAACAGGAAGATATAGGAAGACAGGATAGACTGCACTGACCAGGCATAGGGGTCAGCCAGACAAGCACACTGGCAAGTCCTGTTTTACACACTATCAACCCCTTTTATATGCCTATCCCCATCTCTGTTCCTCTCTGCTTCCCCTTCTCCTGAACATCAGTTGTCACAGTCCCACCAACCCACTCCAACATGCAGAACCACCAAGTTCTCATCCTCATTTTTTTTCAAATTCCTGGTTTTTCTTCAATTTCTTGAAATCCCTTCAATTGCACATACCTGTGCAATTTAGCATTATCTTGCATTGAAGTAAGAAAATATAAGACGGTAGATAGGCTATTTTAGAACAATAAGAATGGAAAATAACACCAGTGTAATGCTTTAAGAATGAATAATAACAATAATTTAAAAAGATTATGGTTGCATTTACAATAACAGTGTTTTGGGCTTCAAGCCTTCCCTAAACTAATGTACGCTGTAAAGTACTACACCTTGGTGTTATCTCGGGTATGTGATGAGGGGAGAAAGGGTGAAGTAGAACTATCCCAGGCAACTGGCAACAGGACAAGAGGAAGTGGCGTCAGGCTGTGCCAGGGAAGGTTCAGGTTGGACATCAGGAAGAATTTTTTCATTGAAAGGGTGATGAAGCATTGGAATGGGTTTCCCAGGAAAGTGGTGGAGTCACCATCCCTGGAAGTGTTAAAGAAATTACTAGATGTGGCACTGGGTGCGATGGTTTATTTGGCATTGCAGTGTTCAGTCAAGGGACGGACTTGATGGTGTTGGAGGACTTACCAGCCTCATAGATTCTATGATTCTATGATTCTATTGAAATAGAAAGGAAAAGAATGGAACAATTGTGATTTCTGACTTGAGGAGTTTCCTAGGTAACAGGTCTGAAGCTAATTCGCGCTCAGTGTCCTGCAGATACATAATTTTCAAAGAGAAAATAGGATTGCAGGAAATAAGACTGAACCTACCATATGTTCATGTTTGCCATGGTATTTCTTCTTTCTACATATAAATTTTGTTTCAGTGGAGCTTGAAGATTTCTGACATATTTAGAATTTTGCAGTTTTGACAAGGCCACAGGACAACCAGAACTGTCAAACTTGTAGTACGCATATCACTGGCAAAATATAAATGAAATATATAATATATTGGGTGTAAATCAGATCTGCTTCTGATGCCAACAATCTGTGTAAGCTGAATAAATTCAGCATGCCCTGAATATGTCAAACATACTATGTTTGTATACATCAACAGGGAAACACATTCAGAGAGGGGGCTAATGTTGGGGGACAGTTTATGGATACAGTTTATGAAAAATGGATGGCAGAGAATACCAGCATTCTTAGCTACATAAGGCTGGTTACTACATTTACCTTTATCTTTGGTATTGTGTCTAAGTGGCAGTATTAGGCTTCTAGCAGGTGTGACAATGTTAGTGGCTGATACAAGAAAATTGCAAGAGTGCTAAACTTTCTTGTTTATAGATAAATTAAAATAGACATTTATTCTGTTTGTTGGGGTTTTTTTCCCCGAAGATATTAATTTTCTTTATGACTACTTTTATAGTCACTGTGTATTCAAGGAAGTCCTCATTAAAAAAGAAAATTTAATTCCCAGAAGCATTTGTTTGAAGATGTGTCAAGAATTTACTGCTTTTAGAAATGAATCTTCAATGGATTGTCATGCTGTTCTTGCTTAAAAACAGAGGAAACCATAACTGTTGTACTTGTTGTACAAACCTTGGGCATGTAGTCTATGTTGACCTTCTTAATTTACATAAATGACTACCTAGATGCCCACCAGTGGAACAATTTCTAGTATTCTGTTTCAGAAACTCAGAAAAACTGGAGTAGAAAAATGCAAAGGGTGGAGCACTTTTCTAGAAGATGCTTCCTAGAATCCACTGGGTAGTCTGATTATTATGAACTTTAAGATTAAAGTAAGATCTTTTAACAGTAGGTATTAGAAGACTGCTCTCTCTAACTCTATTTTCAGAAAAGATGGATGTTTCTTGGACATTATGTGAATCAAAGCAAAGACAAAACAACATATCAGAATAATAAGTACATTTTAAATGTCCAGTCTCATAGAAAATTAGATTATTTAATAAAAAAATAGTCTGATATAAATTCTTGTCACCGAGTGTTTTCCACTTATGTGATAACACTTTGTACAATTTACAGTCAAGAAGTCCAAGTTAGGTTGGTTGTACAGGTAAATGCTACACTGACTGTCTCATCTTAAACAAAATAATAGTTTAAAAATAGAATAAATACCTTATGTTTACTCTGTAAATGTAAAATATTTACAATTTTGTTAATTACAAAAATAAAGGTAGATAAATCTACTATGGCAAAAAACCAATTGATCATGCTGGAGTTCAATTTTGAGAAAGGTATAAACAAGAGTGAAAAAAATTAATTTTTTTTTGGCAAATTAGGTTTAAAATTCATTGTCTTTGGATAGTTTATGCAAGGCTATCATATAACTGATTAGTAAATTCCTAACTTTATCTAAAAAAAATGATGTAGATGCATTTCAGTAGAATTAGATGTTTTATGGAAAATCATATTTTATTTATAAATTGAAAGTTTTGCAATGACTCCTGTTCATTCTTCTTGGGGTGACATTTCTTACTTCAGGTTGTTTCTCCTCCTCTCAGACTCAAATTCAAAGTTCCTGTGACCACCCTGCTTGGCTCCTGCCCTCAGGACATCTTGGCTGTTAAACACGTATTTTATATCTTCAGCTTTTTGTTCAGGAGGGATATACAGCTTTCATAGCTTGCCTGTATTTAAACTTACAATTTTCAAATCTATTAAGAGGGACTTTTTCTCTGAACATGGTAGTTCGTGTTTCAAACTAGAGGTTTTCTGCTCTCATAAAACTAGCTTTTGCACTGCAAGAGTAGTGAAAAACAGTTGGCATGTTACAGAACACTTTCAGCATCATTTTCATCTCCATTTAAAAGCTCATTCTTCAGTTAAAAAAATACTGAAAAGTACTGCTCAAATATTTATTTGGATGGTAAACTCAACATCACCAAAACACAGGTGTCTAGACCTTATGGCTCTATATTTGTTAGTATAGATATCAACAAGAGGATTTACCATTTTGAGCCTCCTTGGGATAGAAATCCCTGTCTTTCTTCACAGGAATGAATGCAGAAGACTTGTTTTGTCAAGATGTCCAAGAATGACTAAATTTGAAATGATTAAAAAGAAATAAAGTTTCTACACATCATTTTTTGTCATTTGGAAATGATTTGAATGTCTTACAGGATAGAATTTACTCCTTTGCTTTGTTAGTTCAATTTTGCGAATCACCCAGTGGCCTGCCCACAGACGGATTAAATGAGTAGCTTCAAATTAATGATCTGTTCCAATAAATTTTCTGATTGAATATACATAGTAAGCAGAATTAAAAACTGGCAATTCTGGTTTACATTTTCTTAGCTATAATTAATGGATACTATGAAGAAAGAGCTGCGGCCATCTCATTTTGAAAGCTTTTTCAAGGGAGAGAAAATGGAAAAGGCTGTGTGCTAGAGGGTTTAATATGCACCTGTTTGAAGAGGGATGCATTTGTCCCCAGGAGCACTTAAGATAGATATTTTGATAATATGCTATAAATCTCTCTTTTTCCCTATTTTTATTATAGAACTGAATGTATGTGGATCTGTTTCATAGCATCCCAGAAGGTTGTCCTAGTTCTGGAGAACCATCTGGAGACGTCATCTTTTCACAGTTTCTTACTAGCAGACCATCACTACATACTTCTCCTCCAAAAATTAATATGAGAAATATGATTTGTGCAAAAGGGGATCACTGAAGTTTCCCAGAAGACGTAGGACTGTGGAAAACTACAAACCCAGGCTGTAAAATTTGAAAGTACCTCCAGCTGCAGTGTATGAACAATGTTTTTTATGAGGGGATTTGGAAGAACTTGAAACTAATTTGGGGTGTATGACTGTTGCTCTTCAGTTGTCCACATACCAAGAAAAGGTGTCAGAAGAAAGTTCTGAAAAAGAAAAGTATCAGAGTATTGCAAATATTTTCTTTCCTGTCTCACTATGAATATGTTATTCTTTTGAAACAGAGAGATGATTGTATAAATTAATAATGTTTTAACATAATCGTATCTTATGCTTTACTGTCTGAAAGGCTATTCAAAAAATATTCTCTCAGTCTGCAGTAGGATTTTTGATGTTATTTCCTCCGTGAGGCTGAATTTTCTCTCCTAAAATGTGTTTTATACAGTTAAATGTAACTTGAACAATGTTTATAGTATGTGTTTACCTCCATTTACTTTTCATACACAAAATAAATTATACATTCTGTAGTGGTTTGGCCTTGGCTGGGTGCCAGGTGCCCTCTACGGTGCTCTTTCACTCCCTTTCCCTGTGGGGTAGGGGAGAAAATGAGATGGAAAACAACTCGTAGGTTGAGATAAAAGCAGTTTACTAATAGCAAAAAAAAGAGGGAACAAAGCAAGAGTTTGCGCGCGCAAGCAGAGAGAGAAGTTAATCTCTACTTCCCATTAGCGAGCGATGTTCGGACACTTCCCGGGAAGCAGGGCCTCAGCACGCGTAATGGTTCCTCTGGAAGGCAGACATTTCAGAGCAACAAATGCCCCCCTTCCTCCTCTCTCCCTGGACTTTTATATCTGAGTTGACGTCATATGGTATGGAATATCCCTTTGGCTGATTTGGGTCAGCTGGCCTGGCTGTGGCCCCTCCCAGGATCTTGCCCACTCCCAGCCCTCCTGATGGGGGAAGGAGTGTCAGCGGGACAACACTTCTCAGCAGTAGCCAAAACACTGGCGTGTTATCAACACCCTTCCGGCTACCAGTGCAAAGCACAGCACTGTGAGGACTGCTACGGGAAAGGTGAACTCTCTCGTGGTCAGACCCAATACACATTCATTTATTTTTGTTGCATTATAAAACATATGTGCCATCATCTCACAGTCAATTAATTATAGGTGCTTACTTAGTTGTCTTTTATTTAATGTATGAAGCAGGTAGATACCACATTATCGCTGATCTTTACACTCTGTCATATCCCCAAATAAAATAATACCCTGGGAAGTCTTTGCAAAACATGCTTTTAATCTTTTCTAATTCCTGATCTCCTGCTCTTGGATAGCTAGAAAATAATCATGAAAAAAATTCTGCAAATGTTTCAAAATTGCTTCCATGCTACATTTCAGTGAAATGGATGTCCTCTTTTTTTTTTTTTTTTTTCAATGCTAATGACAGAACCTCAAGTCTCAAGGATATTTCAGAGGAGGAAGAGATTAAAAGGATTTTTTTATCTGGCAATAAGTAATCTAGATAGACAGAGAGGGTAAAACCAGTATCAAAATCTGTAGATATTTAGTTGTCCATATTGCAAGAAGAGAAGAAAGAAAAGGAAGAGATGGAAGAGGTAGACAGGTAAAAGGAGGAAAGGATAGAGAGGAACAGAGGCAGAAAAGGAGGGAGGGGAAGTGAGGACAGATCACATGAGTGTTACTTGTCTTAATAGCTCATTTTCTGCTCAGAAAACCCCACTTCCAATGATTTTCTTCTCCAAATTTGCTGCAGAATATTGGTCTGCTGCTATTTGTCTGCAAAAGACTGAAAAACTGTGTTTGTTTGTTGCCTCTGTAAGATGATTGTGAGTCCTAGACAAAGTTTTTCTAATGCCCTGTTTTTTCTCATTTTGTGACTCCCTTTTAGACCAAAAAGTATTCTAATAATGTTATAGGGTATATAATAAAAGATTCATCTCCACAAGCATGAAGAAACACAGAGGAACAATGTCAAGCAGTGAAACCCTCATAACCTAATCCGAGAAACAAGATCTCTGGATCTGCTCCTCCAGGATGATCAGCTTCATGAGTCAGCAACAACATCCATTACCATGAGTAAATGCAAGAGGTTCTCCAGATCACCTCATAAGCTGAGAAGAGTTACTGCCCAGTGGGTATGGGACACATTATAGTCGTGGGAAAAGTGCATTTTGGGATTGTACAGGACTTATTGGATGTTTAGAAGAACCAAAGGAAGGGAAAAGGAAGCACTGAGGTTCTCTGGGAAGGATCAATTATGGAAAGATTGATGGGTAAAGGTTACAGATGGCTGTGTGTTTAACAAGCTGCTGGTCAATACATGTGTGTGATAGTGTTCTGCACCTGATGAACAGTTTCATCATATTGAACTCCGCTTCTAAATATTTTCCTGGGTGAGATGTTCTTTCATATATTCTGTATACCTGTGTGTGTATGTGTGTATATGGAGATTCATGTGCCAGCAAATGGCCTAGGATCATGGGTCAGGGGGGTCAATGTTTCTCTGGTACCAATAACTGGAACAAGGGAGGGTATGTATCCCTGGTGTGTGATCCTTAGCAAATATCAAGCCAGACTAGTCACCTGGTTGGATAAGTCTTGGGAGCCCAATGTCTGGGCCAAACCAGATAATGAAGAGAAGAGAGGTTTTGCAAACTGCCAACTGGAGGGATCAGTAGGTGTAAATCAACTACTGGAAAGGCTGTTGTGTCAGCTGAGAAACTCAATTCCATGTGTGCACGTGTGAGACGACTGGTGACAGGAAGAGCCAAGGGTGCGAGGGGTGTAGGTGGGGACATGTGTGTACACACATGCACATTGACCTGCAGGCCTCCGTGACCCCCAGGCCAAGATGCCACCAGCAGTGGAGAAAGAGGATACAGGGACAGTCAGGGTCTGTCAACTTCATCCTGAGCTGCCATAGAAGAGAATGGAGCAAGGCTGCTGGTACTGTTTGTGTGTTTATGAGTGCTCTGTATCCTGCTGTGTTAATCTGTGTGTCCGGCTGTACTTGTAAGTAGATATGCACTGCATAGCTGTGATTTTATGTGTCTAGGGAGAACATAAACTTACTTTCTCTACAGGTGGAGCTTGGGATCAGGGAACTGAAAAAACCTTGCCTTTTCCCAGCTACCAGATTCAGCAATGCCTAACTAGTCTACTCTCTATTTCATCACAAATGTCAGATTAATTATGTCATTATCATATTTTTAAATTCACCATAACTTCTTCATAGTCTATGTCTCACAGAACTGAAAAAAAATTAGAAAAACAGTTTAAAAATTGCCTTTTCAATAACTTGTTATACAAAAATCTATTACTGATTTTATATATAGAGATATATTGAAAAATATTCCACAATTACTTACAGATTTTCCTTAAACTCAACTTTACAATTCTATATAATAATTGTAGAAATAGTACATAAACAGAAACCTGTACAAAACTTCAAGGAAGACAAACACATTGTGCCTTTTGTAGTAGGTTATGTATTTTTAAGTATGCTCTAGCAAAAGGAAAATAAATAAATATATAGATGGTCAGTCAATAAAGGGTTCCAAACTAAAACAAGGACAGAAGTTTAAAAATAAGACAGCAAAAAATAGTGAATAATTAAAACAGATTAAACAGAAATACTTGAAATGATTTGTTATGCAAATTTACCTTGCTGATTGAAAGAATTTCTCATTAGGGATTTGTTAAATGGATTGGTGAAGGTGTTGTGAATCTGAACTGCTAAGAGCTAAGAGATACCTGAATCAAATCTGAAAAATTTCAAATACCTCTTAAGTGGAAAGGGTTCCAGTACTTTTTACCATCTTTGTCAACAACATGGACAGTGGAATTGAGTGCATCCTTAGCAAGTGTGCCAAGGACACCAAGCTCTGTGGTGCAACGCAGTGGAGGGAAGGGATGCCATACAGAAGGGCCATGAGAACCTCATGAAGTTCCGCAAGGCCAAGTGCAAGATCCTGTACCTGGATCAGGGTGGTTGCAAGCAGAAGTGCAGACTGGTGGAAAATGAATTGAGAATAGGCTGAGGAGAAGGACTTGGGAGTGTTTATGATGAAAAGCTCAGCATGTGTTTGCAGCCCAGAAAAACAACCACATCCTGGGCTGCATCAGAAGCAGGTGACCAGCAGGTCAAGAACTGAGGTGATTCTATCTCTCTAGTCCATTCTTGTGAGATCCCATCTGGAGTACTGTGTCCACCTCTAGGGTCCCCAACACAGGAAAAATGTGGACCTATTGGAATCAGTCCATAGAAGAGCCACTAAGTTGATCACAAGCCTGGAATACCTCTCCTGTGAAGACAGGCTGACATATTTGGGACTGATCAGCCTGGAGAGGAGAAGAATCACGGGGATTTTATCCAGGTATTGCTCAAAATACTAAAACATTCATATTGGTCTAAGTGGGAGCTGCCTGTGGCAATATGTAGGACAGGACAAAATTCCTGTTGGTAGAGCTCTAACACAAAACAGTTAAAACTATTCTTGTGGAAGTCTGAAGTGTAGTCCACCACCTTGACTAACAGCTGTTCATGCTCACATATTCACACTGTCTTGTTGATGGTGACTAGAGCCCTAAGCAGAATTTTCAGTGTATAGTCTAAACTGAGAGATGATAAAATCAAGACAGTAACAGTATATGTTTTTGTCTGTCAATTGACATATATCTTCTAATTTTAGTGTGGTATTTTGTGAGTTACTGGGGTTAATGGACTTGTTCTGATATTACTTATGACAACAGAACTATGAATAGGATGTTTTTAGCAAAAGTTTGCCATTATTTTCTGGGATTAATCTTCTGTTGCAGCACAAGTTATTGTTATAGTTTACAAAGTAGTGGTAGGTAAAGTTTAAACATATTCATGGATTGCAATTTTACTTTAGTTCATTGTAGATAATTGATTTTGTCTCTTTTGTTAATTTAGGGGGGAAAAAGTAGAATCTATGTTGCAAATTTGCTTACAAAAGAAGCATAGAAATATTTTAATGACAAAAATCACTGATATAAGTATGACAATTAACTACTGAGGTTATTGGCCAGCACTTGGACTGGCACAAGCTAAAGTAGAAGTGAGATTACTTTACACGCTGGCAGACACTCCATGTAAGCTGAAGTTTTACAGAACACCATAGGCACATCTTCACATTGAGGAAGACAGGTGATTTTACCATAAAACACAGAAAAGTCGTTCCAGGGCAAAGTAGCTGAATTTTTTAAGAGAAGGAATGAAATACTTTATTCATTAAATCATTGTTAATGTAATAATTAATTTTATTTAGACTCAGAAATTAACCTATGCATGTAAAGTTCAGAAATTATGTGTAGAGTTTTTCAGTTCCCTTTACTTTTTAAATACAGAAAGTTGATGCATAGAAGGTTCTGAAGGACTGATGTAAGAACCAGGATTGGACACACTCTCTGCTTGCTAACATTGCAAGTAAAAGAGTTGGTTTATGGTGAAAGAAAAGGAGAAAACTAAACTGAAAACTCCATTTTTTTTCTACCCAGGACTGTTCTCCAGACAGCAGGTGTTGTGATTGCTATTAGTAACTATTCCCAATACTGTCAACAATACCATCTTAGATGCTCTTGTTAAATACCTGTGTTGTTTATTAATATAACGTAAAATAAATAATGAGTACAGCCCATTATTGTGACAAAACCATTTTATTATTCCTTTGTTAAAACTCTAGATATATGGATCAATCTTCATTTCTTTATATACTACTGCTTTAAGCACTCTGTCAATTTCAATTTTTTTTTCTCTGAAGTTATATTCCATGAGTGGAAACAAAATTGTATTCTGTCCAAGGCATTTCTGCAGTCTTGTTTTATGACCTCTATCATTTTGTTCCACTTTTTCCATCTGTAACATAATCACAATTTTAATATTTTCTTGTCTATTGACATAATACATGAAGGATGGCATGGAGGAGAAAGAGTCTTGGACAGCTGAACTAATTAAAGCGCTTCAAATGCTGGCTGGGTGAAATACTACAAATACATGTATCACCATCTGCTTGCTTATTGATCTTACTAGTAGTACCATTATTGTCACTTCAAAATAATTTGTTAGCAAAGATAATATTTATTTCTGTACTTACTCGCACGCATATTTGCCCCTACCATGATACATTTAGCAAAGTGTTGCCTGTTATCTCAGATACCATTTCACCAACTCTGTACCGCTATCTCAGAAAAAAACCCCTCTGTCACTCCTCCAAGCTTCATGTTCAATATAACCAAAGGCTATTTTATATTTGAAGTATCTGTGGGCTTCCTATTTTCCTTACCTTACAGTATGTTATTTTAGTTTACTATATCTTCTTGGTTGGCCTTTTTTTAACTAGTGCTTGCTTGGTTTGTAGCTTTGCCCTTGGGCAAGGGTTTGATGAGCTTGTGAATGGGCATGATGCCATTCAAACAGATGTGATAGAAAATAATCAGCAAACAGGCCCTCTGTATGTATCAAACATGTTTGTAAAGGGCAAGATTCTAATCCGGAAATGTTCAAATAATTGCTTACACTATGTAGTATTTAGATGAAGGATCTACCAATGTTGATCTAGTTCTGAATTCTACTTAAACACTTTGCTTTGGGAAAAAAGAAAAAAGCTTTTGAAGTCACACAGAGGAGTACTTTATACTCTTAAAAATAAAAATCAACTTGCTAGTAGAGCAAAGGGATTCCACTTCTTTATTTTTTCTGGGTAAGAAATTGCATACAATGTGCCAAATATGATTTATAAACTTTAGTTTCAGGAACAGTGAGTTACATAACAGTTTAAACATTAACATTGACTGTTATCTCACTTAAGTTCAGGCATTCAAAAAATTAATCCTTTTTTTAGATTAATTTTATATAGAACTTTTTTATACTCAAAGTGAAAAAGAGCTTTCTGCAGATTGCCTTGCTCAATCTTACTGTCGTCACTAATATGGAAAAGAATACCTTCTAGAACATTCTGTCATTTATTTTAATTGTTGCTGTAGACTTGTATTGAGTTTGTGTGGACAGGTTTTGGTTGCCCATTGGGCAACAACAGGAGTGGCTGCCAGAAGCTTCCCCTTTGTCTGATAGAGCCAATGCCAGCCAGCTCCAAGATGGACCCACCGCTGGCCAAGGCTGGGCCCGTCAGTGACAGTGCCTTGGGAATAAAATATGTAAGGGAAAAAATCCTGCTGTACAAAAGTAACTGAAAAAAAAAAGAGTGAGAATATGTGAGAGCAACAGCCCTGCAGACACCAAGACCTGTGAGGAGAGAGGGGGATAAGATGCTCCAGGTGCCAGAACAGAGATTCCCCTGCAGTTTGTGGTGAAGACCATGGGGAGGCAGACTGAACCCCACAGCCCATGGAGGTCCACAATGGAGCAGAGATCCACCTGCAGTCTGTGGAGGACCCCATGCCAGAACAGGTGGATGTGCCCTGAAGGAGGCTGGGCATGGGGTCCCATGGGCATGGCTTCCCATGGGGTCATGGGAAGTCTGCACTTGAGCAAGCTCCTAGTAGGCCCTGTGGACCTGTGAACAGCGGAGTCTGCAAAGGAGCTGGTTTGCTGACAGGATTTGCGACCCCATGGGGAACCAGAGTCTTCAGAGCAGTCAGTCTGCTCCTGAAGGACTGTCTCCCATGGGAGAGCCCCCAAGCTGGAGCAGGGACAGACTATGAGTCATCCCCCTGAGGAAGGAGGAGCAGGAGAGACAGCATGTGATGAACTAACCCCCATTCCCCACCCCTCTCTGCCACTGAGGGAGAGGAGGTAGAGAACTCGGGACTAAATTTGAGGCAGGGAAGAAGGAAGGGGTGGGGTGAATATGTTTGAAGACTTAGTTTTTATTTCTCATGATCCTATTCTGATTTTATTGATAATAAACTAAATTAATTTTCCCATCTTGACTCTTTTTTGCCTATGACAGTAATTTCTGAGTGATGTCTCTTTGTCCTTATCTCAACACACAAGCCTTTCATTGTATTTGTCTCCCCTGTCCAGTTGAGAAGATGGATGATAGAGTGTCTTTGGTTGGTACTGGACATCCAGCCAGGATCAACCCACCACAAGACTTTACAAGTAAAATGAGGTAAAGGTTGGGACCACTAGAATGTTCATTTAATAAATAATTAAATAGATATGATTGGTTGGCATGGTGACTTGACTTTCCCTCATAAAATGCTGGACTCTACATATCTGTATTTGTGTGCATAGGTTTAGGGTGGTCCTCCTTCAGTCCTGATTGTGGTTTCTTTTTATTATTTTCAAGATCTTTATTGTCCACATCATCCTTCATCCTTTACTTGCCAGGTTGGTCCACTCCTTCCCCACCTGACTGAGTCATCTTCTCCCTCTCTTGACGTACCTCGTTCAAAATTCTCATCACCAAGTTGACCAGGTTGATAATTTTTTGTTTCCATACTTGTAGATCCACAGTTGAATTGAATAATAAGGATGGACTTATCATGCAGACCATAAGCATCTAAATTTAGACTCCAAAACTTCCAAATCTATAGATTGTTGTCCAATTCTTAGTAAGCATTAACTTTAGCGTAGACTCCAGCGTTGCAACTTCGGCTATAGCTGACAGTATGGACTATCACTGTTAATTATAATGAGATTTGAGAGACCTGGATATCATGTAAATTCTTATATTCAGTGCTCTCCTCAGGTGTTCCTTAAGCATGCAGCACCATCTGGAGTGTCCTAAATTATCCACCTTGACCTCCAGCTACCAACCTGGAAGCACGTTGATATATTCTGCATATTCTGTGTCAAATCTGCTCTGTTTCCTCAGATATTCTAAGGACCTTAATAGGTGGTAGTAACCTGCCTTAAGGCAGCTGGTTTGAGCCATTAGAGACCTAAATCCCACTCTAAATATTTCCAAGGGCCTAAGAATTAAAGTAGAACTTTTGAGCTATTATTATCCTTGCACTAAGAAAAAAATTAGGAGAAATAAGTCCTTTATTTTGCCTTAGACACAT
This sequence comes from Atrichornis clamosus, assembly GCA_013400975.1. Classification (NCBI taxonomy): domain Eukaryota; kingdom Metazoa; phylum Chordata; class Aves; order Passeriformes; family Menuridae; genus Atrichornis; species Atrichornis clamosus. Next base: position 215,853 of record WBMZ01006185.1, on the reverse strand, counting down.
GTTTGCCAGGCAGACAGAAGCACCGTTCCAAAGCAGACACAGATCTGCAATTGCTTGCTCAAGCAGCTTAGGATCGGGAAACTACATGAATCCTGTAACATGGACTGAGGAACATGGAAAAAGTACCATTTTAGGTATAAGAACTTGTCATAGGCATTTGGCTGCAGCAGAGCGTGAAGAGAATAATAAATAAAAATCCATGACAAAATGAGCTTTTTAAGTCCTATGACACACAGAAAGGACAACTTGCTCAGGTTTTTTTGTTTTGGTTTTTTTTAATGGGAAATCTTATAATTCTGAAAAAAAACCCCCCAAACAAATCCAAGCAACATAGTAATAGAAACACATAAATTTTATTTTTGATTTCTCAGTTAAGAAAAGAAAAAAATAATTTATTGATCACTTTATAATTTAGCTCTTACCTAACATTTTAAAGCTTTAAATCTCTTTGCAGTCCTATTGCAATATTTCACATTGTCATTAGCAAATAAATCAGTAGAACAGCTCTGATTACTCCCACTGTTGATACAATCTTAGGACCAGCAGACATTTACTACTCCTAGTTCGCATTTTGTATGAAAATGCAGTAATAAAAAAATGCACTTTCACTGACCCACAGGTATTTCTGTCTGTTACTAGACAAGTTAAACTAATGAAGACACAAACCCTAATGGTGCAATCATTTCATTTTAGAACAACCATTTCATTTTAGGTGAGGGAAAAATCAAACAATTATGCCTAGTTACATTCTTGGTGTCCAAATAAATGTTAAAGAAAATGATGCACTTTCCCAAATGATTTTTCACACATAGTAAATATTTTTGTAGTGCTTGCTCACTAAGTGAATAGCAGAGTACGGATTCTACTGAGATTTTGTCAGTAAAATTTTCTTTTTCTACTGCACAAATAAAATGTAAATGAACAATGCATTAGCCCAAAGCTTTTAAATGGAATTTTTTTTTTTTAACTTTCTCTTTCATTAAAAAAAAATGAGAATCTTTTTTAGCCTCTGCCCTCACTCCTCCCTTGCCCCTCAAATTTGTCAAGGATTGGACACCCAGACTGGACTTCACTAAAAAGAAGAAAGTGAGCAACCTAAATGAAAATACCCTAAACATGATCTTTCAAAGTATTTTTGTCTTAGGAACAAAAGTTCCTATATGAAATGTAGATCAAGTTTGAAACCTTGAATATTGCCATGAAGTTAAAGTGTCATTTTTAAGCCAACCACAATAAGCAGTGATGCCTTCATCAAAAGCATTTCTGTAAAACCTTTGTTGAATAACATTTATGAAAAATACCTTTAAAAAAAACCAGTTGTTCAGTCTTATATACATTTTTTTCAGTCCATTTGGCCAATGAATTAGGAATCCAGTGAAATTTTATTCAGGAAAGGAATTATATCATTTATTATGAATAGAAATTGCTTAATCATAATATTTTATTTGTCATTATTTTTTAGTCCCTCTAAAATTCATAAACCTGCATCCTTAACTCACAGTTCTCTTAACCTTTAACTGCTTAAGTACTTGCAGGCCTTAATTGGTTTCCTATTTCAAAGCTTTCATCTTCTTGGCAGACCTTCTAGATACCATCTGCATTGAACAAAATCACCCACCAAGTCCATTCAGTTATTATATTTCTTATTATAGATTTTAATGCCTGACAAGAAGTTAATCCTCCTCCAGCAAGAGATTCCATGGCTGCTTAGAGAGAGTTAGTATAGACAGTTATATCTGTTCTTCCTCTAGTGTTACAACATGAAATCTGTATTGCCTGCATCCCACAGAGAGCTGCTAAAATCGCTTTTTGTGCATTTTAAGCCTATAGGGTGATGTGTTGTAATAGTAAATCATTCTGGCCAGATTCACTGCAGGCTGCTTCCTGTGTAGCTCTGGTATGATTCAAGTGGTTAAATGAAATATAGCTCTGTTCTGAACTGAATAGAGCTATCGAAAAAGAAATGCAGAGGGGAAGATACTGTAAGTAATACTAGTCTCTTTTCTCTCCTCATTGGCTCTGAGATTGAGTGAATTCATATAGTAGGTGTAGGAGAAGCCACCCAGCACTTTACAAATTTTTCTTTATCTCCTTCCCTCCTCACCATCCTGCTCAGGTAAGGGCTGTTTTCCAATCATCCTTAGAAATGTGTCTTGGTGCCCCACTGAAAGTTCTATACTAGCCCAACAGATCCCGAGGTGTCTTTTGAAGCCATCCATCATCAACAGTAGAGTGACAATGTTCAGGGTCAGGAATCACAGATCTTTTATTTTTTCATTATATATGTTAATCAAAGGGTTTACCAGATTAAGTTGCACCTCAGCAGAAAAAATTGGGGGCTTAACAAGGAAGAAAATGTGTTGAGGATCAAATGGTTCTTTTTATTATGGCTGGGGACTGACTGTACATCCTTTTTTGCACTGTTTCTTCTTCTTCCAGTTTCCATTAATGCCACAGACTTCCTTCTTACCCCAATTTTAGTATCTCTTTGCTCCATGTCCCTCTAGAATCTCTGTTTATATTTTTTATTTACAAAAGGTTCTGTCTGACCTAGACTGCACCAGCCAGGACTTTAGAAGCGGGAAACCTTTTATCTGCCATCCAGACACATCCTTTTAGCAACATTAAATAAAGAATTCTAATTTCTTACTGCATTTGATTTGTGTGGCATTGTTTTACTAGAAGGATGGAGGGTTAAGGCTTCTGTGAGAAGACACTACGAGCTGCCTCTGTGTCCAACAGTGCCAATTCCAAGATGGACCCTTCACTGGTCAAAGCTGACCCCATCAGCAATGATGGTGGAGCCACTGTGATAACATATTTCAGAAAGGGTAAAACCAGCTGTGAAACAGCTGTGCGAGAAAGGAGTGAGAATACGTGACAGAAACAACTCTGCAGATCCCAAGGTCAGCAGATAAGGAGGGGGAGGAGGTGCTCCAGATGCCAGAGCAGAGAATCCCCTGCAGCCTGTGGTGCAGACTGTGATGAGGCAGCTGTGCCCCTGCAGTCCACGGAGCTCCACAGTGAAGCACATCTCCACCTGCAGCCCAGGGAGGACCCCACACCAGAGCAGGTGGATGTGCCCTGAAGAAAGCTGCACACTGTGAAGAGCCCATGCTGGAGCCGGCTGCTGGCAGGGATTGAGGCCTGTGAAAAGTACACGCAGGATGAAATGTTCTGACAAGGACTGTAGCCTGTGGGGAACTCATCCTAGAGCAGTTCTTGAAGAATTGCAGCCTGTGGGAAGGACCCACATTGGAGAAGTTCTGAGGAGGAAGAGTGATACAGTCATGGCAGTATGAAATTGAATGTAGATATACATCAAAACTGCATAGTATATTCTGAAGGATGGGATTAATATGAAGGCTACAACAGCCAGAGTCAGTAATAGACCAAAGAGGCCCAGAGGAAAAAAAAGTCTTACTCATCTTCAAGAATTCAGGACGTTTTTAGGTTTTGGCCCATTTAAAAAGCAGTGACATCTTTAGTGGAGGAAAAAGATGAAGAAAGAAAAGGGGAATGTGCAAAATACCTTCTGTGATGTAAAAAGTTACTCTGACAGGAAATAGCCAGCCTGTTTTTTACACACACAGAGGATTTATGATGGAGTCCCAGGTAGTATTTGGAGAAAAGGGCAATCTCAGAACTAGAGAACCAGCAGCTCTCATGTCTCACAATTAAAAGCTTTAGTCCAGTGCTGGCAACCAGCATAGAGAGAAGACACTTGATGATTGTAGAAATCATCTGATTCTGCTGAAATACTGTAATTATTATACTAATTGGCAAAATGAAAATAGTAGCAGAGAAGGAAGCTAAATAAAACAAACATTTATGACCTTTTTCTTTTGAACTCTGTGCAAGACCACTATCTCTTTAGTCCTGTTCTGGATATTTTCCAGAAGAGATGAAGACTTGCAAAGCAAACAATATTGACTATATAATAGTTGTACTGGAAAATTAATATATTAAATAATAATGTTTTCATGAAGAAGTTAGTACTTCAATTTCTTTTAGCTCTCAAAGAACTTGTTTTTTGTTCATGAGGGTTAGACTCTTTTTAAATCTGTTGTTTCCTGTTCATCTTTATGGACTGATTTTATTTTTCAACTTTTGTTGAGTTTCTTTATTGTAGAAGTCCTTAAAATTATAACAAACGTGTTCAAAGAAGCTTGCATTAACCATAGAGGAAATTAGGATTTTATACCTAAACAACTTAAAATTAAAAAAAATAAGTGAAATTTGTTCTTGCAGATTTGCTGTTGCTATGACTGAATGGGAAGTTTCTTTGTGCAGTAAATTCTGAATGTTTAAAGGAATTTTTTTCATCTTTGGGAAACATGTTCAATTCAGACTTGTCTTCATTTTACTGATGTTCAATTTCAAAGAAAAACAAAAGAGGACCTTTTCCTCCTGAATACTTCAGCAAATCTGTCTTTTAGGTTTGGTTCAACTCTTTTTAATTCAGCGCTTCATTTCAAGTAATTTCTTCAAGGCATTAATGAACATGTATTGTGATTCTCTGTAAATAGTTTTTGAACAGGACTATGATTCTATGATCATTTGTACATCTAGTTTCCCCTTTAGTTATCTCACTTCTCACATAGAATGAACTTTCCTATTTTGGCTTCCAGTACAAAAGCTTATTCTATTTTTAATCACTAAAATTAACATATCTGATAACATCTTTGATTATCTTCTTTGTTGGCCTGTAATAATTTGGTCAGCTTCTTATCTGCTCTTATTTCTGTCACTAATTCTCTAGTGATGTTTTGTGTCAGCAAGCTTGTCTGCTTGAAAATGCCACTCATTCTTAAGTTGCATAATCTATTATTTGTAATCTAAATTTTCTTTTAGTCCTGTGAAGTTACTGTAGTGTGTTATCTAACAGATATTTTCCAGAATTTCTCTTATTGCAAGTATATGGTCCATATTATTCACTCCTCTGGAAAAGTCTCTGACATAACTTTGTCATTCACATCTTCATCATCCATGTAAATGCCAGTAGAATGACTAAGTTAATGTTCAATATGTCTTTCTCTTGTTCTTCTCACCCTTCTTGTAGATGAGTTTTCTCCTTTGCTCATGCTTGCTCTTTTCTGGAATTGATGTTAAGTATCTCCTGGATATTGTAATTTTTGTAGGTCTCATATTTTCTTGCAAGACTGTGAAAGTCTTGCATTTTTTAGTCCACATTATTTCCCCTTCCTGCACTCATACTTGTCAAGCTTTTGTTACAAATGGAGTGAGAGCTTTTAGATGAACGCTGCCTTTCTAGGGTTCCCAGCAGTGGCTCTATTGAGGCAACCCACATCCCAAATGCAAAACTCTCGCTCCCAAGTTCTTAATAATGGCCGATTAGGTCTATTACAAAAAAATGAATTTTTTATTGAACAGACACAAGATTAACAGACAAAAGACTTTGAACAGACTACTACACAGGGTAAACAAGTAACCACTAGTAAGTTACATAAGAAAGCACACGATATAAAGGTACCTACATTACAGCTAGCTGAGAAATTAGGATTTCAATGTATCTTACCCATGAATTGATGGTGATGTACACCAGAATCCTTTCACCCAATACCTGGATGAGAAGAATTTCCACAAAAGACCAGCATCCCAAGCTTAAGGGGAGAAGGCTTCTACACACTTCCAGGAGTGTGCAGAAAAACTTCTGCTCTGCAAGAGTTTAGTGAATCTTTTATAGTTTGTAAAGTAAGATGTCTGTAAGTCACAAATTCCAGCTTATCCTTTCAATCTTGCTTTCCGTGCAAGATGTTATTTTTAGCTGAAGGTGTTACACTCGTGGTGCCCAATAACTTATCAGGAGTCAGGTGGTCTTGAGTGAGTTATTTTCACCGATTTGCAGGTGAGGGCGGGGCGCATGCCTTGGACAATCATGCCAGCTAACAATCAGTGGATAAGCTTTATGGGGCAGGGGGGATGTCCTGCTACAGCTTTATACTGATATTTTTACTTCTTGCAAGAATTCTGAGATTTGCTTTTTCTCATTTACTTGAGGTATACCTCTCCTGAGAGAATGTTCTCCAGGCTTATTCCAGCTCCTGTAATTGCACACTGTACAGCTTTTCAAAATCTTATTTCCATCACTTATTTCATATCCTCTGTAATTTGTCAACACTTGTCTCTCACTGCCAACATCTTCAATTCAGGTCTCCCAGTCATCTGCCTTATCTCATCACACAAGGCCTGAGGCACATTTAGCTCCCACATTCTTCTGCTACTTTGCATTCTTTGTTTATTGTTTGCCCCTGTATTACATTTCTGTTTTGTCAATTTACTGTATTCTTCTTTCAGTCTTAACTCTTACATTTTATTATTTTTCAATACTTTTAACTGTTCATTATTTTATGTCTCATTTATTATCTTTTATTAATGTCTTTAGTTTAGAATATTATTTCTCTGGCTGCTCCTCTAATATTTCAGTTGTCCAGATGTCTCATGATCTTTCTCCATATGTAATCATTTCTCTAACTAGTTTCATAGAACAAATCAAATTACTTTCTTTGTACTCAAATTGGACACTTGATCCAGGTGAAGTGCCATTTTGTCTCTTCACAAAAATATTAATCCCTTTCTTCACCTGGGATAAGCCCATTTCCCTTATAATTTTTTGTAAATTGCAGTTAACTTCCACTTAGTTTATGAACAAAGTCAGCTCTTGATATCTTTTGCAGTAGCAGTGAAATGGAGATTACCCAGCAATACTTGAAAGTAGCTTTGCAGAAATGGAGATGAGGGTCCTGATGGAAACTGAGTTGAATGAGAGTCAGCACATCCTTGTTGTGGGGGAGGCCAGCTCTGCAGTGGGCTCTGTCTGGGGGAGCACAGCGCCCAGTTAGAAGCAGCCAGAGGGTGCAAGGAGTTAATTACTCTTCAGTATTCTCCACTCACAAGATTACATCTGTAGAAGTGCCTGGTACTGCCACGCTCCGAAGCACCCACATACAAGGAAAACATTTGCAAACTGAAAAAGTTTAACATGTGGCCACAAAGATGGTTGAAGGCTTGGATGGGGAGATTGAGAAATCCAGGTTTATTCATGATGAAGAACAGATATAATTCCCATGGCCTGCCCATGGAAAGGGTAAATGTGTGTTTTTAGTTGCCTATTGAGTATTAGTAGACAAAAAATTATTGAGCTCTTCTCAGAGATGCATGGTGAAAGGATGATAGGCAACAGGCACAGGTTGCAGCAAGAACAATTTCAAACAGATATAAAAACAAACAAACAAGCAAAAAATCATAGTGACAGTTGTCAAAAAGTGAAACAGGCTGCCAAGAGAGGTTGTGAAGTCTTCATCACTTAAAAGACGGGCACAGCTCTAAGCAAACTCATGTAATCTGACATTACTCTGGCCAGGGAGTTGTATCTAAAGATGCCCCTCTCAATCTAAGTTATTCCACATTTATGCAAAGTACAGTTCTGGAATGCAATTATTATTTATAATTTGTATGTAAGATCACAGCCTCAACTTTCTGTAATGTGTTTTTAAAAAGAGAATAAATAGCACTAGTCAGAATACAATCAATATACACAAAAGGAATTTGAACAACTAGTGCCAGTCAATATTCCTTCAAGTTTTACAAGACTGTTATATACTCCCTGACTGCTACACAGCACCACTGTTTTTTCCTGCTAAGGAACCAAGTTAATAACTGATCAATGGTAGCCGCTATGTGATCATGAAGGATGAAAGGAGTTAATGATATTGTACTGAAATTTATGAATTCTCAGGTTTGGGGTGGTGCATGGAGACTGTAGAAAATCAGGAGGTGATTTATACAGTTTTAGATATAATTCTCTGATAAATCTGCACTCATTAAGGAGCACTCCCAAAAATATAGTCTACCTTCACAGCAGAAAGGCTTTTAAAGCTAAATTTTTTTTCTTTAAAAAAAGTACACAAACTATGCACAGGAATATATACTGTAGCCTTGAAAACAATGCATAACCTCCTTTCTATACCTCTTTCTGTTCTACATTATGCTGAAGGATACTGATTGTCTTGAAACTGTGTAATTAATTATTCACAGGTTTTTTGCCTTCCTTAGAAAATGATATAATTTCACATTTGAAGTTTTACAGATTCCTCTTAGGAAACTTAAGATAACTTCTAGTTTTTCTTGATGTTAGCAGCAGAACCTACTGTGAATGTCTAAAGCGTTGGGATTTCTCCCACTGATGATTGTTAACCTTCATAACCAATAACAGCATATGTTTTCTTGACAGATGGCATTTGTTCTGTGAGATTCAGAAGCATCACATAAACTCAGTGGTTTCTAGATGATGGAGGTTATGTCTTAATGCTTAGACATTGCCTCCCGTTCAACATTGTCAGACATCATGACAACAGCCGTGTGTATATAAAGAGACTTTCATCAGGAAAAAATGTGGTTAAAAAGTATTTTATTTAATTAAAGGTGGATTATGTTTCAAAGTCATTATCTGAAAAGGTTCTTTAAGTCTTACAGTTACTTAAACTTCTATTTTTTCAAATAATGATATACCATTTAATTAAAAAAGTCCTATCCTTTATTGAAATGTGGGGAGACAGAAGTGCTTATACAATAGAATGTGCTGAAAAGTCATTATTCAATATTGCTAGGAATTTATAAAATATGCTTAATACTTCATTAAAATATGGAGCTCTTTAAGAGTGTTTCAGAAACCTAAAGAGAAGTACTGGAATAATCTTATTTTGTTTCCACTGCTATATCAAACAAAATTCCAGATTCGTAATAACTATAGGAAATAAAATGAAGTTTACACCGGACAAAACTTTCTTTGATGCAACCTTTGAGATTGAGCCATGGAATCAACGACACCTCCTTCAGCAGCCATGAATGCAGCACCTTGGGTCCTGTTGCTTTTTATAGGAATCAAGAAAAAAATTACAAGAAATGGAAGCAGAAATGTGAACAAGAATTAAGCTGAACATTTCAGAATGTGTGATTACTTGTGCAATACAGTTACTGCTAGGTATTTTACATTAAACTCTAATTTGTATAAACTATTTGGGCTGTTGATAAATAAGAACTGACAAAAAATATGCAGAGGTTTGATTGAAGTAGCTGTTTGCCCCAAATAGTTCATTCATTGTTGATTTGGGTAAATTCTATCATTTTAAGAGATAATCCAGTTTTCTAAAGTAGTAATTTAGAGGAATATACTAGTAGGTCTTTGAGTTAATCTTACAGTGACAGATATTAACAAAATGGGTGCATGCATATCTATTGTTTCTACATGAAACTATATTTTTATTGCGTAAATGTGTGCACATATTTCATGACAAAGCATGACTCTGATCAATGCAATAATAGACTTTTATTGTCTTGGAAATATCTGCATTATTTTATACCTAACATCTTTAAAAAATAATTTTATTATACTTTATATACTTTAGAAACAGCAACAGTTATACTGTCTCAAGATTGCAAAAAGTTTTATTGGCATGACTGGGACAAGATTTTTTGCAAAACTTGGTATTTTTCATTTGCTTTCTAATAATTACCTGTGATTACATTTAGGATATCGTGACTTTATATGCAGATGAAATAACTTTTTTTTCTGAGCTACAGATATATTAATATATAATACATAACTTATATTAATATATAATTGTATAGCATTACCTGATAAAATACTTTCACTAGGATTAAAAACATTAAAATAATTTTTAAAACAAAAAAATTTGTACATTAAATTTAAAAGTAGTAACTGAAGAAGGAAGACATAACTCAAAGTACTTAAACAGGGAGAAAAAAAAGCGCAGCCTTTTTGCGGTGTGCAACAACTGTGCTTGGTTATTTTATATTCTTACTTTCTGCAGGTGTGTTAGACACAGTCTTTAGCTAACATATGAAAAAAGATTGTCAAATTCCTAGTGGCCTATCCCAAAATGTCACATCTCAGATTAGATAAAGTTTTGTACTTCCTAAAGCAGAAAGTTTGATTGAACCTGAATGAAATATTGTAATTAACTTAGACTGAATGATCCACTAAAATAGCCTCTATGTGTTAGATTACAGGTGTTTCCTTGTATAAACAGGGAAATAACCACAAGACTTTCAGCAAGACAACCGAATATTTTATTTCCTTTCTCCCTTCTTGTCTATCTTACATGCAATCCCAATATTTTTTTATTTAAACCTTAGCAGCTAGATGATCATTGATTTTTTCAAGTGTTAAATCAGTATATTTAAAGGATGTTACAGATGCCTTATGTTAAGTAGATTTCAGGCTTCTCACATAGTTCCATTGTATGCATCTAAAAATAAGTGCCTGATAGGCTTTGTAATCCACCTTGGTGTTCATGGAAGTTTACTTCCCAATTATTATAGCTGAAGCTGAAAAGGATGAAGAATTGCACTGCATATAGGATGTAATTCAAATGGCAAAAGGACTAATGTGCTCAATCTACATATATTTTTGAAACCATTCTGCAAAGGATGTTTGGCACATTTGGTTTGTCAAAGAATTCCCTTTATTATATATAATTTTCCCCTCCTCTATAAACTCATTTTACAGCATTCCCAAAGAGCATGCAGTTGTACATAACATGTTACAGATGTTGGAGCTCAATATTTGCATACGATTTACTTTTTGCATTGGATTAAAGGCAGAGCAACACTGCATTTTTGCAATGCAGTGCTGGGAACATCTAATGATGTACTAAATGTTTCCTCAGAGACTGATGTTTTCCATATATTCAATATTCCAGGATCACCTCCTCCAAGCTCAGGAACAATGCATCCCAACAAAGAGGAAGTCAGGCCAAATAGCATGGATGAACAAGGAGTTTCTGGGCAAACTCAAACATAGAAAGGAACCTACAGAAATGGAAGCATGGACAGGTAGTCTGTAAGGTCTACAGAGAGATTGTCTGAGCAAGATCAGGTTAGAAAAGCTAAGCCCTGATAGAAGCCCTGATAGAACTAAATCTGACTAGGGACATCTAGGTCAACAAGAAAAGTTTCTGTAGATACGTAGGTGATAAAAGTAAGACTAGCAAAAATGCATGCCCTCTCAAGTAGGAAACTAGAAATCCATGTTCCTGCTGTATAGAGAAGGCTGGGGTATTCAAGGACTATTTTGCCTTGGTCTTCATGTGCTCCAGCCACACCACCAAGTCACACAAGGCAAAGACAGGGACTGGGAGAATGAAGAATGGCCCACTGTAGGAGAAGACCAGGTTTGAGAACATCTATGGAACCTTAAGGGTCACAAACACATGGGAACTGATGAGCAGCATCCACAGGTTATGAGGGAACTGGTGGAGGAAGTGGTTAAGCCCCCATCCATCATATTTGAGAAGTTCTGACGGTCCTGTGATGTTCTGACTGAAAAAAGGGGAAACACAACCCCCATTTCTAAAAGGAAGATCTGGGCAATTACATGCCAGTCAGTCCCACCTCTGTGCTGATTAAGATCATGGAGCAGATCCTTTTGGAAACTATGCTAAGGCACTTTGTGATAACCAACATGGATTCACTAAAGACAAATCATGCCTGACAAATCTGATCGCCTTCTACTGTGGGTTTACAAGGTTGGTCATTGAGGGAAGAGCAATTGATGTCACCTACCTGGACATGTGCAGAGCATCTGACACTGTCCCACAGGACTGCAGAGACACAGATTTGGCTGAAGGACCTTTTAAAGGAATTGACTGGAGAGTTGCACTCAAAGAACTGAGGTGAGTGGCTCGATGTGCAAGTGGAGAGCAGTGACAAGTGGTGTTCCCCTGGGGTCAATATTGCCTAGCACCTAGTTAAGGTATTTAGCCTTTGTGTCTACCTAAAGAGTGTGTTAATCTGGTGCTCTTAACTATGGCAGAATTCAGCTGTTAACCAAACTCAACTACCGTAAGCAAAGACCATCTTGCAAATTGTGTCTCTGTCCATTTTACTATATATTCATTAACTTCAAAAATAAATTCTTTGGCTCAGGAAATCTCTATATTTTATGCAGTTTCTGAGGATTTGTCTAGGGAAATATCCTTATGGGATTTTTCTCATATTTTTCCCTAGATTTTTCCCATTCACTCTCTAGAGACTGAAACAGATAAGCCTTTACATTTAACTAATATGGCTGGTTGCATCTGTTTAAGTAATTGTGTTCCAACAAGTATAATATTTTGCTGAATTTAATTAATTTTGTTTGAGTACGCACAGTATTACTCCCAGGAACTACAACATCCAGAAACAGCTAGAAGGACATTAATTGCTTATCTAAACATGCAAATAAGTAGAAAGTGAAGCATGAAATTACTTTCTGTACACTATATACTATGTTTGTCATCGATATGCTGATGTAAGTATGGCAATGCTATTTATTTGGATCTGTGATCATTAGCCCTGACTCTTGTTTAATGTATTTTAGCAAACATTACCTGGAGGTAAATCCATGTGTATATTGCACATATATTAATTAGGCTGTTTCATTTATTGTGGTTGACAAAAACCTTTTTCTTCCACCATCTCATTTTAGACGATCTAAACCCAGCATAAATAAACAGACTAAACCTTGGGTTTTTTCTTGCTTACTCTCCAACCTATTTGAGGTCATAAATACCAATAAAAACTGCTTGTTTTCCTAAAGGTGTTCCCTTATAATGTGATCTTTTTATTTCAAAGTTAATATATCCATTTTTACTCTAACCAAGATATTCAGAGAACCACTACGTGTTTCCCATGTGCCTGGGAAAAACTCACCATGCGCTGGTGAGACCACACGTCAAGTTCTCTGCCCAGTTCTGGGTCCCTCACTTCAAGAAAGACATGGAGGTGCTGGAGTGTGTCCAGAAAAGAACAACAAACTGGTGAAGGAACTAGAGAGTAAGTCCTATGAGAGCGGCTGAGGGAGCTGGGGTGGTTTAGCGTGGAGAAAAGGAGACTCACGGGAGATCTTTTCTGTCTCAATAACTGCCTGAAAGGAGGTTGTACCCGGGTGGGGCTCAGCCTCTCCTCCCAGGCAACTAGTGACAGGGCGAGAGAACATAGACATAAACTGCGCCAGGGGAGGTTCATATTGAACATCAGGTGGAATTTCTTTAAGGAAGGGGTTGTTTAACATTGGAGCAGACTGCCCAGGGAGGTGGCAGTGTCACCATTCCTGCTGGTGTTCAAGAAAAACCGGCTGTGGCACTTAGTGCTGTGGTCTAGTTCACAAGGCTGTGATCGGTCAAAAGTTGGACTCGATGATCTTGGAGGTCTTTTCTGACCTAAATAACTGTGATTTTGTATGAAGTAAAATATTCAAATAAGTAGAAAAAAATTGTAGATCTATGTATTTGTTTATACAATACATCTCTATACATCTTGAACTAAAACGAAGTCTGAGACAGAAATAAGTGCACTTATCCCATTATCTCAGCAACTGGAAATATGACCATCAGGGTGTAAGGAAGATGCTTAAAAATGGAAATCCAGAGCTTTTTCAGATGCTGTGCCTCATTCCTGAACTCTACCTTCTTCTATGTCAGTCCTATTCTCCTGTACCAGAGTTGTATATATAAATATATGTTTTGTATAATGGTTCTAGATACCCATATTTAGAAAACAGAATTGTTCTCCTGTGTTCATAGAACCTCAAACTGTCCTACTAGTGAATCCCAGCGTATCTATAAAATAAACAGGCTTTATTTTTATGTCTTTTGAATTTTCATCAAAAGAACAAGATAGGATAAAAAGAGAAAAATCTTTCAAGTTCATTTGATATCACATTTGTTTACATATGCCTACCTACATACTTATAATTAATGTTATATGTTTTCCCATAAAAACAGTAAAATGTCATAAGCTCATTTGAAACCTATGAGCAATAGTCAGTTTTGTTCTCAAGAGAATAAGTGGTAACCTACTTATATTTTTTCTTAGTCTTTTTTTTTACTTTGATATCTCTTTCTATAGCATGTGTTCCCATATCAAGTGATTTTCACAATATTGATAAAATGTCAAAGAAAATTATGATTAACCAATTTAGTTTTTTAATTGAAAAAAAGGTTGATCTTGCATCTGGAATACATTCTGTGTGCTTATAGTATTATGTCTCTGTCATTAAATTTCTGTTGGCATTTTTAGTGTTTTGACAAGATTACTTTATTCATAAGAAAATGGATATTCAAAAACTTTTATAATGTCTTTCTGAAAGTTCTGAGTGAAGGGAAAAAACATAACACCTTGCAACAGAAACCAGATTAAAGCCTGCTTCTATTTTTCCTAATCTATTAACTTTTCAAGGAAAATATTCTGTAAATGTGACAGAGGACACATCTCTGAAATTATTAACAATAGACGATAAAAAAATAAGGTTTTGCACAAGGCTTAAACAAGTTCCAACAGTTACAGTTGATTCATTACCTTGATCATCAAAAAGAATTAGTAGCTGAAAATGCAATGAAAGACATTACTGGGCTTTGATCTATTTAACAGTTTTAAGATAAATTGTGTAAAGTGTCTGCAGTCAATCAGTAGCAAAATGAAAGAGAGCTGCATGAATGTATATGTGAGGCATCATCAGAGCTGCTTTCACATCAGGACAACTTTCATTGTATGATGAGCATCCAGCCTTAGAGGGCTGAATAATCTTTTTTGAGGACAAGCAGTTCTGAACAGCACAGTTCATGTCTGCCTGTGTTCTCTCCCACAATACAGATAAATCAGTTCTGATGTGATCACAATTGGAAAGAATCATGTGTGTTATTTTTAAAATGATGAATCTTGATTTATGTCAACTTGTCTTTATCAAAAATTCTCTATGGAAAACCGAAGTTTGAGTTGGGTTTCTTCTTCCAGAAATCTTGCAAAATAATCCTTTCAGCAAACAGGGAAAATCTGTCTCCATTGAAGACCTAGGTTTACTTCAGTACTCTGTTTTTTCATTTTACCAAGATTTATGTTCTAATAGCTATTGCATGACACTCTTGAGACTTTTCATGTTGCATTAACACATATACATTTTTAACTACAGCAATTCAGAAATCTGAAATACTTCTGTTACAGAAAGCATTTTAAAAAGAGGGTATACTCATGATTGGTTTTGCCAGAACCAAGCAGGAAGAAGAAATAGAGCCTTGTGGACTTTGGGGAAAATAAGCAAGCCTGATGTTTTATCCGCTTACTTGGTTTTAACCCATATGTATACAAAGTCTGAGTCAAACATTATTCTGAACTGGTTTATAAGTTCTTACTTTGTATAATAATAGCAAATAGTACAGGATAAAGTTGCAGACCTGTTTTAAAGAAGGTTTGATGTTTGATGTTTCAATACTTCATCTAGCCTTCAAGATATGGGTAATGCTTTAATACAAAAGTAGTTTCAAAAATACAAAAGCAGAGAAAAACAGAAAAACCTTGAGAATATATAGAATATGCTGACACTTTTGCATTGGTTTATTCCTCTCACTTAGACAAAATCACCAAAAAAAAATGGCTTTTTTTAATCTCTTTCATTTTGTTGGGTAAGGGTGTAATTGCTTCAGATGTTAGTTTCTTTTAATTTAGTTTCACATGTAGAATTTCTGTTTGTAAATGATGAATCATATTCCATACTGTTGAATTTGGTTACCACTCATATATATTTTCCCTCTGAACTATGAGATATCCTTATGTTCTGAGACTTCTCCAATTAAAAAAAAAAAAAAGATACTTAATTTTTAAAACAACAAAAAAGACATTCATTATTTTTATTTTTTTATCAACATTTGTGTGTTTTTAAAGTTAATTGTTTTACATTTTTGAATGCCATCTCTAATCTGGCCTGCATCAAATGAAGTATGGGCAGCAGGCCAAGGAAGGTGATTCTCCCTGTCTACTCCTTGCTAGTTAAATTCTTTCTGGAGTATTGTGTTCCCTTCAGGAGTCTTCAGTACAGGAGGGACATGGACCTGTTGAAGCAGATCCAGACAAGGACTACAAAAATGATCAGAGGGAATGAACACCTCTTCTATAAAGAAAGGGTGAGAGTTAGGGCTGTTAACCTGGAGAAGAGAAGGCTCTGGAAAGATTTTATTGAAGCCTTTCGATACTTTAAAGTCACTTATAAGAAAGACAGACTTTGTATCAAGTCCTGCAATACAGAACAAGGGACATGTTTTAAGCTGAAAGAGGTTAAATTCAGATTGCAGATAGTGAAAACAATTTTTACCATGTGAATGGTGAAAATATGGAACAGGTTGCCCAAAATGTTTTTCATGCCACTTCACTGAAATGCTAACATTGAAATATTGGGTTGGATGGGGCTTTCAGCAACGTTCTCTAGTGAAAGATGTCCCTGCTTATGGCAAGGAGGTTGGACTAGATGCTCTCTAGGGGTTCCTTCCAACTCAAATACCCACATGGTTTCATTATTTTTTTTCTGAAGATATAATATTATGAACATTTTATAGAAGATTGGTAAGGTGAAATTTATCCACCTTAAAATTGGACATCTGTAGGGAAATTTGTCATGTCACGTCACTTTATAATTAAGGAAGGAAAGAGATACCTTTCTGGTTATAATTCATAGATTCTATTTTCATATCTGCATGAAGTCAGTCAAATCCCACATGGGTTTTTTAAAGCATCTAAATAGAAAAGGAAAAAACCCATGAGAAGTATTGCTAAAAAATACCCATTAAAACCTTATCAATAAAATGAATTGTTTTTAAAGAAGAATAATATTCACTTCCAGTAAACGCTGAATAGTGATTGCCTATTAAAAACATTAATGTCTTTTAGAGTGTTTCAATGTAATAACAAATATATTGCCAGTCATTTATAAAAGATTGAATACCATGTATACTTAAGTATCATCTTAGCAAACACTCAATAAAATTTCAAATGTTATCTACAATTTCTTACTGCTTTGAAATCACATGGGGTAGTGTCAAGAAATTGATTAAAATTTAAATATAAAAGAAAGATCACAAAAGTTTACCTTTTGAAGGTTATGTGCACTGGGAATTCATTGGCTTGTTGAACATTTTGAGTAATTTATGCTTTTAATGTTTAGAATTATCTTACATAGTAGTCTTTATTTTTCAATAATATTATATTATATGCTTTTTTGTTCCTTATTCTGAGTTAAAATACTTGTGGATGTATTCAAACTATGATGTGTTGCTGAATTTAAAAGCATACTTCAGGGATTTGCTGTAGATTCACCTAAAACAGATTTGTGGAAAAGAATACTTAAAAACCAGATAGTTAAGAGGGTTAATTTTCTTGTGTATTCCCATTGAGTATTCTCTTTTTCATAGAGTTCCCATTATTATCTCTTCCTAATAAAGAATACACTTTCTGTTAATAAAATTAAAAGCCCCCTTTTGCAGAATTTTTCCAAAACACACCAGCAGACAACTCTTTCTAGATAAAAGATATGTATGTCTTTGTAATAACCTGAAAAAGCACATCAAGCTGGTTTTCTTAACTATAAGCTTGCTTAAACTAAAAGCATATATACAAGACATGAAAAAAAAAGTCATCTTTTTGCCCCTTATCATCACTTACCCACTTTTCCATCCTTCTACAAGCATTTTTAACCTTTGGACTTCATATATTTAATGATTTTGGCAGAGGAGGTCAAACATATTAGTGTTCTGACCTGGAAGATAAAGGATTACCTGGAGGTTGCTATTCACCACAATAATATTTTACTTGAAAATTCTAGGGTTTAAAATGAAGGCTGAAAATGTTTGTTTAAAATCTAATACATAACATCTCAAAATCAATCTGTCATATCAAAATGAATGTTTCTTATAGTTTGTCTTTTGGTTAGGAGGGGTTTTCTTTCCTTTCTTCATTTTTCTGCTACATCACTAGTCATGCAATGTCCTGTTGTGATGGCTAAAGACAAATATTTCTGAGAGTAATCCATAGTACAATGGAATGCTACAGAGGGGAAAGAGTTGCCAACAACAGTCCCTGTTTTTTCTTTACTCTGCAGGTGGCTATATAACTAACAGGACAGTTGAAGATTTGGTGGCAGGAGGAACAGTTTCATGTTTACTTACTCCATCCAGAAAGAATAATCAGTTGTAAAATATATTCTTATATAGTCAAAGTACTTTTTTCAGAAGAAATTGAGAAAATCACTTGTAAAAAGGAGAACATTGTTGTTTGCTTGATTAAAAAACATATGCAAACTGGATATTAATCCAAAAGTGGGTTTATGTGTCTTTTTTCTTATATTTTTTGAGCAACCTACTATACTAGTAGCACTCTGTGCCACATGTCTGATGCCTAAAATATCCCAAAGATTTATCTTAACCAACCTATAAAAATAATTGATTTGGGAAACAGGTTCTGCCTCTATTTTTCTGAGAATATTTGCAGAGTTTTCACTGTCAGACCTCAGTTCTTCCTGGATTAAAAAATTTCTCTTTATTGAGTTCCCTTTCCTTTCTAAAATGCATTTGTTACAGGAAAAAAAAAAAAGGAGGTGTCGTCTCTGAGTAACTTCTAATATTGCTTGATAATATCTGAATAAAAATACACATGAAGCAGGAGTTTTGTTAACCTTCTTTAAAAGAAGACAGATTTATAATCTTCTTGAAAGGAAGACAGATATTAGTGCAGTACTTAATTTTAAGGATTCTTTTTCCTAATAGTAAGAATATAGAAATCATATACAGATTAGGACATCACCATTATAGATGAGAGGGACAACGGTGATGTAAAAATACCCTTTTTATATAACAAGTTTTTAAAAAGAAATCCGTGCTTCAAAGTCAGGAACGCAAAAAATTAACATCAAATGATGTCAGTGTACTAAAAATACATTTTATCATAATATTTTTGTATTGTTATTTCTATGCCTTACAAAGGCCTAAAATTATCAGGATTTATATAAACTAACATTAAAAGATGTCTGAAATATATTTTATTATTCACTAAAATTTTCTAAGTCAGAATTAAAGAAACTTGGTGGAGGAATTGACAAAAGCACATTTTAGACATTGTACATGTTAAAACCCAGAAATATGTATCATTTATAGATTACCTAATTTTTTAATCCAATAATATTAAAATGACCTCTAAATGTGTTTGCTTTGTGTGCTTTGTATGTATTGTGACTTTTATGTATGATGTACAGATGTACTTATCGACATAATTTATTTTTTCTTCAGGGATCATTGCATACATAGAAAAACAACCAGACTGCAAATCAAAACCCTCAGAGTGAAGGAGGATGAAATTATGCATCTTTTAAGTGAAATATCACAAAATTCAGAGTATGTTTTATTTCCAGCACTCTTGGTTAGATGATCAGATGATTCTTGATTGCAATCAAATGCACCCAGCAAGGACTTGGAGTGTACATGATTTTTAACTCTGATTGGTTCATCTCTGCTTAATAGCTTGCAGATTGAACATTCATAGAACACACTGTAAGTGAAGTTGGAATACCAACCTTTTGACTTGCACTTAATGCTAATGGCAAAATTTTGACTTAATGGAAACAAATTTAAACTGCAGAAAAATTAATGAGCTAATATCAGTGTTCAGAACCAAATACCTTGATTAATGGTTTCTGTAGTTTGTATATCATACCACCACAGTACTCCAAGTAAATATTTGAAAATGTAAATTATATCTGAGTTATGTGCCAGCTCCACATAAACTAAATGTATTACAGAATGCTGCAATGTTTTTGTTCATACTATCCAACACATTACAGCATTGCAGAATTCTGCTTGAATGATTTGATTAATTACTTTTGTTCATCGTTCTTATTTGATGTTTATTAAATGAAAGTAAAAATTTAGTAGATATTTAGGCATTTTCCTGTCACATTTCTTTCTTAGAGACAGATTCCTATTTCAATTATCAGTGCCAAAAATTTTTATTACTTTAAACAGTTTGTTTGGAGAAAAAGTAAACAAAGGCATTAGGTCATTCATTTGAATAGAGTCTGCATCTGTTGCTTTTAGAAGTTTTTGTTTTCTGAAATAATTTCCAAACTTCCATGAAATGAACTCAATATCCTTTAACAAGGCTTATTGGGCATTATAGTAAAAGCATCATCCACCATTGACAAAATTAATTTCTTTATTAATATGAAAGATTTGGGCCATTAGTAAACTTGTTTATGGGTTGAAACTGTGTAAAATAGTAGTTTGCACCAGTTTGCAAAAAGAACAAATACTTCAAGTAAGTATTTCTGAATTTTCCTACCTGTGACTGAATCTCTGCGTTGATAATTCAAATAGCAAATTTCACTGCTGGGCTGATTTTACTCCTACATGTTTCTACAGAAACTAATACATAAGGTCACAATATAATTGCAATGAATTTCAGTGTTTCCACCAACACATAAACATCACATGCTAATGAAATTTAATATGTTTCAGAGAAGGTGCAGGACGTCAGCAAGTCTAATAATAAAAGTCTCATTTTTTTCTCTGATGTTCTAGTTTATGATTTAATATAAAAGTTTTAATGATGTTGAGAACCCAAGATTAATGCATTAAAAAAGTCCTCAGGTTAAAGAGAAAAAAGAATTCTAATTGCAGTGGAAACCAGGAAATCTATTTAGAAATAACACTGGACATACCAGCTTAGGTAAAAAACTAGGCAAGTTCACATTCAAAATTGAGTTTCTAACTTATCATCTCTTAAGATCTCATAAAACATTTTTCATAGGTCTGTAGTTATTTCTTCTTTTCTTTCAAAAAGTAATAGAAAAGGTGCCTCAGTTGCTAAAAAAACCCCAAAGAAAGTGGCAGATATTTTAATTTATATTTAAATTAATAACTAATTAATGATCTTAAAATTAATAGATTTAATAGTAATAAATTTGAAGATTCCCTAGTTTTCATCTCAAGTTTCATCAAATTTAACCACCATCTCTTCAGACTGTAATAGAAATAAATACTCTAAATCCAAGACCTTAAGGTAGAAAGTAACACCCTCTGCCTTAACATGTTGTATCAACATCACTTTTAGAAACAAGGATTTTATTCAGCATGAAAGAACATAAACAATATTCAAGAATCTCTGCTTGCATTTGAAAAGAGAATCCTTTGACTTTTATGTTAGTAGCATTATCCTAGTCATGGTTGCAGTAACCAAAACCTCTCTTTAACAAAGAATCTTCAATTTACTTGTACACAATTTTACGTCAAGAGATTTGATTGTGATACTCCAACAAATCAGAACTGGCATTTAGCTGTCATTCCATGAGTATGCCATAAGTTCTTCGTTATATCTGCTTCTATTGTGTGGATATATTTTGCTATTTAAGTCTTATCAAATATTATTAGGCACATCTTCACATGCAGATTAGCTCAGATTTCCATTAAATTCACTGTGAGCTTATATAATCTATTTCAGATGAAAACATCTGTAGTCAGATAAATAAACTGAGGGGTCTAAAATCTGGAGTTGCATTCCAGATGGAAATTCTGGCTTAATCTAGAAGAGACTAGAGATATTGAAGAAGAAAATAGTTAATTTCTAAAAATATATTTTCAATTGCATTTTTGATATTTCCTTACTTTTAGGTATCCCATGACTGGAAACTAGTAATCAATTGCTTTAAAATTGAGTAAATGCTGAAATTGATTCTGAGTAATCAGACACATAAAAAGGCACATTTCTTATGCACATAACTTACCATGGGGTAACGTATTTGGATTAATATGAGACTTATTATCACAGGAATAAGTGGGGAAAAGTTTGATTGACCTTCAAAACTGAAAAATGTGCTATGGAACATGGTTATCTGTGGAAAGCACATCTGAATCTAAAGAATCACTCTTTGTGATGCACTATGAAACCTTATAATATGATACGTAATCTGCTTATATAGAGACTCATGTTAATTAAAAGTTTCTATTAATTTTAAATATTTGTTTTAAATATTTTAAACCAAAACAGCTCTTTAGAATGCACAGAAAAAAATGTTTAATTTAGAATTATTGAATTATCTGAAAGAAAGTGTAGGGGAGTAGTTAGCTGATTACCTTCTCCTGAGAAACTTTTAAAGCACTTCTAAGTAGACCATGATGAAATTTTCCTAATAAAAAAATCGCAATTATAAACTAACAGGCAAATGCAGGAGGCTTCTCTGTGCAACACAGAGTCTCTGAAGACTATTTAGACTTTATGGTTTCATCACACACTGCATCTGTATACTGGTAGGTAAAGCTTTCACTTATGATTAAAGGTATGCAGTCAAATAACATATTTGTCCTTCCAATTAGTTCAATTTGGCTTCATTCATTTCAATTGTCCCTTTGAAATTCCAGACACAATTATTCTAAAAATTGCTTATGTAAATAAATGTGCATGAAATCAGAAATGTATTGTTGATGGCTGATATGAAATATGAACAGAACACAAGGGACAAAATTTTACCAGAGGAAACAAAGAAACAGAGAAGTTAACCACTGGTAAAACCCATGTTTAGAATCAATTATGCTAGGTTATTTCTGCCACCTGAGAGACCATTCTGAAAATGCCTTAAACAATAAAATATTTTAAAAGTGATGAGACAGGGAGACCAGAAGCATTAAGCTGAAGCATTTATTAAGCTAGACGCATGACGACCTTAGCTGAAACTAACTAACAAAATATAATTTCCCCCTTTTTAGGGATGAGAAACCTGTTTCTCACTTCTCCATTTATGATGTTGGAGTGAAATGCAGTGACACTGAGTGAGACACATCGAGGGGATATTTGCAAGGAATTTGATGTCATGCTTACTTTTGGATATGCCGCTATAGAAAATATGTTAACCCTAGACCCACTGAAAAATACTGAAATACTTACAGTCAAAAACCAAACTTCCACAGTTTTTATTATCAAATACAAGTTGCTGTTCTATGATCTCTCTTTATAGTTTGGGTTTTTAAAAATTGTTTTACTGGAGGCATCAGATAACTAGTTACATATTTTATAGATTTACTAAAGGAATGTTAGGGTACACTTGAAATCTCCTAACTCTTAATTTATTTTCTTTTTGATTAAGGGAGAGTATATAAAAATAATGACTAAATGAAATACACATTGCCCCCCTTAGTTTAAAATCCACTCAAATAATAGGAGAAAACCCACATAATTTAACAATTTTTAGTTCAGATTTGTCATACGTTTGTATAGGGTCTCTATCAGCCATGACTCACTTAAGCGATAATGTGTGATTCTCCTGTGATTTTTATCTTGCATAAAGTTACACATATTGAACGTGGGTGTTTAAGAATACTCATACCCATTTCAGTTTTCAGCTGTTACCCACATGGTGTTCCTGAACGTTTTACATGCCACAGCTTGTTTACCGAGGAGGCACTGCATTTTTCCTCTTAAAAATGTTCTGAAGAACAGTGATAGATTATCGTAATTTTCAGTGCCCTTCAAACGTGTCTGCTACTTAGAGTCTATGGCCAGATGTTTTGAAAACTATTAAGCTGTGTAAACGTTATTGAGGACAAAATATCGATCACATATAGTTGTATATCTGATATAATAAAGACTATACTAAACATGTCTAGAGGAGATCAAGATATAACTATAGTGTTACTCATTTAAAGCAAATTTGTTTATTGTAATTCAGTCTGTTTCATACTCCATTCGTTATGATTTTTAAATCTATCACTACACAGTCTACACGTATCAGCAACTGCATTATAAGGAAACAGTATTTCATTATCAATATTTTTTGTTTTATTAATACATATTTTGCCTGCAGAATGCACCCCAGTAACAAACAAGTTTTCTCTCTCTTATCTCTTCTGGGTTGCTTGTTTGACCAGTTTTGTTTGTTTGTTTGTTAGCTGGTTTAAACTTTGCTGGTTGTCTCCATGTTTGAAAATATTTGGAAATCCCAAGAATGTCTTTGGATGCATTCACATATCCATAAGGCATGAATGTACCATTCCATCCATCCCTACACTGCAGCAAAAGTCTAAGATACGTTGCAGGTGAGTGACATTTTCCACATGTACAGTCTCTTCATACTGGGTAAATGAAGAGTGTCCAGAATCCCTTGGATTTAACCCATCTAAAAAACTAACATGGCACATATTCTTTCAGCTCAGGAAAAAAACCCCAAACAACCTAAAACTAAACCAACCAAACAAAAAAACCCTACCAAAAAAACCCCAAAAAAACAAAACCAAACAAAAACAAACAAAAAAAACCCACCAATCCAAAACCAAACCCACAACTTCTTAGAAAAATCAGAGAATTTATTTTTTTTATCATTTTTTTTTTAATTCTCGCATACATTTAAATCAGATTTGTAAGTGTAAAATTTCGTGGGAAATCCATAGAAGTATTTAAACTAATTTTTTCTTTAGGTCTTTGTAAAAAGACAACTAATCACTTTTTGAAGATGTTCTAAAACAAAGAAAAAGGTAGTTTCTCTTCCTGAGGAAAGCAAGGCAACGATTTTAGAACAAACAGACATGAAGAAAAAATTAAGTTCATCTCTGAAAAAATTAGGCAGCAAGGAACAACAGTACATATTTTTTTAAATAGTTAGACACAACAATTAGTATGGAGGTAATTGCGTGAAAGTTATTAGAAGTTCATAGCATGCAATAAATTAAGAATTTGGAGTGAGCTGTAAGGCCTGTAAGGCCTTTTAAGAAAAAAAATGGCCAGTAATTTTGTATAATGTCTCTAAGATAAAACAGTATAATATTCCAAATTTCATATCCTAAGTCTTTTGTCTCTTAATGAAAAATAACTCCATTTTCAAAAAGTTTTTGATATACTTGTAAAATTAGAAACAGATTGCTGACATTAGTCCTCTGTAATGGAAATCCTAGGCACAGTAATTGTAAGGAGTTTCCTTTTAAAAGTTAATTGAAAACACAGCTTGATGCCATATGCAGTTTCAACACTGAAACTCAGTGCAATAAAATATAGAATAATTATGTTCATATATTCTTTTCTTTTTTTTTTTTAATTCTTAAAAAAAAGACAAGTGGAGTACATCTCTAAATAGATAACTGCACAAAGAAAAACTTTCATCCCTTTGAGGGAACAAAAGAATGCATTATCATTTATCATTACATTCAAATAATTCTAAGTAATCTTTTCACCTGGATGTTGAAATCTGCTCACATCTTTAAATACCTGTCATACAAAAAAGGGTGACAAGATCCACATTTCCCTTTTTCCAGGATATTCCAATGTCACCTTTGTGTAGCTGGCTTGGTCTTAACCCCTCTTATTAACAGAGAGAGTTTTATATTGTTCTGCAAACTATAAATCCTTGATGAGACTGGCACTATCGTGGCCCATTTTGCAGAATGTTGTCTACACAGAAAATCAGCCTTAGATACTGAAATATTAGTTAGCTTTTGCCACTCAATTCCGTTAAACTGACCTGCAGAACATCTATTTAACTGGGACTTCTGATATCTGACTGCCTGTCAAGAAAGTAACTCCAAGGAGCCTACTGTAACTAATAAATTATATTTTGAATTTAGGATTGGTGTTCTCGGTGATATGAAATTAAGTATAAATCTTTATGGATTTTTTTTTAATGAAAATTATTCGGTTGCCATTTTCTGTAAGTTAGACTATTTGTTCCTTTACAAGTGAACAGCTAAGAAACAATATAAATAAAAAATAAAATGTCTTTGATTACTACACTGCTATGACTTGGAAGTTCATGTCTCAGAAAGATAGAATTTGAATTCCTTTTATTAAAGCTCTTGCTGAAGTAACTGTTAATAACACACTGAGAAATATTAATTTACAATTTTCATAGTACTAAAATATAGTGATTTGTACAGAAAAAATGTAACATCATGCTTAACTATGATATATTTTGAATTCTCCTTACTATCACGTCATTTTAAGATGAAAAGCGCTAGGTGTTTACGACAGTTCCATATTGCACAGAATTTATTGAGTGAAAAAAAATTAATGAAAATGTAAAAATTAAACACAATAAAGCATGTTAAAAAGTTTTATTCTGAGTAGGACATAAAGCATCATGAAAACATGACAGTGTACTCCAGATGCATGCGACTAACGACTAAAGGAAGGCAAAGAGAGAAGGACATGAGGTCAATCCACCGTGAGACTCCATACATTCACAACCGGATTACGACTTTACCAGCAGTGATGCTCACAGCAGTTTTTAGTCTGAGGCACGAAGTGCTAAATGACTGAATATCCCCATTGCAAGAGGAACATTTCCAAAGGTCCCACAGGGTGTAGCTTCAGCCCTAGTACTGCATATCAGGAAAGAATGAAGGGCCAGTGTCACCCTTGAGTGCATAGCAAATACACAGCGAGGGAAATTAGCACCACAAAGACTTCTCCATGCAATAGCATGGGATAGATGTATGCTCTGAGGAACTGGGGACTGCCAGTCATGTAGGACAAGCTGTGGTTCACATGCCAGCAAATACCACGGACTTCAGATGGAAAAGAATATTGCCATTTTAGGGGTTAGAGAAGGGAGAAATGACCAGCTCCCACACAAAACCAGTCTTGCTTAGCAATTCTTCTATAACTCTGCCTGCTTTGATTTGAAATATATACTTAAATTATCTCTAATAGTTTTTTGCTATTCTGTATCCTTGTGTTTCTTTGTTTTATTTTATTTAGATGGGTGGGGCTTTTTCCTGTAATTGTCTCCTTTTCTCAGCTTTAAAACTTCATCTTTTTAATAGGACTTTTCATTTCAAAAATTTGATGTCTGTACTACAGAGATCTATTCACCAGTTCAACTGGATAAATGTTAAAATTGTCATCAGAATTTGTTTTCTTCAGGAGACTTCTGGGAACACTAAGGTTGACAATAGGCCTCAGAAAAACAGCAATATATTCTGGTGCTATTTATTCCTTTTTCTTTATTCTTGCTAGGAATTGTTCATCTGGTCTCTCCCCGGGCAGAACATCTTGAAGGACCTCTTACACCAACTAGAAAGCAAAAGAGTGTCAAAATAAAACACTTGTAGAAGTTTTTCTAATAGTATAATTCCAACAATTTTTTTCTATATTTGATATATTTTAATTTTATATGGCTTTGTTTCACAAAGTATCTAATCAAGAAGGTTTAAATATGTTAGTACATATCATCACCTTGGTTTCCACTGGGATTTAGTCAGAGTTTCTATTTGAATTGATTGAATTTGCAACTAAGACAAAACCTCTGATTTTTACTGAGGTACATTATGTTCTCTGCTGCCTGCATTATGACCTCATGCCATCCATTTATCATAATCAACAGCACGTACTTTGATGGAAACTGATATCAAACTCCCAGCCATGAAACTAAAGCAGTTCAAGAGTGAGGACACCACACCATAACTTCTTTCCAGCAATAAATGTTAGTCCCTTCACATATAACGGTTTCTCATTATAAGAATACATTACTTTTCTTACACAGTCAGCATTCATCACTGGTTTTGTCCACAAGAGAAATTTGTTTGCTTTGCTAGTGGAGCACTCAAATTTTCTGTCTGTTTTTAAAACAACACACATATTGTTATGGCTTCCAAAACAAAACAAGGACGTATTTGTAGTGCCACTTTTCTTCCTTTTGCTTCTAGTACAATAGCACATTTGTATAACAGTGCTTTTTGATTGTCCAAAAAGTGTTTTCCATTCTTCCAAATAACATTGCACACCAATTTTCTCTGAAAGATTTGAAAGTTGTTTATATTCAATACAAGTGTTTCTCACTACACTTCTGTCTCTCCAAAAGCTTCATAAATACAAGGCTGTCAGTATTTATTTATTGCTTGAGATTATTTTCCCTAGGACATTTCAGTATAAACTACACACATTTAATGAAGTTTTGTTTTGGTTTGAGCTTAGCTCATTACTGTTGCACACTTAAATAATCTTTTTGCAGTATCAATAACACGGCCTTTATATAACACAGTGCTTCTCATCTATAATATTTAACTTATTAAAGGTGATTAAGCAACTCATAGCTTTGACAAAAGTTGCAAAGTGCCCCTGAGGGGTTTTTAAGATTTTTTTACTAAAACATTAGTTGTATCTGTTCTAACATCCTAAGAAATTATGTCTGCATTTTTTAAAATGGATCTGCAGACAACTCTAATTGTGCAATATTTCTGTTTAGAGATTACTTCACTTAATATATGTATAAGAAGACTTCGTCATGGTTTAGGAATGGTGCTCCCCAATTTAGTGCTGCCATGAAAACCATGCTGCTGCTCACTCCCCTCTTCCCCCACCTGGTCTCCCTGCCTTGGCTGGAGAGGAGCATTGAAGGGACAAAAGTTAAAGATCACGGGTTTAGACAAGAAGTATTTACTGGAAACAGGAGTGAGATAGGAAAACAAACGGTAACAGCAACAATGCTAACAACAGACGTGCAAAAAGTGAAGGATTCACAGGGAAACCCCCTGGACAGCAGACAATACCCGACTGCTCCCCCAGCCAGGCTGCAGCAACCCCCTGAAGGCACTCCCTTCTCCCCACTCCCAGTAGTGACAGGAGGTGGAACTGAATAACCTCTGTGTCCTGGCCATGCCCCCACCTGGATACTGCAAAATTTAACCCTGTCCTGGCCAGAAGCAGGACAGAAATATAAAACTCTCAGAGCAGTTATGATAAACTTGCAAACCATATTGGTAAAATGGTCTCAAAAATCGTAAACTGGCTTCAAATTCAAAACTGCCAGCAACTTGAAAATGTTTGTCACGGACCTTTGTTTTAGGTCATTTACACAATCCATTAGTTCAGGTTTTTTTGACTCTGTGAACATAGTTCAGACTTAACTTTATTAAAAATCAATATGCTTGACATCTTTAATTAATGCCTTCTGAGATCACAACATTTCATTTCACTTCTTTCAAAATATTGTAAATGTATGCAAATCTTGTACATTATAAACTAGTGTAATTGGTTTGTCTTCATGGGATGTTCTGTATTTCAAGGTTAATTACTTCTTCTACTGTACATGTTGTTTCATTTGTTTTATTTTCTAGTCCGCATCATATTTTGATGTAAGTAGTCTAAACAGTTTCCAGAGAGGCCTCTTCACATGTGTTGCATTTCTCTGAGCCATGGCATAGGGAGGGGTAGGGTTCAATCAAAAAGGATTGCTTGGATTAAACAGAAGTATCTTATGAGAATCTATTTAATGCGTAAAAAATATAGCATAAAAACAAACTAGTTTATTTTGACTGGGTTGCACAGTCTTTCACCATATTGAGATGTTTTATTATCTCATGCTTAGCCATTTAGTAATGACTGTGGGGTTCATCTTTTCATGCACCATTAAAAGTTGAGTTGGGAGAACAAAATCAATTATTTTATACCTGTTGAAAAGAACTGACCTTGTACCTTA
This sequence comes from Atrichornis clamosus, assembly GCA_013400975.1. Classification (NCBI taxonomy): domain Eukaryota; kingdom Metazoa; phylum Chordata; class Aves; order Passeriformes; family Menuridae; genus Atrichornis; species Atrichornis clamosus. The sequence goes on along the minus strand of WBMZ01006185.1, from coordinate 186,560 downwards.
TTTTTTCTAAATGGAAAGCAATTTTAAAGAAATATATTTTAAATTGTTACTATGAGGATTTTTAATGAAAAGTATGCATATGTATTATGTACTTACATATAAGATCCCTAGAAGACTCCTTTCATTATTTATTTCAAATAACACCTCTAAATCCCATTTAATTTAATTAAGATTTTTTAAGTATGTCCTTAAATATTAGATAACCCAGTACTGACCCTTGAATACATATTTATCTTTTTTTCACAGTTTTCCTTAATGTACTAAAAAAACCCAACAAATTCACTTTTTTTTCATTGTACATTGTTATTTTATATGAGTTAAAATAAGCACAAACTTCTTTAAAAGTCTTGATCATGATTTGGACTTGCACAGAGTTTTTTTCTTTCTCCCATTCTAGATAAATTTCTTTTTTAGTAAGAAATTTTGAGAACTTTTCTAAGGCTCAAAAAAATTCACTCTGATGTAGTCTATTTGAATAACGAGTATGGATCTTTCAGATGTTTAAACTGTACACTTCTTTTTTAAAGAAGAAATCTGCAAATTGTATTGATATGGGTGCTTGTAGCAGCTTATGTTAGAAAATGCAATGTTCTAGTTACATATTATGTAAGAAACAATGCATAATTAGAAATTAAGAATATATTTTTGAGAATGATTAAGATTATTCTTGTAACAAATTACAGAAAATGTTTAGAAATATGAGAAGTTGACAGTCTTAGCCTTATTTCTTCTAGGTTCATTATCTGTTTCATTGTTCCTTGGAAAGCAGCATGCATTGCAAGATATATTATCTCTATGCCCAAAGATATATAGCATAAAATACAGTTTGAGTTTGTGGAACCTGAACTTTAATTAACATAATGTTTTACATTTACTTTCCATTCTTTCAAAGAGTGGATTGATACATGAATCTTCATTAATATCTTCCTTCTCCTAGACCCCCAAAACACACATATTGATCTTGCTTGCCAGACAAGCAAATTAAATGGCTCTGGTTTTCTGGAACTCTAAGACATTTGATCTGAGAATGAAAACACTGGCATATAGTCGACATTGCTCTTTCTGGTTTATCTGGCTTTTGTACAATGTTCACATTAGCTCTGTGCCCATAACCTCAAACTGAATAACACTGGAAATGCCTGATATATAGAGGAAGCTTAAAGGAAAATTGCCAAATGAATATTGGCCTTTCATGTCCTTCTCTGGTTAGCACATGTGCAAGTTGGATTCAGAATGGAGAACAGAGAGATGAATACTAAATATTCTCAATGCACTCTGTAATGTCTTTTAAATTAATTTCTTTAGGACAAATCCAACATGTTGATCCAACTCAATCATTTTTTAAAAACATCTTGGTCTGAATAAGATATCATTTACTGTAATAGGCAACTATTTCCAACAGTAATGAAAAACATAAAGAGAAATTTTGGGACATAAACATGAGTCAGAAGTGAAATCCCCAGAAGGAGAGACATGACTTATATACAATCGACTGTTTCACATTGTCTTACTCAGACTTATAAACATACAAAGGATTTTATTTGTTTAAAATGAACACAAACATAGTAGGGTCTAATCTTTGACCAATAACTTCTGATGGAATGTTTAGATGCTGTGCTAGAGGTTTTGTGCAGTTAGTAGCAGTTAATTTATTTCGTAAAGGCAATTAACTCCTACACTTTCTAAATTGATGTTTAAAAATGTCTATTTTGGCAGATTCAGTCTGTGAAAAGGATCCAGGTGTATGTCTATATATTGCTTGAAACATGTACATTTTCCTTCTGGTCTGGTGAGGTAGATTGTCCCCCTGCAGCCTGTGAGGACCTCCATGAAGCAGCCTGTGAAAGGGATCACATCAGGACAGAGAATCACACTGAAGCCCATGGAGGACCCCACACTGGAGAAGTCTTTCTCTGAAAGACTTTATCCCATGGTAGGAGCCATATGTTGGAGCAGAGGAATAGTGTGAAGAGCAAGAAGAGGCAGACATGAAGTGTTATGAACTGATCACAAACCCCTTCCTCATCTCCCCCTGCCCTGCTTGCAAGCATAGACCTAGAGGAGCTGGAGAGGACAGAATGATGTTTAGCCTGGGAGGAGGGCGGGGCTGGGGGAAAGATGCTTTAGTTTTTGTCTTTGTTTCTCATCATCCTACTCTTTTTTTAATTGGCAATAAATTAAATAAATTTTCCCTAAATCAAGTCTGATTTTGGTGGGAGGGTAACTATTGAGTGATGTGCCTATCCTTATCTTAAGCCATGAGTTTTCCATCTCACTCTCTTCTTGTGTCCTATTGAGCAGGGTGAGAGAGAAAGCAGCTAGGGGGCATCTGGCAGCCAGCAACCATGAATCCATGACAAATTTATTCCTAAAACTCAATAAAATTGGCCCCAATGCTAAATGGAACTTTTATGCAGTAATCCTGAAAAATCGGTTTAATAACAATGGTACACATATCAGGAAGAGCACTCTATGATCATATTAACAATGTAATGACATTTGATGTAGACTTCTGTTTGCTAGCAGATAGATAATAATGCATGGGTGCAAGAATAATAACTTGATGTCCCGAGTTTCAGTAAACATATGTAGCAAAATATGGCGGTAAAAATGTCATTGGTTAGATTCTTGATGACTATATGCATATGTCATGCTTTAGGAAAGGTATTATGCAATTTAAAATTTCCACTCAAACCACGCCCAACCATCTGCCACTCGCTCACTCCTCGTCCCCTCCCATCCCTTCCCCTGTGTAGGGCTGGAGAAGTAAATTAGAGGCACAAAAGGTAATGAGCACAGGCTGAGATAATAATTTACTGGAAACAGCAGTGAGGTAATAAAACAGTTGCAGAAATGATGCTAAAGACAGAGGGTGCAAGAAAAGAAACGTTATTGCTCAACCCCCCACGGAAAATCCCTGACAATCTGCCACACTACCCTGACCCGGAAGTAAGGCTTTTCCCCACTCCTGGAAAATTATGTGAGGTGGTATAGAATAACCTCTGGGTCCGAGCCATGCCTCCTGGTTACTGTATGAATTTTTTACTGTGATTGTTCATGTCCTAAAGGATATTAACAGTACTGTGAACTTACCCACAAGGGCTTTAAAATTACTCAGAAAGAGTAAAATTAGCATAAATTACACATTTAAGAGACTGGAGACATAACAGCTTTGAATGGATGCAGGACACAGGATAATTTAAACTTCTACTTTCTTGTACATTTTTTTTCAGCTTCTTGGCAACTAAGATTAACAAATATAAAGGAATTGTAAGCAGTTAAAAGGAACATTTCTCTCTCCCACTCCCTCCTTCCCTCTCCTCATACCTCTTCCCTCCCCTCTTTTCCTCAGGTCACCATCTAAGTTACACTTCTCATATTTTTTCAGTTTGTCCTGATATGTAGATACCTATTTTCAGTCTAACACCACCAACATTTTCTTGAATTTTAAAGTGCCATATATTTAAATGGGTTTTTAGACACATGATTCTCCATCTGTTTCAAAATTCCTCTAAAAATACTTTTCTCTTGTCTGCTCCTCAATGTTTGCCTCTTTTTTCAGAATTTCATTATAGTTATAAAGGAGATTTATGTTACATTTTATTTAGGGCATACAAAAAAATTAGTGTATCATATCTATAACTATTATTAGATTTTGAATTTCTGATTTGACTTTCGCAACCCCACTCCCCACCCCCAGCTATTATTATTTAAATTACAGTCACTTTTTCAGCACCCTTTGTTTTCTACTGTTCTATATTGGGGTTTAATTAATTTTTTAAACTTATTTTCATTTCTGCTGTAGTAATTTCTCACATAAAAAATACAAAATTCTTCATATTCAGGAACATGATCTTTTCTGATTTATTTCATGGTAAAATTGTTTGCTCACATAATCTAGTATTGTTATTTTGGTCTTAATGAGTCAAAAGTCCTATTGACTGTTTACACATTTTGTCAGAGTATTTAGTTAGCTAACCTTTAACAGATTGACATTGGAAGGAATATTCTGCCTTATGGATTTCTGTATTTTTAATGAGTATTTAAAGTAGTTTTTGATGCAAGGTTATTCATCCTCAGGTAAGCAGTCAGAAAAGTGTTGCCAATGTCTTTTACGACTCCCCCACTGGAGGTTCAACTGTGACGAGCTCTGCAGAGTTTATGAGGTCTGCAGATGCTGCTGGATAAAACAGCTACACTGTTGTCTGGAGGTAGTCATGTGCAGAGAGAAAACTCAAGGTCTCTTACATAGTCATTCAGATAATATAGCACTAGCCTCACTCAGAATAAATGAGAAAATTATAATTCATGCAACAACTTGCACAGGGATTGGTTTCTAAATGAGACCAGGTACCAATGTGCAAAGACCGGAATAGTGACTGCATGAGAGAAAATAGGTGTCTCTTTGGGAAGACAATATATATGAACAGTTGGTGTTACTGTACAATTAACCCTAAAAGTGGCAATTCCTATACATATTTTTTTGTGGGCCTGTCCTCAGCATTGAATTTTGCATGAATTTTCTAACCATCATCGACTGCCTGATATTTTGAAAATTACCCCCAGATTTTCACACTAGAACAGTAGAACAGTTATTGTAAATAATTTTATTGATTCTTACCAAACATACACAATTAATATTTTTTTCAGCTCTTTGGCTACCATAGTGTTTTATGTTTCCTTGACTGTCTGAAATATAGTTTAATCAAGAATTTTGTAAAGTTTACATTTAAATGCAAGAGCATTATACATTGGAATAACCCCTTGATAGAAGACCTGTCACTCTTTCACATACTTTTCTTGCTTGAAGCAGAAATCCACTTTTTTGGGTACTTGGAAGAAAATTTTGACAAGGGGATTTTGATACCAAGTGAATGATAAAGACATAAAAACAGTAACCATCAAAGAAGACACATAACTTCTTTTAGTTTCAAACCCTGAAGCACTTAAATACATATCTGAAATATATCATGAACAATATGAGCCTGGTTTAGGTGTTTGACTGCCTGAGAGTAAAGTTTTCCCTCACAGATTTTATATTATATGCAATGCCAATTGATGTACTTTATGTAGGTGTTGTACTGAAGCTGTTTACATAATAACTGGTTAATTAAGAAATTACTGCTCCAGGAACCTGTTATTTTTTTTTTTCATGAAAATCTGGTGTTCATGAATATTTTCATTGTTTATTCAAGATAATTTTCTTAAAATAGAATTTTCAGTTTTCTACAATGATCTCCTATTATAGACTTTAATGTAGCCAAAAACCAGAAAGGAAAGGGAGGAAAAGGGTAGATGAGGGATGGAGGAAAGGAAGGAGGAAAGGGAGAAAGGGAAGAAGGGAGAAAGGAATTATTATGGAATATATTTTTATGAAAATTGTGCACTAGAATATAATCAAGATAATTTATCTTGACTGATGTGGAGACGGCATGATAACAAGACAAAAATTTGTACAGAAGTTCAAATCTCTGGCTACTGAGAGAAAACAAAAGCAAAAAGGAAGGGAAAAGGAGTCAAAGTACTACAGATTGTTGTAGATGACTAATTCTTCTTCATGCACTCTCAGAAAGCAGCTTGAAAAAGGACAGTTTGAAATAAGGAAACTGAAAACAGATTATTATGTGTTGGTAGCACAGTAGACCAGGAAGGACTGCTGATAGGCAGTGTAGAATGTTCTGATAATATTTTTAAACACGTAACACAATATCTGGTACTATCACCCAAGCATTCCTGATCTTGTTACAGTGAAAGCGTTGAACTAAAACATCATTTCCAGAGCTACTGTTCTTTAATTTTGTGTTCCCATGGCCTACTTTCAATGTGAATATTAGGCGGTTAAGGGATAAAACAAAAAAGTAAAGCATCCATAACCATACCCTTCTTTTGGTTTCATAAAAAATAAAAATTACTCGAGAAAGTTGAACTCCAAAAGACAATTTAATGATATTTTATGAAAAGGAGACAATATTTATGTAGGAACCAAAGTGTAAATCTTGGAAATCAAAGTGTAAATCTAACTCATGTTAGCTCCTGAGTGTTTTTTGGTTACATTTAAAAGGAATTTTTAAAAGTCCCACAAAACAAACAAAAACCAAAAAACCCCACAACTGTAAAACAAAGTGAAAAATTTCCAACTTAAGAGGGAAAAGGCTGAACAGACCTAGCCTCACACAAATGTTACATAACTATGAAATACTTTTGGCTTTATTCTAAAAGTTATGCCTTGCATGAGATAGTATTTACCTCTGTTGGTTTTGGTTCATTATTAGCAATATTTTCTTATTTTTTCCCTTTAACAGAATATTTTTTACCAAAGTGATTGGTTCATATGTTTTAAGTGGAGCAGATTATTTAGCTGCGCATCAGAATATTTACTTTTATTGTTCTAAATGTCTACATAGAAATTGAAGATAATATCTTCAGTTTGAATCTAGAAATTACTGATGGCAGTCAGATGCTGGCAGAAGGCCTACAGAACTTAATATAATATATGGTATTTAAATACTAACTCAAATTGTGCAGAACTGTAAGCAAAACATGAGTACTTCACAAGAGGCATTAAGTCCCTCTTGTACTGGTAAACTTGCTGCGTCGTCTTATTGCCCAGCAATAGAAGTGTAATGTGCTGATCTAGAGAGACATAATTTTCCCACTCTCAGAAAATTTTTGTGATTTCCCAAATGCTTTCATGCAGTGTTGGCCAGAATACTTGGCTAAATGTATCCCTTGTGGATTTTCTTATTGACCAGTATGGTTGTAATGAAGGAACATTCAAAATTTTCAAGGACAAAAAAAGATACTTAACTCCAAAGCAGCCAATCTCCGCATTCCCAGGGTTTACAATGCTCATGCTTGATGTGGAAAAACCTACTTTTTATTCTAATTAAGAATTCAATATTTATACAAAATAGATGAGATCAAACAGTAGAAAATGAGTCAGGTATTACAAAATAGCCAAATGTTTAAAAAAGGAAGAGATATAAGTCAGACAGAAAAGAGGCAAAGTACATCTAAACACCATAATCACACTGTTGTTAGATACTCTGGAGCAAACAGATGTGCAGTCAGCCCAACCTTCCTTCCAGTACTTTTTTAACTGATGTTTCATTCACACTGGTATATTCCCACAACAGCTTAATAATCACTAACAGGACTATTATGGTTTTTACTGAATTAATATATACTTCTTTCCTAGCATTTTCTGTCATGCCCAACACAATTCAATATCCACCCACTTTGAAATGCCCTAAAAGCCTATTTGGCTGCTTTTTTCAGAATTACCTTTCTTTTCCAAAGCTGATGTCACTTTGGTTAAAGTTAACTTACCAAGGTAATATACATAATTGGTGATTTTGCAACAGGTTAGTATGACCATACGGAGAGACTTTTTTTCCTTCACAAATGGTCAAATGATGGAGCTTTGCTGTCATTGCTGCTTCAAAAAGTAAAGGATCAGTGCAGATATATTATAATGAGGAACAGCAAATGTCAGATGCTCCACAAATCCCTCTTCCCATATATATGCATAAAGATTGAATCCAGGTCCAGAAGTTGAACTACTGCAACATTAGTCAACACAGCTTGGCAGACATTCTGTTCTTACTTCCTTTCAGCTATAAAGACTCTGCAAGGTTTGACTGTATCATGATAATTTTTCTCTCTCCATACCATGATTCAACATTTCTCCATCATGGCAACTCGAGGCACTAGCCAGATCAGGAAACAGAATTTAATTATAGGGACGAAATATTCTTCCCTCTTTTCCTGATGTGAAAGTATGTATCTTTGAAAAAAGCAGATATTTCTAATACTTTTATAACTTTACTGAAATTAGTGCAAAACTGATTGTTATATTTCATCTGAACTGTTGTCAAGCACTGGGGAAAGGCTGCCCAGGGAAGTAGTTGAGTTGACATCCCTGGAGGTATTTGAAAGGTGTGTAAATATGGTGCTTAGGGACATGGTTTACTGATGGACATGGCAGTGTTAGCTTAGTGGTTGGACTCAATGATCTGGATGCCAAGAGGCTTTTTGCTTGTTGCTTTTGCCTTTTTGCCTAGTCTAAGTTGGAATTCCTGAGCTGTTTTAGATTAAAATTACCCTAGATCCTAGACAAAACAGAGCCACCCAACTCTACAACTTTCCAGGGTTGAAAACGTGCTATCGCAGAGTGATGACTGAAAGACGAACATTTAATTCTGTGTCTTAATTGAAGAAGCTGTGTAAACTATGTTTTTTGTTAGAAGAGCATATATATGGAGAGCTATGGGATAGAGAGACGTTTTTCTATTCTTTTGATCTTTTTATCTTTTGCATCTTTTCTTTTTAAATCTTCTTATTTTTTACACAACACCCTAATCCCCTTACCCAAACCTTGGTATACTGGGCTTTCCTTCTGGGCTGGGGGAAGGACTGCCCTTCCCCCGTTTGTATTTCGGAGAAGCTTCTGAAATAAAGTTTTTGCTTTTTTCCCTACCTTTATAAAATCTGACTCCAGCTTTTGTTTTTTTGATCAAGGTGGGGGCGGGAGAAGGCAACAATCTTAAAGGCCTTTGCCTACCTAAACAATTCTATAATGTTATAATTCTGTCAGGCTGACATCTGAAGCTGCTTAATACTACTGACATCCACTGCAGATTTGTTTTGGAAAGAGGCAACCAGGGTGGTACAAAGCAAAGCCAGAAAAAGAGCTAGTGCTGTAGTGCTTCCTGGACACATAGTCCAAACTTTTTCATTAATAAAATAATTTAATTAATTAATATAATAAACCTGTTTCTAAAGGTACAATTACAGCCCATATTAAACCACAACATGAATCATAAGTATTGACGCTGCTGTCAATAGGCCATCCTTCTTCTGTAGAACACCAATATTCTCACACCACTGTTACAGATATGTAAAATTGACAATAATTATATAGTCACATAAATATTCAATTGTCATATGGAAATTTAAAATATGGGTTATGACAGCCTGAGAGCTTACTCCTTTAATCAAAATCACAGGAGTAATTTATTTGAGTAGTACCTATCTATTGACACTGAATTACTCAATTTATAAACTGGAATATTTAAAACAATGTGGCAGAGTCAATCATGTTCTTGGATTCTAAAGACAAAAGGATATTGAGAAGAGGCATTTAACTTTAAAAGATGTAAATAAACTTCACTGCTGTTTGGTGCTTTTTAGAACTGTTTCTATGTAGGAGCCAAATTCTCATATCATCAAAAGCAAGACAAAGAAATGATAAAACTCTCATTTTCACACTGAAAAGTGACAGATGTTTGAGATCATGAATGATGTTTATTACTGAAAGTGTGATTTTGCACTCCAGATTGGGATATTCTACTGTTCCATGCTAAGTAATTTAAAATTTCATGACAGCAAAGCATACTTCCTTGTATGTTAATTGTAGGACCTAAATTCATGGACACTGGCATAAAATTAAAAAAAAATCCTCTTTGACTTGGTAGAGAATATATATGTTGTTTAAAATATTTATTAGTTAGTAAATGTGCGTGTATGTTTAATAGAACCAGGCAAGTATGAAATCTGAACATGTAAATATGATAAAATGCAGAAAAATTAGATTCTGCATCTTTGAGTCAAAAGAAGAGTGTGTATAATTTACACCTATATATCAGAATAGACAAGTATTTGGTTTCTTAATAAATTCTTTTGGATGAATTCATGTCCACTACCAAAACAGAGCAGTTATTATTGCCATAAATTTACTGTATGATATAGGAAAGACTGAGGTGAAGTTCATTAGGTATCTATTTTGTCATGAACAGTGCCCTAAAATGCCCTTACTAACAGCTATATAAGGACAGATACTTTAGAATCACAAACATTAAACAAATAAAATTCAAATGGCTTTTCTAATCTCACCTCCCATCATTAAATATCTGGGGAAAAAAAAAAAAACAGAGCAAGAAACATTCAATAATAGGAACTCAAAAACTGAAAATCCATTAGTACAACTACATATAAAAGAGAAAAAAGGTACATCCTAGCAGTCAAATTTAATCATCATGGTCAAAAAAAAAAAAAGTGATACATTATTTTTATAATTGTTATTCTATTAACATCAACATTGGCATTAAAGTATTATACAAAAAGAATTTTGAAAATGCTTAAATAATGAGAAAAATTAGATCAGATGTTTTAATATATAAGCATTTTCAGTTCTATATTTAGAACAAATCTTCAAAATATGCTTAAGTGTTCTCACCATAACTTCCAGCACTTTTTTCCAAATCATACTTAAATGAGAACTAAGGTAAGGTAATAAAACTCCCCTATGCAGTTAAAAAAAACTATTTCTGAAGAAAAATAATCCAACAACTCTTAATGATGCAATATAAAATTGATTAATCCAAAAGAAGTGTTACTAATTTTTTTAAATGTTCTTCTAAAATATATTGATTGGGTTATTGTTCTACCTTTCTTCTAATTATGTCCTAAGGGAAATTTTATGAAAAATGTATTATTTGGGGGAAAAAAAAAGCTCAAGAAATGAACTTTTATCTTTGAGATTTCCTGTAAAAAATGTGCAATCCTTACTACAATAAATACTGTATTAGAAAAAGAAGTTGAGAATGTGGTTCTGTTTTTTATGAAGTGTTGTTTTATTCCAAATCAATCTTCTTGATAGTAATGAGTTTAGAATTTACATTTAAATGATTGTTTAGAACTCCCTCATATATATCTTAGAGCTTTTTTTAAGACTTACTTAAAATAGATCAATAGATAAAATCATATGCATGTTTTCTCCAAATTGAAGATACTGTTGTCAAAACATTTCTATTAATGATATTATATAGCAGTAGATTAATCAAGGTACTGGACTTCTGAAAATAAAAGAACAATGCTATGCATAATGGCAGGAGGCACTCCAGGACATCCCCATGTTATCTCATTCAGAGATATGTTTCTTCATGTGCATTAACACATTACAAATTTTAACTTAATATGATTTCACATATAAAAGGAGATCAAGGAAGCCAAAATTTTGACATGAATCTGACTAGATACCTTCTAGTCTGTCTAGCTCCTAGTTGCTGCTCCTAGAGAGATACATAAACCTGAAAAAGTACTTGCAAGACAGTTAAAATACCTGAGGACATTGCGAGTGACTCATAGATATCCAACTGCCAGCAGCTGAACCAAGCCCCAGAAGTAGAGCACAGGTCCCAAAAGTCCTCTCTTGTACCTGCCAGCCTCCTTTGGGCTTTTAAATATCATAGAGCTTCTCAAGTGGGACTAGAGATAGAAATGGTAATGCGCATCTCAAGTGGGCAATTGAATCAAGCTTCTGAAGTTAAGCTTCTGAATCTCAAGTTGAATATCACCATTAATGCCTGAATTCCTTCAAATAGCTTTCTTACATCCACTACAAAATACTAATCTAAAAATTAGTACTGATCTAAAACATCTTCATAATTGAAATCAACAGTGAATGCCATCACCAAAGCTACAGTAAAAGAAAAATTATCTGTAGTTAGCAGAATCTGAACTTACCAACATGAAAAGATTGGTTTCAGGGGGTGGGAAACCAGCTTTCATCAACCTGGTATATTTATAGAGCAATCATCTGACAAGATGTCAAAACATGAGAGGAATTCCTGGAAATGAACACAGTTGCAGTATAAAAGAAGTTTAAATGAACTTCAGATTGTATAAAGATCAAACTCTAGAGTTTTCCTCTTTTTTACTGTAAATAAAAAATATTGAAAATAATGCTGTCCATACTAATATTTGCCATACTGTTTAACTGAACATTGTACTTAAAACAAGTAAAGATTGAGTGGAAATGCTGAGAAAAATTTCAAATTTAAACATAAAAAGCAGCCTCTTACTAATACATGTACATGACATAAAAGATACATTTTCACTTCAGTGACCACCTGAATAAAATCAGAGATTCTTACATGTGGTGGATTGTCAAGATATGCTTCAAGAAGTACAAATGTATCTGACTTGTCAGACCTTGAGAGACTGAATGAGACACTTACGATCTTTGTGCTTATACAGTAGTTCATGCACCCCTATTTACAAATTTACTACAAAAAAATTATTGTCTATACAGACAAAATATTGTTTTTCTCAGCTATTGTGGTTTTAACAGCCCTGCTGTGTCAACTTCTTCTCTACTGTTTTATTCTCTGATGCATAATGTTTTGCAATATGTCAATGTGTGAAACTGGATGGATAAAAATTGGCTGCATTCAGTAACTTTCATTGCCCTGGGTTTGTATCACTTCCTAAACTGGGTTTGGACATTTTCATATTTTTCTTGAAGAATTTACAATCTACATTCCTTATGTGAGATATAAGAACAGGTTTTTTTAACCTTCTATTGTAAATGCTGAACTGAAAATGTGTATTCTAAGACCACTGTCCACCATGTAAGCAGAATTAGTAAATTAAAAACATTTTAAAATCCTGAAAAGATATCAAAGACAACAAAAATGAGCATGTGGTTCTACCTATAATATCGATTTCTGTTGTTCAGACTCTCAGCTAGTTTACAACACAATGATTTTAAATTCTGTAATCTAGTTAGTGATAATCTATATTCTAAGACTACTTGTCTATAGAGAAAATAGGGTAAACATGTTTCTTAATATGCAATATATACTCAATTATATATAGTTCCTCATGAACTTTCCGGGATAATTATTATTCTAAAAATAAATATGTATCACACTAAGTAAGATTGGTGGTGTATGTAAATAAAACCTAAATTATGTGCATAATAAAACATAGACAATATAACACTATTAAATTACTAAGATATCCTTGAAATAATAATAATGTAAAAATAATCAGTTGGAGCTTCTATAACCTAGTGAAGGACATGAAACCCTTTTTTTGCTGTGAAAAATAACTTTGTGGTTCCTGAAGTTCTTTTGTGCTAAATGCAAAGATCTTTGGTATAATTTCAAAAGAACAAGAAACAAAAATACCAATTTAGTATGGGAATGAATTTTACTTTCCTGTTCTTCCACATCATACACTTAAAATGTAGTTTACCACCTCATTAGTTCTGATCAAGCGATTACAATTTCCTGTGCCAACACAGGCCGGGGGGATGAAAGATTGAGAGCAGTTCTGTGGTGAAGGACTTGGGGGTGCTGGAGGAGGAGAGGCTGGATACGAGCCGGCAGTGTGCGCTTGCAGCCCAGAAAGCCGGTCGTGTCCGACACCAAATGGACCATTGTCAACAGGTCCAGGGAGGTGATTCTGCCCCTCTACTTTGCCCTCATGAGAACCCATCCTGAGTTCTGCACGTGCCTCTGGGGTCCTTAGTAAAAGAAAGACACGGACCTGTTGGAGCAGGTCCAAAGGAGGGCCAAGTAAATGATGAGAGCGCTGGAGCACCTCTCCTCTAAAGACAGGCTGAGAGAGAGTTGCAGTTACTCAGCCTGGAGAAAAGCCTCTGGGGAGACTTTATTATGGCCTTTCAATACCTGAAGGGGGTTTTTAAGAAAGATTGGAATGAACATTTTAGCAGGGCTAGTAGCAATTGGATAATGAGTAATGGTTTTAGACTAAAAGAAGGTAGGTTCAGAGTAGATATAATGAAGTAGGGGGTTTTTTTAGTTGGTTTTTTTTTTTTCAAATTCGGGTATAATGAAGCACTGGTTACCCAGAGAGATGGGAGATTCCCTATCCCTGGAAACATTCAAGGTCAGGTTGGAGGGGGCTCTGAGCAACCTAATACAGTTGAAGATGTCCCTCCTTATTGCAGGGAAGTTGAACAAGACAACTTTTAGAGTTCTCTCAAAACTCAAACAATTCAATGACTCTGTGCCATTTAAAGGTACATGTTCCTGTCTTTGACCAAATTCAGGAATTCTTACCTGGTCCTGAGCAATGTTTCTCAAGAAAATTAAAATTTAGGTATGATTTTGAGAGGTTGTTGTTCCTATTTAAAAATATAAAATACTTTCTCAAAATAACGTATTCAAAAGAGATTTTTTTATATGTAACTGGATTTTCCAGTTTGCAAAACTTTGTTGAATATTTCAGCCTTGGCAGCAAATATGCAAGTAAGAGCAAGATAATGCATTCAAGAAACACAAAATATAGACCTTCTCTCTTCTTCAACAGCCTCAATTTTTTTTATATTACGAAGGGGTTTTTTGTCTTTTTATTCAGTAAATTAGTATGTGATTATATTTTTTTTATTTGAGAATGCTTAAGCTTCCTTATGATAATGTAAATTTCAGAATTACATATCTTAGAAAATGTAAATATTAATTCTATGTTAATGCATAGTATAATTGGCAGGTATCTCAAAATAATAATCTAAACATTAGACAAATAAATAAGAAGTGAACATTCTGATGTCGAAATAAGATCTGCATGAAAAGCAACACAATTATTCCATTCTAAACATTCACTGGTCACAGTTGTAATATGCCATCAGTCAGGGTTTAAACCAATTTCTGCTTTAAAATAAGTAGGTTAATAATTCAGTTTAAAATCCCAAGTCATAATCTCCCAATAATACGGAGAATATATATTGCACAGCTTTTACAGAATTATCACTTCAATTATGCTGTGAAACTGCAATGACTCCTCTTCTTCATAATGTGTTTCAACTTCAGATCCTTAAACCACATTCTAAACATCATCAAGAGATCCATTTCTTTATCTTATTTTAGCAATTACAAAAAAACCCCCTCCAAATTTATTGAGGGTAAGAATATTGTTGTGAAACTTGCCCTTTTTCCTGTTGTTCTAAATCAGTTACAATAACTCAATCACTCTAGAATATGTACTATCTTCATCACTATCCTAATGCCTTCAAGTTCACATTTCTGCACCTTGATAACAGTAAACCTCTCTAAAAGATTCAGTACTGACCATGTTTTCAAAAATTTTTCTCCACTATAATACACAGCTACTTGATTAATTTTCAGTAGTACCCACTAGGCAATTTTACTTATATCCACTGCTTTTTATTTAAGCCAGCTATATAATTTTATGAAACTAATTTCAAGGTAGTGCTGTGCATTAGCTGTGCTAATAGTCTGTGGAGCAGGGATCTGCAGATGGTGGAACCGCAGCTGGATTTTAATTACAATAAAAAATCAGGGTCCAGACAGAAATACAAGTATTAACATCTCTGTAATTCCAGGTTAAAAAGAAAAAAAAAGGAAAAATGAAAAAAAGAAAAAAAGGCAAAAAAGGAAAAAATAAGAAAAGAAGGGGAAAAAGAAAAGAGAAAAGATAAATTCTTGTGATCTGAGTGAAGACTAGAAATGTAATTTTGTGTAATTCCTCTCTATCAATCATATGTGAAGGTATAAGACCGTTTTCTTCAGTCTATGTAATACATGCTACAACAAATCCAATGGCTTGTTTAATATATCTAGATTTGTTTTCCAGGTATTCTGGGAGGACTACTTTGTGCCTATTTTTAGGAGAAAGAAAAGATTCATAGTTGAACTGTCAATTCTGACTCTTATCAGGCTATATTCTTGTTTTGCCTAAAGGACTCTCATTTTCTTCCTGCCCCATAAATCTAAGGCATTGTCACAATATAATAAGTCTAATAATAGAAAGATTTTGGACCAGATATCTATCCAGCTTTCTTTGAAAGAACCTTTTAGGTTGATGATTGCTGACACTGAAATTGTTAAGTTTATTACCAACCTAAGTTTTTGAGTAGAAGGCATGTTAATGAATCCATCTCATCTTTTGAAGAGTGCAACAGGAATATACTGTTCAAGACGTATCCTTCACACATCCTTGTATTTTTACTTAGATTTATCTGAAATGCAAAGAATCAATCATGTTCAATACATCTAGGTATTAGGTTGTGGATTGGGTTTTTTTAAATGGATTTCCAAATGGCTTCTGTTTGATAAGCTCTTTAGTATTGATTGTTTACAGATAATCATCTGCATGGATTGTGAGTTAGGTTTTCATACCTGATAATATTCAGTTATTTAAGGGACTGAAAAGTTGTACTTACCTGTTGTGGTCCTTTATTTGACTATTTTGTTTATTCCCTCTGACTAAATAAAGGTTTTAATCTGTTTCTCAAGTGTAGTCAAAACAAGATTTTTTGCTTAAAGTCATCTTAAGTACAATTTATATACATGATCTGGTAGGGCCCTCTCACTATCATCCTCTATTAGTTTCCCATCTTGGTAGTGATGAGATTGAAGGAAGAAGACCTATGGCAAACAAAAGAGACTTCAAGTACTGGGACATTTGATCAAAAGAGTAGTAGAGGAGTTGTTTTCTCCTCAATCCCTTCAATACCAGGGGTGAATAATGAATGGAACAGGAAAACTAGTTGGATTTTACTACATGACTTAGAGGGTAGTGTTATTGGGGGAATTTTGGTGACTTTGACTTTGGGGTAATTTGCATGGCACTAGGCCTTCTCAGGACAAATGTGGTCCCCCTGTCTCAGAGGAGGAAAAGTTTACGGCCCGCGAGTTGGTGGGACTCATTGAGAAGACTTTAAACTATGTTTGAAGGGTGGAGGGGATACAAACAAGCTCTCTTAGATAAGCCAGGGGGTGGCATGCCAATCCTGTAGGTGAAATCAATAGTTCAGCTGAAGTGCATCCACAGCAATGCAACCATAAAATGGAGTGGATCAGGCCTCCTTGGTATCTTTTCTCTCTTTCTTCTCTCTGTTTGTCCTTGTTTTCTTTGTTTGCCCCAGCTCCAGACCACCCACTGAGCAGGACAAACACAGGATCTGAGGTCTGGTGATATTTACTTTCTTCCTTGCTTTGCCTGGGTAAAGCACAACTATCATGTTCTACTGCATAGTGATCACTCTTCTGGGAGTGGAGAGCTTGTGTAATGGTATATTGTACCTTGTGAGCCAGGACCTTTGAGGAGTTTGTTGTGGGAACTGAGAACTTACTGAAGTGTACTCTACAAAATAAAGGGCTTGTTTGCCTCCACTTTTGTGGAAGTCTGTTGTATACATTTAGTCAACACCTTTTCAGTCTACAGAGTGGGCTGATTTCTGGGGTTACGGTGACAGTATACTAAAAACAGAAGATTCCCTGACATGCGTCCAGTATTTGTTTTTGTTCAGCCTGACAAGAATTTGTAATGAACATCATGGCCCCAGACATGATGAAGTGCCACAGAAAAAATTACCTACACTGTGGAGTTTTAAAGTATGTTTCTACATATTCACCTTTTCCCCTAAAATAAAAATGTTTTGTCTTGATTGATACAAGTACTACTTTTTTTTGTCATCTATAGAGTGGTCGTTTATTCCCAATAACTGAAATTTTAAAACATTTGTAAATATGAAGCAATTCACAGGATATAGATAAAGGAATGAGGAACAGGATACTCCTCAACATCTCTCAGAATGGATCTTACTTTTCAGATCTTATTAATGGTATTTTTGATTGTATGTATAATTGGTAGTCTGAAAACACTGCAAAAACTTTTATATTAAGATTTAAATATTTTCAATTAGAGTATTTCAGGTTTGTTTTTTTTTCTTTCCTGGTAGCGGTTCCTTTCCCTCCATATCCATGTCTTTTCTGTTCATTTAAAATTAAAGGGGTTATCAAGGCTTACTGAAAGTGACAGTATCATCTAAGAAGAAAGGAAGAGAAAAAATAGAAAGGTTCCATCAAAGTAGGTACTTTGAGAAATGCTTCTGACAAGACCCAGACTGAAGCTGACAGCAGCTGGATTATGCAATCAATTTATGTAACTATGTAAAGAAATCTTCAAGAGTAGGTGAAGGTGGTTTTGAATTTTCTTTATTCTGTAACATCTGTGGATACGATTTCACTGATAGGCAGAGGGAAAGCTTTTATGTTGCAACACAAGAAACTGAAGATAGGTCTGCAAAATGCAAACAATTTATCAGGAAATTAATGTGGTTTTTTTGCTACTCAGTACACATTTAAAAGTAAGAGGAATCAGAGAATATGCTGACTGATACTTTCCATGGATAACAGATGTGTGCTACACAGACCCTTCAGGTCAAATCAGTAAGGGGAAAATGCTTTCTCTCCAGGTTTTCTTTTGCTATTGCTTTCCTTCTGAAGTGATGAGAGTAAACCCATTCAAACAGTGTCCTGGCAGCAGTTTGACATTTTAAAAGATCACAAGTACCATGTTAGATATCTAGGGAGCCCCTAGACTGCAATAACACCAAAAAGGAAAGTAATAAAGTAAGAAGCAAGCATATGGCCTGCAGTTGCATGTCTTCCTATTGATTCTGAAACTGCTGGAGTGGAACTTCTTTATCAGCAGCTACATAATCAAGTCAAAGCAATGCATCTCTGTCTGAAAATGCAGTAAAAACACTGTGTCAATTTAATCAAAAGTTATCAGTTAGAGAAACCCAGAAAATTACATGACATTACATGCTGATGGGTGTAAGATTGTTGAGTCTGAAACTCAAACTGCCAAAAAATGCCTGGAAGCACACTGATCTTTGAATTATTAGACCAACATGTCATCTGTTGGAGCTTCCTGACATGTAGAGGAAACACGTCTATTGCTATAGTCTTTAAAAAAGGATGATTTGTACCCTCGGAAGTGAACCAGTTCTACTGACTGCACTCCAGCTGGTGTTGCAATGTCTTTGTCTCCTACTTCTTGTTCCTAGAGTGATCACCATAAAAAATAACACTTCAATATATTCACAAGAAAAATTGGAGGCAATTAATAAATCTATAAAGACTTTCTATCTTCGACCTTGTTTATTCCTAAGTTGTACACAAGATCAGATGTAATTTGAGATGCCCTCTTTAATTCTCTGAGTTCCAAGGAGGTTCGATTTCCAAGAGAAATGTTTTGACAGGCTATAACAGAATTAAATTAGCCCAAAGTAAGACTAAGATTAAGGGGAACAAAAAATAATTTGATTTAACAGTGTATTTAAAAATTCCAATATGTTGCATTATTTAGTGTCCATAACAACCCAACCTGTAACAACAGGCAGGTTGTGGATCAACATTCCACTAGAGAAGCTAGCTCCCTGATCAAGATTTGTAGAGGAGGAAGACTAATGTCCTCCTTCATATGAAATAAAGGGGCTTTGTTGGGTGGCATGTGGCTATACCACACACAGATGACGTCCTGAGGCAGAAAAGTCACTACTCTTAATTGTCTTTCCATACAGAATCACAGAGACAAGACTGACATATCTATAATACAATAACTAATATATTTTTTTAAATGCATCAGTTTAGATCAAAAAAACCCATTTCAGTGTGAGAGACACTTTGGATTTGCATTATTATATGTGTAGAAGAAAGATAAATTCATTTTCAGGACAAGAATGTTTTCATTTACTCATTTATTTCAAGCAAATTCATTATAGGAGGGTTTTTTATGTGCTGGCACTACTTATTTTGGCTATTGCTCTATCATTTTACCAGGATTGTTTTAAATGACAGTAATGTCTTAGACATATTGAGTAAAAAACCATATCTGAAGAAATATTTTTGCAACTTTTAGAACTAATCAGAATTCACACTAGAAAAATCAAATTTGCTGAAATAGGACGAAAAAATCTTTCATTCATCTTCGTTAAAATTCTGGTTTAATCTGTTAAAGAAACAACATAATATTCAAAGTTAGTTTATTTTATGGATTTAAGGAAATTGGTGCATCTTCTGCATTGAAAATCATATACAGAACCAGATGATTAGTTGGTGTTAGACACTATTGAACTTTACAGACTATAATATATTTACTCATTAACTTGTTTTATGACTTTATAATCCATTTGTATATGTAAATCTAGATTAGAATTCTTTAGAATTTACTGTGACTTTACAGGGGATTTTATTTGGTCTTTATAGACTATCCCTGCAGTAGCAGGTAAAGCAGACTGGTAGAAACAGACATTGAGTGTAATGTGTTGTCCTGAGAAGTCTACCCTAAATACCCTTCTTATTTAATTTATTTATGTACGTATTATTTTATTTGTATCAGAAATCGCTTTGGATTATTCTACAGACTCAATGTTCACTTGTGTCTAGATATGCTCCTAGATATCTTACAGCTCAGTGACATACAAAAGAAATCCAGCTCAAGAGCACATTTCATGATGCAAGCACAATAAATGGAATGATATAGAGATTTTTTCAAAACCACACTCCTATGACTTATAGGCAGCTGTAGCTGCTCATCAGTGGAATTCCAACATGATGTGAAGTTTGTCATTCGAGAAAAATTGGGAAAATAAAAAGCTAGTTTTTGGCATAAAGGAAACAAAACCTACGTGGTGGTGTCCATGCCTGTTTAAATTTCTTTGCCCTTGTTTAATACTTGTTTGTACTTCTTCCATTCCCATAGCCCTCTAAGAATGGGTGCTTCTGGGGTGTTTTTTATTTAGTTACTCTGAACTTTGTTCTGTTGAGATATGTACTCTGGAGTTAACAAAACCAGCCTTGTCACTTTTCTCTTCAAACAACATCTAGAGTGTTGCATCTGACCTTGGATGCAGATTACTAGCACTTCAGTAGCTCTTGCATATTCACATGTTCTCTTTACTGCTTATGCTTACAGAGTTTTGTTCGTTTGTTTGCTTGCTTTTTTTCTTCCTGGAAATACTTGTCAAAGTGTTACTTTTTTGAACAACTTAAGTCTTGCTTGCTATTAATTTGTGTCTGTATAACAGTCATATGTGCATATATTTTCTCATACATGCCCACAAACATATATTTAATAGTGACCATGTAGACACAATATCATTGGTGCCTAATATACATTTATATAGTGATTCAGATTTTGTATATGGCAACGCAAAAACCTCTGCCACACTAAAGTTTAGGGACTGTGAAGGAACCTATATCTTCAGTGCCCTCTGTTTTCAGTGTTGTTTGGTGTCGTATTTGGAATACTGTGATTATTTTGAAGCTGTACATATTGCTGTCTTTATAAGAAAAGTCCTATCCATGTTTGAGACTATGAAATTAGGCAAAAGCCTCAGCTTTACCGTGTCCTTTCTTTCCAACTGCAAATACACATATATCAACCTGTCTTGTTACACCTTTTTACAATCAGGAGCTATATGAGGCAAGGAAAGTTCTGGATCAGTACTGTGACTGTATGAGGAGATTTTAATTTATAATGTGTTCTAAGTATCAATAATAATAGGCCATAACATTATTTATGCCCTTCCTAATTGCAAGTTTGGAGACCAATGACTCAGAGGCACAAAACTCTCAAAGACATAAGGGAGATCCAAGCTGTACAGTGCTTGCCCTTGAAAAATATTCTGTGTCTACTGAGTCACAGCGCTATTTTCAAGGACTTTTGCACTGAATATACTGACATAATGATTGCAGCAGCAGATTATAAATAGCTGTATTTATACATAGCTCTAAACTAAAAGAGCAGCAGCTTGCTTGAAACATTTTTAGTAAGAATTTTCCCCCACTCTTTAATTTATTCCTTTCTCCATTATGCTTCAGAACAACCTGGGCTTGAAGCTTTAAAACTTATGACTCCTGAACATGAAAACAGACAGTTCTTAATCACATTTTAGGTGTTGTGGTTTTCAGAGACAGGAGCGGCAGCTGTACGCTTGTCCTGTTTCCTTAGCAACAGAGCAAGGGGAGCTCAGGAGACTCCACTGGAGGGAGCCTGAGATGCTCACATGTTGCTCTCAATATCTCTCTCCACCTGTCACAGCCTACGAGAAGACCAAAATCAAAACCAGCTTGCCAAGGAAAGGTTCTGTATATATGACTTAATACTACTCCATACCAAATGTGTGATAACTGAATTCTAAATTTGCATGGTTAAGCGTTCAATGGTCAGGAGGGTGCAGAAAAAAAGTTACAATCATGTATGCTAAGCTGTGAGCTATGCCAGTTAAATTTTCTTATAAATCTTACAGTGTTTCTTTAAAATACTTGCTCACAGTGAAGACACTAAATAAATTCTCCCCAGTTTCAAGGACAGAAAATACTCAATGTTTCCATTTTCCATACAGCCCAATTTATGGAGCCATAGTAAGTTCAATTTTCCTTTGAAAATATAAATATCTTTCCTAATCTTGATGGTACTTAATAGAAAAAACATCTTAAATATCACATATTAATTTAAACAGAAGTACTAAATAAATAAATAAAAACCCCAAACACAATCCTTCCTCAAGGTTATGAAATACTTTATATTAGATTAATCCTGCCTAACTTTGGGTGCAAAGCTGTGGCATTATAAGAGGACATAATCCTATTCTCTATCTATAATAAATAGAAAATATAATTCCGATTTTTTATTCCATCTCCTCCACCCCTGGAGCAGTGTGACCCACATGGCAGCAGTGGCCTCCTGGAGTTTGGGGCAAGGTTTTTCTCTTTAAAATGTTAATTATACTGACTAAGATTTTGGTTCCATATACATGGGAAATTCTCCCTTTTGGACACAGCAGGATTTTTAGTGGGTCAGTAAACTTCACATCCTCTTAGTAGAGCCTTCAGTTCTTTTCTCCCCTTAGAGGGAAACCTAACACAACAAATTTTCAATCGAAGTTTCACTACTCCTTCCCTGACACATCTCATGATTTTTTTCACATGGAGGTACCAAAACTATTTTGTTGGTTCCAGGTGCAGGCTTGTTTTGATTTGAGCTTGGCCAGAGGCCAGGAACTCCCCAGGCTCATGGACTTCCCCCCACTTCTTGCAGCCGGACAGAGGAGAGGGAAGGAATAAAAAATTCAAAGCATCCACGAGGTTTATGATTAAATAACTCGAGAGAAAAATTCACAGGCAAAACAGGCAAACTACTTGAAAATATGAAAATAAACTTATTATGTTACCAGAAAAGAAGAAAAAAATTGAGAAGCAATATGAGCTGTGGGAAAAAGCACCTTCTTTCCCCTCTCTCACTTCCCCCTCCCTGCTTCCCTCCTACCCAAGTGACACAGGGAGACAGAGAATTAGGGGGTTTTTTAAGGTTAGGCCAGGTCTTCATATTCTCAAGGACTGGAGTCTTCCCCTGCTGAATGGTGGGTCCCCTGTAGAAAGTAAAGTCCAAAGTCCATCCCACGGGCAATAACAGCCCTCAAACTGCTGCGGCACGGGTCACTCCTTCACAGGCTGCAGTCTTTCAGCATCCCCTGCTCCAACCTCTGCAAAGGGGGGCTCTGCATTCCCATGCTCTTCCAGGAAACAGCGGCCCTTAAACTGCTGTGGTGTGGGCCACTTCTACACAGGCTGCAGTCTTTAAGCATCCCCCTGCTCCAGCATCTACAAAGGGGGGGCTCTGCATTCCCGTGCTCCTCCATGGGCTACAAGGGGGGCCATCCCGTCTCACCATGGTCTCACCACCAGCTGCAGAGGAATCTCGACTCCGGCCCTGCTGTATCTTCTTCCGACCTGGCCTGGGTGCTTCTCCATGTTGGCCTTTTAGCTCACATCCTCCTCCTCCCTGGCTGCAATTTTTAGCTGAGCAACCAGAATTGATTTGAATTCCTTCTTTAATCTGTTATCACAGAGGTGTTACCACTTCTAATTGGCCTGTGGCATGTCCATCTTTTCATCCAGCCAGACATTGGCCCTGCAGGACATGGTGGTGGAGCGTCTAGCAGCTTCTCATAGACGCCACCCCTGCAGCCCCTCCGCTACCAAAAAAACAGGTCTAGCAAAACCATGACAAGGCTCAAATGAAACACCCACTGATCACCACCCTACTCCTCAGAAAAAATATCACAAAATGCAGCACTGTTGGATAATAGAGAGCAATAAATCTGTCATCTGTCTCCTACCCCTATCCCTTTAAAATGCTAAGAGAAGTGGAGAATTGCAGCCTGTTTATGTCATCCCTTTTCTACTCAATGGAAACTGGAGGTCCTATGTGCCATCCCAACCATTCCTTCACCATGGTCATTAATGCTCTCAACCAGAGATACAGGCAGAGATGGAGCTTGGATCAAATGTGTGTGTCTATGATATTCATGAGCGTGTGCAAGAACAAGCTCAGAGACAAAAAGTCCCATCCCATAGAGGAAAGAAAGAGTAGGTTCCAGGAGAAAACCAGCAGGGAGAAGATCTCATGTATTGCTTACTAAGCTGGCAGACTGTGTCTACATGTTCTCCAAAGAGACAGTCCAATTTGCTTTAGGATAACAGAGCTTTGAACTGCTATCAAAGCCCAAACTAAATCAACCTCTGAACATGATCAACATGATCATGCATTGAATTATTCCACCTCATGACTTACCAAGCCAACAATCTAAAACTCATTACTCATGCTTGTAAATGAATACTTCTGTCCATAGCTTAGAGGAAACAATTTGTTTTCTTTTTACATAGTTGCAATTACTGGTACTACCTGAAATATTGCATAGATGGCCTACTGTAATTCCTTGTGTGCATGCTTGCACTGTAATATTAGATGCAATATATATACTATTTTTTTTTAAATGAAGGTAAAATATTCATGATGGCAACACAAAAAGAAGTGCTTTGGTCTGAGGTAGAGACAAAAAATTTAAGTCCTCTAAATTAATAGCATTTTCTGTGGCTTTTGTCCAGAAAATTCTTTTTCCTAACTATTTTTATCCTTTATTCAAGTCATAAATGTCCAAGTATTTTCAAGTTACTCAAGGCCTTTATGTGTTTTATTTTAGTTCACTAGCATTTTAATAATCCAAAACTGGATGTTGTTTTTCCTCCTTCCCTTCTTTAGATCTGTTGTACTGACTTTTTGCAACCTGATAGATCACAAAGCAAATTTTCTCATTCTTCTTACTCTTCATTTCAGGCAAGTCTAAAATATATTTCACGAGTTTCTCTTCTGTCTTCTAGTACTTAGGTTAAATTCCAACAGAATTTTTGGCAGTTTCAGGCCTTCAATTCCTTCATTTAATTAACTGAAATAATAACTATTAACTTACTACACAGAAAAATGCATGCTTCAAAGCTGCAGTATTGTGAAATTAAATAAAATGAATGAGTTGAAGGAACACAAAGCAGAGCTATGTTTGCTTGCTTCTCAGTACTAAGACAAAAAAAGGAGGGACAGAAAAAAATCTGGATTTTATGAGTGTTTGGAAATAAGTTCAAGGCACTATGTCATTTAAATATTAAGGTATTATTAAGGGATTTAAATTGCATAACTTAAATAAAAACATACCCATTTTTGAAAAAAGTCATTTACAAGTCTGGTAAATCTATGGACTTGTTTGTGTCATAGCTGCAGAATGCAATTTTCAAAGATGTTCTGTCGACTTCACTACGTGCTATGTACTCAGTGAGACAATTTTTTTAATTCTCTGTTAATCTTTTAAATTAGTTCATCTGTTTTGCACATTCATTATGTTGTGGTTCATATGTTTCTTTATGTCATGTCTGAGGACATGCCCTTATGACGTCTTGGAAATCTCTACTTTTACTACAACTGTTACAAAATTTCTGTCTAAAATGAAGGAAAATTTACCTTCTCTATAAGTGAACAGTTGTGTTGGGTTTTTCTCTTTTTCTTTACATCAGTGATTAATCCAAATTAAACCATTCAGCAGTATGATAGATAGAAAAAATAACTATAGATAGGCAGCATTAATAAAGAACTGAAGAAAGCCTTTTAATAAAGGAATTAACTTTCCGTAGAATGTTTTAAATGCAAAGGCTGGAAAGAAGAAAATGTTTTCATTACTATCAGCTTACAATAGTCAGATATGTTAGTTATAATGTACCTTAATAAGTATTAACAATAAGAAGAGCTGGAAATTCAGAGGGATTTCCTTCTGCAGATTGATTGTCTACCCAGAGGTAGGAGGAACAAATAAAAGAATAAATGCTTTACATAAAATTTTATTACTAATTTTTAGTGCTTTGATTAAATCAAGTAAGCAGATTTTACATAAATACATTAATTCTGTAGTTTTAGATGAATATTAATCACTTCTTGTCTTAATCTACTGCCTAATGATATGAGGTCTTAAAGAGCTGGCACATGTCCCCATGAAGGTGTTTGTATTTAAGTCTCACATAAAATTGCTCCTCTGTTCCATTACTTCCACATGAGACCAATGTGGATTTAATTAATTCAAGTTTATAAAGCATTCTCATATCTTTGAATGAATTGCACACTACAAATGCCAAGTGGTAGTGTTAAATAGCAGAATTTGACCCAAAAAAATTCCATTCTATTTCCTTTCCAATAGTTGAGGTTATATTATTTTTATAAGTTATTTACTGTGAATAGAATGGGAAAAGTTTATACTAATAATTTTTAAAAGTTTGCATGCTAATTTCTCAATGAAATAACAGAATAACTTGGATTGGAAGGGACCATAAAGATCATATAGTTCCAAACCCAGCACCTTGGACAGGGATGACATCCACTAGATCAGGTTGCTCAAAAAGCCCCATCCAACCCGGCCTTAGTTCCAGAGACAGGTAATCCACAACTTCTCTGGGCAACCTGTTCCTGTGCCTTACTGCCCTCTGAGTAAAGAATTTCTTCCTAACACCTAATCTAAATCTCTTTTAGTTTAAAAAGTTTCCTTCTCGTCTTATAACTCTGTGTCCCTGTAAAAAGTCACTTCTTTCTTTGTTTATAAGACCCCTACAAGTACTGAAAGGCCACAAAAAGGGCTCCCCGGAGCCTTCTCCTCTCCATGCTAAACAAATCCAACTCTCTTAACATGTCTTGGCAAGAGAGGTGTTCCAGCTTTCTGATAATCTTTTGGCCCTTCTCTAGAATCACTCTAACAGGTTCCCGTCCTGACCAGAGTCCAGACCCAGATGGAGTACTTCAGGTGATAAATAAGATGTACTTTTAAAATAAATTTATTTGTTTTGATTTCTGCAAAGATTTTAAGGTTTCAGAGTGCCAAAATTCACTATACCGGTCAATCTGATACAGCATTAGTACTTTGCAGTAATTTATTGCTACAAACCTGCATGGTACTGGGACTTACTAACTCCCACTGACATCAGGAAGAAATGAAACTGCTTAGATCCTTACAAAAATGCTAAAAATTTTAACCCAATTTCAAGCATCTAAAGAGGAAAAAGTGGTGAGAGTCTGTCTTTTACCACATGAGGTTTGCTAAATGAGAAGTGTGATGATTTTTAAGGTCATCTAATTTGCTTATGTATGTTGTATCTTGAAGAGCATTTTTTGTGCCCAAGAATCTTTTTCCGGCTTTCCGTTTTCTCAGGTGGGTTTCCCTTCCTATTTTGCTGGGCAAATACCTTGCCTCTGGCTAATTATGATGCCTCATAGGTAGCTTTCCTGAGCAACATACCTTATTTTGTACTGTTCATTTATGACCATCTCCCTGCTGATGTCCATACTTCATTCACCCACAATGCTTTCTTCAATATCTGAATTGTCTTCTTGACTCCACATCTAAAAGGCAACACACCCTCTGTGTGGTGCTTTATTTCAGTATTGTAATTTTAATTACAGGGACTGATTGACGACTGGATGGTCAATACCCAACTTCTTACTACTTGCTTGGAAAATATTATAGTACTGCTAAAATTTTCCCAGCTGATAAATGAGATGTCGTTATCAGATCAGAACATTTCCCAGCTGTAGAAATATTTTCTGTGCTATCTCATATACTGACTCTTCTGCATTTTCTTATGATTTTCTAATTCTAAGAAGAAATCGTACTGTATAATAATTGATAAGCATGCTGTAGGACACCCATGCTTTGTATAACTGACACTATTATTTATTTTATATTTTATATTTTCTTTGATATGTTAAGCCAATTGACTCAATGAAATAGCATTAACAGACACTCCATCTTTGAATTGTCTTGAACATACTTAATTTTACTATAACATATTTCTACTGAGAGTAGTCTTATTAATATTAAGAGTGAGTGGGTGTTTGGAGGAATGTGCAGCCCTCTCTCACTGCTTAGAGAGTAGGAGGAGAAAATATCTTCAGCCTACAGCTGTTTCAGATTAAGTGTTGGACTTCTCCTGCATTCCAAACCAAAACCATTTTGAAGTGTGTTTTTTGACAAATGATCCTACAGCTTTCCCACCCACAGATGCTTAAACATACAGGGGCAGCTACCATGCAACTTCCAAAATGAAAACTTGGAAAAATACTGTGAAATAAAGTCAAACCTAAAAGCATTACCTGGATTTGAGTGTGAAAATGCCTCCATTTCATAAAGAGATCATGATGGTACTTGATGTAAAATCTGTGCACAGGCCATACATTATGCCTTCTCTGACCCATGCTCTCTAAAGTCTGACATTTGAACCAGTCTTTGTGAATGAGTAAATCATCATTCCAACAGGACTTTGGTATTATGTCCTCTTGGGAATCTCTGCATTGGAAGCTGCCCTGTCTTTTTTAATTTATTCCTCTACTTCCATTCAGAGATTGGCTTAG
Organism: Atrichornis clamosus; assembly: GCA_013400975.1. Taxonomy (NCBI): domain Eukaryota; kingdom Metazoa; phylum Chordata; class Aves; order Passeriformes; family Menuridae; genus Atrichornis; species Atrichornis clamosus. The sequence continues at coordinate 158,213 of WBMZ01006185.1, read as the reverse complement.
AAAAGGTGCAAGATGTTGCTAAGGAAAAGTATTGTGTAATTGATACTGGAAACTAAAATTATTCTCTCACAGAAATATACAGAGAAAAAGCTGGAGATTTTACATTAAATAAAGCTATTGTTTCAAAGTAAGCTTTTGAAAATCACCACAAATATGAAAAGTTTGTTTTCTTTCTCTTCCTCTTTTCCATTACTTTTCTTGCACCTTATCTTTTTTTCTGTTTTCAGTCTTTTCTTTTATAGTTACCAGCATAAAAGTGTTCAGGGGTAGTGTGAGGCTAGAGAATTTAGTGGGTTATGGTTTGGATGAGCTTATGTTGGAATAGGAACAGTTTCAGGATGGCTTCTGGAGAAGCAATGACATTAATAAATCTTTCTGGGACTGTATCTGATCCCTCTCAGCATATTCCCCATTTTCCCCACCTAAAGAAGTATGAAGAGAAACCCATTAATTTCTACATCCCTCTTCTACTCTTCCACTAGAAAGTAATAAAGGGAGCAGCAAAAGCTTTAAAAAACTGAAATGCATCTTAGTGAGCATTATACAGTCCTTCCAACATAGTCGTAGATGGATATTGTCAATCAATCAGGATAATTTTTTATTGTGATATAGGATGAAAATATTTTGGAAAAGGATAAGGTATTATGGAAGAGTTCTGCTTTTAAAAAATCAGTTTTGATTCTTATGCAGAAGCAACTAAATATAGAACAGCACATGAAAAATTACAAATGCAGAACCACAGTTACCATAAGCATCTCAAATTATTCAATTTAACAAAAGCTTTAAAAAGCCATTTATTTTCCAGAGAGTCAAAACTGAGAGCAGATATAAAACAAATTTGTTAAAGACTCTGCTTACTTGCTCCTAATAGACCAAAGAGAATTAAGAAAAATCTAATTTCCCCCATACAGTTTGTATTCAAAGTGTGCAATAGTTTGAAGTAATGAGAAGCTTACCATAGTGTTTCTCATACTATGAGATTTTATTTTGTGGTTTACTACTTGGTTATGCTATGGTGCCACAAGTTTAGCTGAAGAGTTATGAGTTAGAGCTCAGGTCATTGTGTTCTAATTTAGTTCTTTATATGAAACCAAACATAATTATTTACTAAATTAAAACAGCCATAAGCAATAACAAAAATAAATACTGTAAAAAAACTGGTTGGAAATACTTCACAGTGGGAAATACTTCTCACTGTGCATGCAGATGTTTGTGTGTGGGGGGGTTGTGTCCTGTATTCAACATAACACTTTTATCATATAAAAAATTCTCTTGACTGTGTGTCAGGTATGGAAAAGAGTTTCCAAAGGAATTTCCTCTAGATGTAATCACTGCCTTCAACAAAAGTAAAAATACTTATAACACGCCTAAAAAAGTCTTTTAATATCTGATGGGAACAAATCACATCAGAAAATATCTGAAAAATATCATAGTTTTTCTATTTTCACTGTCTACTGAAGCTCAAACTCTAAGCTGCACTTCTGCACTTCTAAAGATAGCTTTTGAGGACCATATTTACAATGAATTGCAACTTAGTGAGTAAATACACCACAGAAATAAAGGCTGGGTTCACACAATATTTCTGTTTGTGCTCTCTACTTTCAACTACAGTTCAACTTGAGTAGACACATCTTTGTCAAAGCAAAATCTCAACATTTGTGTGCTTGCATGCAATAGGAATGATGATATGACAACACCTTCCAGCCTTGAACTAATGAGCTATAAAAATATAAATTATCCTACATTACCCTAATCAATTGTACTTGCTTTGAACATTATCAAACAATTACAATCCCTTTTTTCCCTTTTACTTTTTCATGAGGAAAACAATCTAGAAACTTTTTTAGATAGGAACATAAATGATGAGAATTTGATTTTCAGTATTCAAATCAACATAAGCCCTCTACAACTGCTGAACAGATAACTTGTGTTGTATTTAGTATACTGAAGGTGTGTTGCATCAGGCATGACATAATGTTTTTATTGGAGATTAAGTGATTTTTAAATTTCTTTATCTGATATCTGTACTTATAGGTTATATCTGAGTGGTTTTGTTAAATTTTAATTATTTGATTAACCAAAATTAATCTACTCATCTAATCCGAACAGTAACCTGAAAATCGTCTTGATGACAGATAGATAACCAGCCAGGGCCATCTATTCTGCACAATTTCCCCCTGCCGTCCCCCCAGCTGTAATCTCACAGTGGTACCACATCTCATTATCTTCAATCACATCTGTTGACACTTACGTTCCAAAAATAAAAAATACTTCAACAGTGGAGGAAAAGAAGGTTTAGATTATGGATATTACAGCAGGTGCTGGGGAGCCCACTGAGAGAAAACAGTGTCAAACCTTTACAACATGAACACACAGCTTGCTGTTGCTTTGAGTAAAGGCAATTTTATGGCAAAGCAAGGGCACAGGGGAACATATTCAAGAACAAATAAGTAGAAGGGAAACAGAACACAAAATAACACAGGTAACCCAAAAAGTAGGAAAATGGCCAAATGTGCATTTTTGCCATCTGGCCAAGAGCAAGGTAGGTGATGCTTTTCTTTACACATGGGATATCGGCAAAATGAAAAGATGTACATGGTATTTCATGCAGTAAGTAGAAAACACAGCCATTGTTCGTGGCTTTAACATCACAGTAAAAAGACTACCTGCAATCAGTCAGATAGAGGCTGANGGCTTTAACATCACAGTAAAAAGAAAAAGGTAAGTGATTCTTATTGCTACCTGCAATCAGTCAGACAGAGGCTGACTGATTTAGTAAAAAAAAAATTTCTAAGCTTCTTGAAATGCACAAATATGTTGGTGTTATTTGCTTTGTTTCTTTATAGGCAGTAGGCTGATGAGAAGTACATTGCAAATATAGAAAAAGACCCCCACAATTTCTAGTGTAAAACAGCTTAAATTATCTTTAAAGCAACAGGGAATGGAGGATAAACACTGAACAGGTGTACAGAAAGCTCAAAAAAGAAACTCCAGGAAAGAACAGTCAGTCTCACTCCAGAGGCTGGAGGAGGTCTTCACAGTAGCTATCAGGCATGTGAAGGAGTATGGAAAAAGGCAGTAAGTATTTACCAAGGGGAAACTGTGCTTGACCAACTTAGTTGTTTTGTGTGATGAAACAACTCGGTATGGAGGTGAAGGGAAGAATGAGAGACTTTTGATATGATCTCCCAATGACATCTTTATTTCTAAGGTGGCTTGGATGGATGGACCGTAACTTGCAAGGAAAATTGGTTAAATAGCCAAATTCAAAGGATGTTGGTTAATGGCAGTAACTGAGTCCCTCCAGATATGATATTGACTCAATACTATTCAATATCTCTATAAATGACCTTCAAGGCAGCCAGGAATGCATTGTCATCTCATTTGCAAATAAAAGGTAGGAAGAAAAACATGGGAAACTGGGCCAACAGAAACCACATGAGGTTCAACAACAGGAAAGTCTTGTATCTGGGTCAGATTAATCCCTAGTATTTCATGGGAAATCTAGTCATAGAATTTCAGGACCTAAGCTCTTGATATTGTCCACAGTGACAGGACAAGAAGCAGTAGACCAGAAGACACTTGAGGGGAAATGCCTGAATATATAAAACCTATATATACTAAAAAGGAAAAAAAAAAACCAAAACCAAAAAACCCCAAACCACTGAAAAAAAAAAGAAACTTGAGGACAATAAAATATTGAGATAAAATGCCTGGAGAAGTGATGGAATCTCCGTCACTGGAAATATTTAAGAATTTTCTTGATGGAGTCATGGATAAACTCACCAAAGCTCCTGTTTTGAACAGAAGGCTAGGTTAGTTGATCTGCAGGGGTCCCTTTCAAATCTGACTTCTGTGTAATTCTCTGATTTCTGTGCTGCTGCTGAGGCAATAACTAAATGACAGGTACAGAGATAACCCACCCAATTTTTCCTTCTCACGTCTCTAAATCTGGCACTAAGAGCCCCCCACCAACATTCTGTATCATGCACTATCAAACTAACACTTAGATGTTTCCTTTTTTTCCTCATTCTATAAAACATCAACTCCTGAAATTGTGACATTTTAAGTCAAAGTTCTTTTTTAGCCTATAAAGTCTCAAGTTGTTCCTCTTTGCAGAATTTTATCAAACATATATTACATTCCATGAATAGATGTCTCTCATTGTGATTATCATTATACATCTCCAGCAGGGAAGACACCTAGGGCATTTAGTGTTGAACATGTGATTTTATTCTTATTTTTTTTAATTTAAGATTTCTTTACTTAAATTTTAGCAGCATCCTTAAATTAGTGTCTCAAGAAACTTGAATCCTCTCCAGGCCAGTTTCTAGCTAAAGACGTTTTGTTATGCTCATTGAGCAGCATAAAATGCTCAAACTTTACTAAAATTTGCATTGCTTATTTTATTCTAAAATAGTCCTTTCAGTCGGATGTATACAATGTTAACTACTGCTTTATTTTTTAATTTTAAGTTTCGGGGGTTTTTTTAATTTTAATTTTGTGTTTCAGAGATATTTCACATTACAAAGTACACACTTCACATTTCAAACAAACTGATTTTATATAATGCTTGTGGGTAGCAATATGTATCATCTTTATCTACAACATCAGTTTCATAGCAACTAATATAACTCGAAGGAGGAATAGTGTAAGAATACTAGAATCAGAATAAAATGAAGAGCAAAACTAAAGGCATGAGTGAAATAAAGGGTACTATTAGGTACTCTAAAGGCTTTATTATTGCTTGTGAATATGTCAAGGTTACTATGGGAACTTCAGCTTTTGCATTTGACAAGATTCAACTGTAACAAGTGCTGACTGAAAAATGAAAAGATCAACGGAAAAAAAAATTTGGATTCTTTTTTCTTTAAAAAATAAAAATTCATTTCTATTTTATGTCATCCAGCAAACTGGAAAAAGAATGCGGAGAAACTAGAGAAAGAATGAGAAATTCTGTCTCTCATTGTCAAAGAAAACCAGGCCAAGGGTTTATGTGAACTTAATTTCAATAGTTAAAAGATCTTAAATTATCCAGTGGGTGTATTTTTAACAAGGATCAATTAAGCATATAAAATAAAGCCTGCAGAATCTGCACTTAAAGTTGAAAGTCTTTGTCTTTTTTGGAAATAATTTGCGTGGTAGTGAGGACAAACTTTTGAATGCTGCAGCAGCAGCAGCAGCAGCAGCGTGTATCAGGATATTGTGTCCCCTAACCCGGCTTCTGGATACTGTATCTATGTGAAGACACAGTTGTATTTACAACACTATATATTATATCTGAGAATCCTTGAAGATGGGATCTAAGCTGTGTACCATGGAAGCTGCACTTACTGTACATCAGAGTCACAGCTCTTTTCACTTTTACTCCCCTTATGGATACTTCTTTCTCTCCAGTCTGGGCAAAAACCATATATTTCTGCCTACCGTGGGTAGACTTTTCACTGATTATGATAAGATTTGTCAGACTGTGTGCAGTAGCTGCTAGGAGAAAAGGCTATCTCCTCAGCAGTAGATGACTACTTCATCTACACACCTCATAAACAGCAGAAAGCTGGTGTTCTGATCAGGGTAAGATGAGTTAGTTTATTGCTTGAACAGATTTTCTTAAGGAAAGATAAGGTGGAAAATTTGGAGGTTCAAAAGCAAGTTGACACTGTGTTGATATCTAAATGAGGTTGAGGAGGTTTTATTTGAGAAATATTGGATTTTCCTGTGTAAATGTAGATACAAAACAACAAAAAATCTCAGGCATTCTTCTTGCAACTGTGACTGAGTTCTAATTTATGTGACCAAATCTAATATTTTCACTATCCACAGATTTACTTTAGTAGCTACTATTCCTCATCCCATCCTTTTATTAGGAAAATGAACAGTGGAAGTACAGAAATGAATGTGTGAAGACAGTGCACCAGAATCTCCATATTATTCTGATGAAAATTATGCAATGCTGACATCCAGGTGAAACTTCCTTTCAATTTAATTGAAAAGCTTGATCTAGTGTTTATTTCCAGTATGTTGTGATAGACTGCAAAAATCATGAAGAAACTCAGCTGAGGTAAATGAATAAACACTTCATCAAATTAATAACAATTTCCTTAGTATTGTCCTCAACATTTCCCTACATGTAGATCTGAAATCTACAAGGAAGTACAAGAATCTGTCTACAGAATTGCCAAGGAGCTAAACTACACTTTTTTACTTATAGAATTGTTTCTTAGTAATTCCTAAGCAACTCCCTTTAGAATTGTTGGGTTTGAGTCGTATGGGTTTGAGTCGATGCTTGTGCCATCTGCTGCAGCCAGATCAGAGGATGAAACATATAAAGGTCAGTGTCTCTTGTTATTTCTCAAGAGACCAAGATTCTCTTCTCACTCAGATTTCACAGCCCATATCTTTCCAGATTTTATCTAGTATCTGACCCTTTCATGTCAGTAGCTTTCCACATCACTGGACTGACATATATCCTGTAATGAATTAACTATGGTTCTGAGCTTGGTTAAACAGTAGAAACCACACAAACCTTTAGTAAGCAATTGCTGCTGCAGAGTAACATACTGCGCTTGCTACCAGAAACAGAGAGACAATTTTCAGACTGTTTGGAAAAGCTGTGAGGGAAAAATCTGAAGGCCTATCACATCTGCATGTTTTCTCCCTTAATTGTTCATGTACAATTTAATATCTACATGTATCTTCCAGTGCCTCAGTGAGCAGAGTTAGAGTAAATTGGTTAACTCAGTGGAATAACACACTTGAGATTTTTGCTAAAGGAAGTAGTGCCGTTTAAGTGAGACTTCTTATCTTAGCAAACTGAATGTATTCTCCAAATGCTTTCTTCTTTCATACAATAAAATTGCTGCCTGTGTGATTGTCCTTTAGTGCAAAATTGAGTTTCACATTTGGTACTGTAGGAATCTTGCTGATAAGGTAGTGGCTGTGCTTAAAAACTTTCTGTGCTGTGTTTATAATATACAGCTGCCTTTTCATGGTATTTATTGAAATTTACAATTCCAAACTCAAATCAGTAGAAAAGCACCTTTTCCTGTCAAAAATCTGGGCTGGGGCGTGTTTGACAGACTACAACATATTATCACTCTCTGAACTCACAGAAAATGCTAATTAGTTTCTCATATAGGCAACTCTGAAGTAGAAATGGAATGTTTCCTCAAGGATTGTCTAGAAAAAGACACTTGTAGCTAAAACATGGCTTTTGAAAAGGTTATATACAGAAAAACAGAGAATGTCAATCTTTTGTTGCAAGTATCCTCTAAAAAAGGAATAATATAATCTATAGGATTGCAACTGCAGGATTCCGTTAAATCCTCTAATTCATTACAAACTCAAAATAATGTTTTAAATTGATTTTTCTTCTTGAGGCTCATTCAGTACTGCATCTTCTTTCATTTTTTTCTTTCCAGAAATTTAGATGATGTTTCTGTTTTTCTTTCTCCAGTTTATTTCAGCCCATTCATAAACTCTGCACAACAATGTTGTACAGTCAGTATACAACACCTGCTGATACCAATCCCCATTTGGGTCTTTACATTACTCAGATATTTGCTACAGGGTGTCACTGGCATGTCCCTTGTGGTGGGTTTTGAATGGATATGGCAAGGTAAGGCTGCATAAAGACATGGATTTTATATAGGCATTATATCAACTGGACACTACTCTGCATTTAAAGAATCTCCATGGACTCAATTAAGTCTACTTTATGAGATGCAAAGGGAAAATCTAAGAAAGAATATATGATATATAACTTGAGCATTGTTATGTGTTAACTGCAGAAGCAATCCTATCAAACAGCAGATTTGTCATGTCTGTACATGTGTAGGGCTGATGATCTTAAGTTAATAGGAAAATATTACTTATGTTTTGTCATAGTCAAAAAGAATAATCTTCTTGTCCAAGACACTTGAGATAAATAATAACAAGAGAAGTTTCCATTTAAATAAAATTTTGATGCTTTAATTGCAGATGATCATAAAGCTAGGAGCCAGACAATTAGCTATGTAAGGAACTTTCATTAGCTATAGTATAAGTCACCTGTTTTAATTCATACAAATCCACAACTCTGTGGGCATTCTGAGCAAGGAGAATTGAAATACATTTATTTGCTTATACAGACCATATTTAGACCATGTATTTGAAGTTCTTTAATGAAGTTAGTTAATAAGGTTAATAGAAAAAGAGAAAATGACAGTCTTTTCTAGTGAATCATCCAGAGACAGAGGCTAATACAGGTGCTCTAAATTCCTTTCTGGAAAAGTTTGGTTTTCTCCATTGAATAGCTAAGAAAGCAAGGAGTGCCCTCTAGAAGGCACCCTGTGCCACTGCTACTGAGTAGAGTTAGGCATTGTGAAGTTGGACCAAATACTCATTTAAAAATCCACAATCTTCCTCATGAGATAGAGACGATTTTAATGGAAAATATAATCATGCATTTCATTAAAGTAATTTGATTGGAATAGGACTCAGTAAATCATGGTTACATACACCAAGTACTTACTGCATTCTGATAAACCAAAGTAGAGTTTGCAGCAATTTCAATAGAAATATATCAAAAGGCAGAGAGGGGGAAAGAGGCAGTACTGATCTTCTGCAGAGCATAAGGAAGGATAGGAGTAAAAATATGTGAGAAACAAAGACAGTAGGCAATATAGACAGGCACTCACTGAAAGAATTTACTCTGGTACTAAAATATTTTTTAAACAATAAAAGGAAAAATCAAAATAAAAATTGCTGTATAATAAAATATTTGTGTATGTTGAAGTAACTAAAATCAGTTACATGGATGTGTAGATAGCCTGTGAAGGTTTGTGTCTGATTCTTCATTCATGTAATGTGCATGCCTGAGACTAAATGAGGCAAAGGAGCTGTACTTTGGTATTACAAAAAGGAAGCTTCTTTTGATGTTGCTTTTGTTGAAGGTTTTAGTCAAAAGGTTTCTGTAGGAATAATACATATGTAAATAATTTAATCATTTTAGTGCTCATGACAGTAAGTTGTCATATAAGTAGCATTTTCAGTGTACAATTTCTTTGAAACTATTTAGCTATCATGATGTAAAAAATCTTCAGTACTCGAAAAATAGCATCTGCATATATCTGTGATTTTGTATTTGGGTCAAACATGTTATGCTTATTGGCTTAAAAAATCCCATATTAACTTTTCTCATATTAATCCCATATTAATCATTTCTCACTTTTGTCTTTTTGAAGTTTAACACTTGCCAAATATTTTCCTTCTTACATTTGCCTTTCCCCCCATATACATATATATATATATATATATATAAATTTGGAATTAGCGACATATTATATCAAAACATTGTAGATTATCATTCAAGTCCTTCTCTCCAATATGCCACTGCAGCTCTCTCAATTTTAATGGTATTAGAATGGTGAAGGTGAAGGCGTGGAAGGAATGAAGGAGAATGGTGAAGTAGTGAAGGAATGGGAGTTCTACTTGCAAATATCTGCCATGATGTATAGATCTAAGCACTGTAGGGCACTGTTTAGAGTTACTTAATAACGTCATCCCTTCCAGAGATTTTACAAAAATCATATACTAAAAACATACTTTTGATGACTTTCTGTAAATCTACTGATAATATAGAAAACCTGGACAAATAATGTCCAGAGGTAGGATTAATCTGAGCAGACATCACAAATCTATATTTATGTGTCACTCTACATTCTCTTTGCTGCCAATGGAAAGGTCATGTCTAGCATATTTTCTCAGCATAAAAAATAATTGTTTTCTAATAAAAAATCTGCAAAATTGAAACCAAAATGTATTTGTTTTTCTGCATTGGCTACAGAGGAAGACAAAAGTGGTTAGCTTAGATATGAAATCACTATAGATGTCTTAAGAGGGACGGAATCTCACTATAACTACCTTCAACATATGAATCCATTTCTGATTTTGTATTACTCTATGTGTGTGCAAATCTTAATTTTGTTATGACACAGTTGCTGACAAAATTTCATAGTTCAAATTGCATACCTGGTTTACATTAAGAAATTTTTTTAAAATTACTTTTAAAAGTTGCTACTAAAATCACCCACATAAACGATTAATTATAATCCCTCATGTCTTCCTCTCTTGCTCCTTTCAACCTCAAATTATAAAACCAATTTTTTCTTGAATTTTTGGGTTTTTTTAAGAAAAGTGAGAATTTTAGAGAGAATTTTATCCTTCTGTTAAGTTGATGTATGGAGTTAAATAGGATAACAACCCTCATTGCTTTGACTTCAGAACTTAAAATTTGCTGTAGGCACTTATGTTTCTATAAAAAAAAGTTATCTTCACTGAGGAGATGGACAGACAAAAACATAGGGGTAAAAGGGAAGTGGCACCCATCTTTTAAATTTTTGTTTTATTTTGTAAGGCATGATCTAAAGTCTTTTAAACTTTCTTTTGATATAGAACAATAAAAACTCCCCAAAGTATGCAACTTATACAAATATATATAGAAATAAAACACAGATGAGAATAGACTTTACTGTCATTTTATACACTTAACACAGTCTGTCTTTTGGCTTTTTTTTAAAGAAAAGAAGTCATTAACCACATTAATATTTGGTACTACTCTGTCACAGGGCAGATGTTTATCTGCATGCTTCATTGCATTGTGAACAATGTGACCAATGAAATTGCCTTTCATGATGTGGAAATGCTTGCTAGGCAGAAATGTAAATACATGGCATTTCTCAAAATTTTACAGTAACAGTTTGCTTCATAAACAATAACAGTTTTTTAACTTATCTTTCCTCTCTTCCATCACTGTTTCATTTTCTACGCACAACCACATTTATTTCACTAAATTCAGCCTAGGATCCTACATCTACATCTCTGCTGACTCAAAAGTAAAAAGTACTATATTTATCCTTCATTAAATCGGGTTAATATTTTTTCTTAGTAAACATAGAGAACTACAACAATCTCACTATAAAGCAGAGTTATAAAGTATGTCAGATGAATGCCTATAGCCTCTTTGACTATAAAAGATTAACAATTATGTATGAAATAGATAGATGCATGTAAATGTGGACACAAAATCTCCTGTTTTGAAGTCTTGCCCTATTACTAGACATGACGAAGAAGCAAGCAAGGAGAAAGAAGAAAGGAAAATATGAAATACATAATGGGATATATAGAAAGCCTGCTGTCCCTTCTCGTTCATCTGAATTGAAGGATGAGCTCAAAACCATGACCAAGATCAGTGTTCAGTTATGCTCTGAGAACACACAAAAGAAAAAAACAGGGTTTATTTCCTCACAGGTAAGATTTACCTTTGCAATAAAATCTTCAGCCTATAATACTCAATCAAAATGTAAAGTCCCTTGCAAAGCTAGAGCAGGGTACTAATCTGCTAAAGTAGCACAGCGTGAACTGTACTTCAAGTACAACCATGCCACTTATTTTCCTGCAGAATATCAAAAACATTCACAAAGGCATCTCTGCAGGGAACAGTTATTCCATTTTCTTGTGAGCTGACAACGTGTATCCAGACAAGATACTCTCTTATAAGTAATGTGGGAATATGATGAATATGTGAATACGAAAGGAGTAACTGGCTGATTTGCGCATGCTCAGCTAAGTTATGAAAATACCTACTACAGGGACAATATGTAGTATGTGAACAATATTTGACTTACATAGGAGGCTTCGTGCATTTCTGAATTAGAATGAAGTACGGATAAGGATTTTGTAAGGCTGATCACTACATTTCTAAGGTACAAAGGCTCTTGACTTCTTGTACAGTATTTCTCTTTGGTAAAAATGCAAGTACTGAAGAGGGTAATTAGGACATGGACCTAGAATATGAGGCAGAATGCTGAGTAAAGAATTGGATTTCAATTCCAGAGACAAAATGAAGGTAAAATATGTACACAGCTCTCAGAGACAGAAAGTTTATCTTTTTTATTATAACATGCATAATAATGAGAAAGTAGAGAAACTTTCAAGAATTATCAACTTTCTGAACTCATTCTGAAAAAACTAAGTATCTGCTGATCCCACTAAGAAATGTGATCCTTATTTATAATAAGTTTTCAATTTCTATATTCAATTATGTAATGCCTCTTACAAAAGAACATTTATAAAGGATTTTAAAGCTTTTTGTTTATATTTTTTATTTTCAGTGCTAAATAAATCAATTGATGAGATGCATTCTCAAAGGACATTCTGATCTTTTCTGTATTATTGCCTTCTGACATTTCACATAAAACATCTGCACAGCTGTTAGGGTAAAAAAAAAAAAAAAATTTAAATGCTGAACCTGAAGCCATTTGGATAGAAATTTTAATTGATATAGTGAAAAAAGCAAATGAAATCAATGATTTGAAAAGATAGTTTCAAAGTCCTAGACATCTCATGTTGAAACATTCTAAAAGTGGAATTGGAAAAGGATGGTGCAGATACCCGAGGCTGAACATGTAATCAGGGCAGATGCTTTTATGAAAGTGTCAACACTTTTCCAGAGCACGTAGTTGACAAGCTTGGTTTTGCAGCAGAGAAGACAATTAATACATACATGGGGTTACAAGAGCAGTTCAGGGCACAGAACAAAGAATCTTTAGTCTAGAGAAGGCAAAAAAAGCAAGCCATTTCATTAGACCTATATTTCAAAGGTATCATTGACAGTAGTATGCAAATGACCTGCAGTTTAATGTTATAAAGTGCTGGGCTCTAGTCGTTTAGAAATTCTTTCCTCAGTATTCTGTATGAGGACTCAATGATTATTTCTTGAGGAAAACACTGACAGTAGATAGCATGAGAATTCATCATCACTTATCTCCCCATTCAGAATCCACACAATATGTTTTAACAAGTTGTACTTACCTAGTTATGCATTTGGCCACTTTTTCCTACTATGGATCATGATTTAGATTAAAGATTGCAAAAACACTGTATATTACGGACTTCAGTCCCAAATCACTCGCAATTTCATGGCCTGGATCCTTTTAAAAAGTCAAACAATGGTATTATAATGCATATAAAGTAATATAGGGGATTTTTTACAGTGGGTAAGGTTCTGAGTCTTTCCACATTTTTTTTCTCCACTGATTTCTGTAGAAATATGAATCTAATGTCATTTGGAGAAAAACTACATTTTCTGGTTCAGAACATTATGTCCTATTGAGTAAATCTACTTATATAAATAATAGTAGAGAAAGTGCAAAATGTCAGAATAACATAGTAAAATTAGAGATGATTTTCATTCTAAATAAGTGACAGCTGATGGTCTACAAACAAAAAAAGTAAAAGACACATAAGGGCCTTTGAAAAATCCAGAGTCAGGTATTGTGTTGGTTTTTTGGCATGATAGTAAGGGATGTGACTGGAATTGGTCATAGAAGGAATCCAATATAAGGTCGCAAAGTTTTCATGTTAAAACTCATGTTTTCACTTCTATTACTGACCACTGTCTCCACATATCATTGCACAAAGAATAAAGTTATGACCGTGGCAGAAGTGATCGTTTCAGTTGTGCCGCTATTGTCATTTTATTGAGCCATTGCAGTTATATTATAGTTTGTAGCTACAGTGTCTTCATAGTAACATTCCAGCAATGGTATAATTGCTTCACATACAGTTCTGAACGAGTTCAATGTTTACAGTGGACAGGCCTTAATCAAATAAATCAACCTTAATAAAAAAACAAGAGCATTTGGACAACACTCTCGGGCGCATGGTGTGATTCTTGGGGACGCTGCTGTGCAGGCTCAGGACTTGAATTCGGTGTTCCTTAATGGTCCCTTCCAACTCAGTTTATTCTGTGATTCTGGGAAGTAGAAATGTCAAACAACTCTCAATTCTATCAGACACCAGATCTTTAAGGGAAGATTCAAAACTATTAATATGATCAGAATTTAAATCTTCAGTAATTTAAAGTGGATCTATTGTAAATGGAAAAAAAGGCAAAGCCTAAAATAGTGGTGTAATTTATTATTTTCTCTTTTGTGCTGCTATATTTATTCGACAAATAGATCTAATATATAGATAATAATTCTTAAGCAGTAGAATTGAAGTGAGACATACCTAAATAAGAAATTAAATCATAATTATGTAATATTTTTTTTCTATAATAGCAACCCTAGTACTTTGTGCTGACACATTTAGAAAGGAATCTAATACATGCAGATTCATGCAAATTTTTTTTTACAAGAGGTTCTCATTAATTTTGGAAGGACTTAATACATTTGTGAGTCCCAGTTGTCTGAACTTCAGGACTGCTACATTTCCTTTGCTATTCTTCACTTTTCACTTGGTTGTCATATCCTTATCAAATTTATAATATGATATGGATTTCTGGCTTTCAGTTTGTAAAGAAAACATTTATTCTTGTCTAGTTGGAAGTTGGGACCTGTATGGTTTGACAGAGGCATTTAGTTTGAATAGATTTAATCAGATTTAACCAATTAGTTTCCTTTTGTTAACAAGAAAAGGACAGAGAATCAATCTGTTAAAACAAAGAAATCATATAAATTTTAAACGGAGTACACTAGAAGCAGTAACTTTCATACAATTACCATAAAAATTAAAACTGCTCTTGTAAAAGTACTTTAAGGTCTGATCTAAACTAATGAAAAAATCATGCAGAAACTTATTGTGCAAACCTATTTTCTTACAGCACCTTGTCCTGCATTTTGACTTTTCAAAGATGAATCTCACAGAGGGATGTCAGTTTTCTAACACAAATGTATTTCTGTCATGTAGAAAGGTACCTGTTAATTAAAGACAATTTTCAGTAGAACAAGAATTATTAGTCAAGCTTTTAAAAGTTTTCATTATAGATCGTGTCCCATTGCATGCCCCTTAGGTGCACTGCTGGACAGTGGTGTACAGTACTACTGCAAAAAGGCATCATGGGCATCATGGCATATTTCTGGAGCTGATTAGCGTTATCCTCATAATGAGGAATTCTGTATGCAGATGTTCCCTCTCTGTTACTGTTATGAGGCAAAAAAGAGTAGAAAAAGAAAATACTGGTTGTTATGAATTAAACAAGCCCACGATTAGAAATACTTAGGAAAAGTATTCATCATCCTCTAACTTAGTCTGGGCTTTTGATTTGCATATCATAGTTTATTTGCAGTTCAGGAAACACGAGTTCTATTCTGAGGAAACTTTTAGGAAAAACTGGAATGCCAAGGAACCTGATATGTACTTTTTTCTTTCTGTGGCAAGATCAGTAATATGTCACATGGAGACTTAATTGCTACTTGCAGAATGACAGAGATATCTGAATTCCAAACCCAATTTTTCCTTAAGGTTTCTTGCATCTTAAAATTCTATTTACACAACTGATTTAAAAAAAATAAAGTTGGTATAAATAAAAAGCTTCTGAAAGAACCTTTAAATGTGGATCCTAGTTCATTCTTTTTGTTTGCAATTCTCATAAGGAATCCTGGTTTTTAACACAGTAAATGATCTATTGCTGTAACATAGAGCATGGGTCAGACTAATAAAAATTTATTTAATATAAAAGTTTGGAAACTACATCTTAAACACATATTCTTCAAAGTATTAAAATATTTTAAATTGTTTTAAAGTGTAAATTCCTTAGTATAACACTTTTTTCTGTATACACGCAATATTAACAAGTACTTCATAGAGTTGCATAAATCAGTGCATGGCTCAGAAATAAAGTCTTGCTTGCAGTAACAGATACACAACAAAGCTGGACTTGTGGGAGGTGGCAAGTTGACTTAACTAGTTTGAGTTCTGTTTAGATATATCTGACAGATTGAGACCATATTTTTTAAAATTCGGGTTATAAAGGTCTCTTTCACCACAAGGCTTTTGGCTCTGTTCTTACCAGTGCAGGGAGTTCTGAAAAAGATGAAAACCAGAGCAAATATGTTCACAGTCTCCATTATGGCATTTTAATGACTGTATGTTTTAGTAGACTCAGTGAGGTCACTGATGCATCAGAACGTATGTTGTGATGCAATCTACTGCCACAGGGAAACAGCTGAGTAACCACTGGAAAAAGAAGCAATAGGTAACAGGAATAGAATAATCAAGTTAGTACTGCTATTTTCTTTGTTTAATGTTTATATTGGTGTTGATACAGTTGCCCAATTATTCTAGGCATCTATGGTGATACTTCTTGTGCCTGATAACGCTTATTCAGCATTTCAGAAATACCACTGGATTACGCTGTATGGAGACAGGTGACAGGTTCCAAGAGAATAAGGCTTTAAAACTGTAAGTATATTTGCTACAAATAACATTGCCACTATGATCAGAAGTATTTCTGCCACTAATAGCTTCAATAAGATTAGGAACTTTCGTCTCTGTCTGATATGATTAAGGTTTCAGCAATGAGTTCCTGTCAGTATTTTGCCATTTGCAGTCCGCACTTATGTTAGTGTAACAGGGAAAGGGCTTGGCTGCTGAAAACAACCTGGCTTGAAGGGTCTCCACTGGTGTTGGTGTTGATGTTCTCCGTGCTCTGTGTGTGTTTGAGGGTGGGAAGAACTGCTCTGTCGGCGCTGACAGCGAGTGACCCGGCCCACGGGGGTTTCGCTGCTGATAGTTTGCAAAGTTCATTCAGAAAAGAGTTTGTAATTGAGAAATGCAGTTTTTCCGGGTTGCTACAGTTGCAAGCCCAGAAACCCGCAGGAAGTGGAGCCACCACCTTCAGCAAAGGCTGCCAGGCAAACGAGGGAGCCGGCTCGGGTGCCCTGAACTTTTAAAGAAACCCCGGCACCTCCCTCCTCTCCCACAATTCCAGTTTCAGCCATGCCGGATCTGACAGAGACAGTAATAAATTTGGGGCCCAGATAGATATGGAATACCAAAAAGTTTTGGGTTACCCATGACAATTGTGTTTTTGGGTGANCTACAGTTGCAAGCCCAGAAACCCGCAGGAAGTGGAGCCACCACCTTCAGCAAAGGCTGCCAGGCAAACGAGGGAGCCGGCTCGGGTGCCCTGAACTTTTAAAGAAACCCCGGCACCTCCCTCCTCTCCCACAATTCCAGTTTCAGCCATGCCGGATCTGACAGAGACAGTAATAAATTTGGGGCCCAGATAGATATGGAATACCAAAAAGTTTTGGGTTACCCATGACAATTGTGTTTTTGGGTGATGCTTTTTTTTGTTTGTTTGTTTGTTTGTCTTCCCCTAATGATTTACGATACTTCGTATTCTTGATTTCATTCTTATTTGCAAAATATTGCCTCAACCAAGGCAATGTATTAAATTTTTCTTAGAAAGTTTTTTTTTCATTATTAGACAAAATATTTTAATTTTAATTTACGAATTACCAGATACTACGGGGCGAAAGAAATCCAGTAATGCCACTGAAACACAGGAAGAAACATAGCAATTTTGTGATTACAGCATTTAATATCAAACATGATACTGGCAAGCACCTAGTGTTTCCTTTGTGTTACTATCATTCTCTTTGACTGGTGTTTCTTGATATTTCAATAACAAGCTTTATTAGATAATTTTTTGTATAAATATGCTAATACATTAATTGCTTTATAAATGTCACTTAGTATGTATTAATGTCATGAACTCAGCACAATTATAAAATATGGGTAAAATCTTGTGACACTAGTTTAATTCTGCAATAATCCCATTTATTAAAATTATATTAAAATCAGATTATAATTGAAAGCTGACAAAAATTGTTTTCCTCTTCCTGGATTAGGAGAACACTTAGTGAGTGCCTCCAGGCTTTTGACTGAGGGCTCCTCCTTGTCATTGTACAAGTGACCTAACAAAGAGACTTCCTCTACAGCCTTTTTAGTCTTATGATCTTACATGCTTAGCTCTGTAATTAGAGAATTTCAAAGGAGAATGTCAAAAGTGCTTCCTGCAGCAGTACCTTACTTGTTCTGTAGCCATACAATTCAAGGGTACTTTGCAGAAATATACTCGTATTAATGTGGTTTAATATATCTCTGAACAAATTCCAAGTAAGTTCTTAACCAATTAAAGCTTTGCATTTACATCAATGAAAGGCATTCCTGTGCTTCCAGGATAGAGTAAGGCATTAATTCTTTGAACGGGTTACTGTTGGGTTTTAAAAGTGATTTTTTTATAGTAAGGTTTATCTGAAATTAAGTCTAGTATAAAGCAAGCTGATCATATTCAATTCATTTGATTTTTGCTTACAGTACAATATTTTTAGCAATTTTCCCCCCAGATTATCTGCATTTTAATAACAAAACATTAAAAACTAATAAATACACAAATAAATGAAATCCTCATAGTTTTTTGAGAACAATTGAATGTTCATGAAGGCAATAAAAGTTGTTTTCCTATACTAAAAATTTTATACTTTTGTTATCTTCAGGTCTGTATATCTGAAACCATCTAAACTTAATCACATCTTCATTTTAATAACAAAAGCTCTTTTACACAGCTACTGCAACAAAGAGTATTCTACAATCATCTACTATAGAAACTGTTACACCAAAGTACTGATGGAACTTTTTTCCACTACCCTTCACAATTTTCTATTATTTCCTATTAAGTCCTTTCCTCATATTAAGTTAACTGACTAGATCTAGTCTTCATCCTCTGATTCTCCCCTGTGCACTCCTTTCGTTTACTTATTCTCCTATCTGCATATTTTCTTGAATGTGGTAATTAACTGCAAAGTCATTGATTCTATTTGTTCTTTTGCTGCCACTACTATTCTGAAAAAGATTTGCAGCCTCCTTACTTAGTGTTTCAAAGAGTTTACCTTGAAATATTTTTATCAAAACAATTAATTAGAATATTAAAGTTAATTGAAATATCTAATTTGAAGGTTGTTTTATAAATCACATTAAAATGAGCAAAAGTTTCACAAGTATATTTTCTGAGTAAATGAACAGCTATGCCAAATTTTTCATTCTCTCTAAAAAATGATAATATTATATTTTGTTAAATGGTTTTGGTTTATTTATCCAGTTTCCCTTCATTACCCCTTTTTATACTTCAATGTCAACTGTGGAAAATAGGAAAAAACCAAAAACCAAAAACCAAACCAACCACAACCAACAACAGCAACAAAACAATCAGAAAGAAGAATGGGAAATAAAGGCAGGACTAATAATTAAGCAAAATGTAATGCTATTATACTTCTTATTTTAGTTTGAAGTTTCACTGTCAAAAATAAACACTCATGCAAGCTAAAATTGTCCTTTTTTATCAGCTTTATTATGCAGTCCATGTGGAACCACTTTTTGCATCCTCTTTTTCATTTACAGCCGAAGTTATGAAATCATAAAAGGAAGCTATATAATTTTAAACAAGTCTTTTAGTAGCAAAGTTATGGTTTATTATCAGTTGGCTGAGTATTCGTAATTAGTTAAAGAATGCCTGTCTCAAAACACTGTCAAAGCCACAGAAGAAACTTGCCATAAGATAAGGTACCACAGCCAGAACTTTAGATAAGCACAGAAGAGAGGAATTTGCAACGTAAATAATAAAATCCATCTTATTGACTTCGGCATATGGTCTCGTTTGCACCTTAATGCAGTAAGAGGCATCTCTTAACAATAGTATTTTAACAGCATTGTACTGATTGTCAGACACTTTGAAGAAAAACAATGGACATCACAGTAAAACCAGTAACAGCAGACAAGAACAATGCACTGGGAAGGAAAAGAAGGAGCAGAGGTTTTCAGTCTGATCAAGATGAGAATGGGAGTGTGACAAGCCACAGTGCAAGCAGACAGGAAAAGCATCCAAAGGAGAAGGACAGCAATCTCTCTGCTGAAACTGCTAAAACGATGTCTTGGTGGGAGACAGCATGGCTGCAAGAGCTTTAACTATTTGTACTGCCTAAAACAAACCAGAAAGCTAAAGGGACTGTTTCTTTCCCACAACTGATCTTTGAAACATGTGTCTTGGCCAGCCTATATTAAAACCAAGATTACTGGTTTGGCTTTGTCAGGAATCTTCTTTTTTCGCAAGGGAGGCTTTGTAATGTCTGTGGTTACCTAAAAGACTTATTCTTTAAGAACAGGCTCAAAGTTCTATTTTGCTGTTCTAACTTATTATTAAACACACCCTTAACAGGAAACCTTAGCAATCGTGATTTCTGGCTGGTTTTTTAAAAATTTTTTGCAAGACTTTGGGTCTGCCAGGCATCTATAAAACTTTTGGACTGTTCAAACTAGAGACCTTTTCATCAGGCTTTCACATGGGGAAAGTTTAATTTTGGAAGACATGTTATTTTTGCTTCCTTGGGGTTAGAAATATATTGACTCAACAGAAACCCATTCTATATTACTGAAGCGCCCTCAGTGTGAAGGTAAATGTCTCAAAAAAAGCAAAAACATGACCGATATCCCTTTTGGAGAGTCAGTAACCTTATACACTAAGGTTGTAGAAGGTGTTCTGGACTTGTTTAATATCTATAGAGATCTTTCATTTTGGAAAACAGAAATTAAATTTAAAAATTCCTTTCAAACCTTGAAATCTGCGTGTTTTTTCCCCCAGATCTTTTTTATGGTAAACTGCTATCAAACTTATCAGCCTTGGACCAACTTTTGTCTGCCTTTCATTTCAGTAGCAATTTAGAAAATATTAAAACAAGATAATGAAGGGACTGCATATCAAAACTACAATAATAATATAGATAATTTAGTTATTTCTGAATCTTTATTTAGATATCAGTTAACACTTAAGCAGTTTTCCTACACCACAATTATGGAGACAAGTAAGCAGCGCGTAAAACAGCCTACTTATTTAAATACAGTTAAATAGGAGCCAGGAAAATATTGTAAATCCAATCTAAATTATGGTGATGGCCACCATAGCTTTGCTGAAATAAAAAAAAAGAGCTAAAATGTAGATCCAACATTTTAATTCAAAACAGAATTTTAGTTTTGTTTCTTAGTACAGTAAATTTTCTTCTCTGCATAGTCTCTTCCAAGTTCCTAGGAAAATATTTTTCTCACTATTTTTTTAGGTTTGACTATAAATCTGCTCCCTGCTGCAAGTAGTTTCCCTTGTTATTTCAAGAATCTCTCACTTTTTCTCTACGTTGTAAGAATCTTTTATTTTTATCATAGCAAGGTTAAGCAAATAAATGTACTAAATAAAAATTACACATAGAATAAAATTTAGTACTGCATGAACTGAAGAAGAGTGGGTTTCTCAGTTCTACTTGCTTTCCAGCAACACTGTCAAATACAAGTCAAAATTCCCACAAGTAACAAGAAAGTAGTGTATAGTATCAATAATTATTTCTTCATACAGTCAAAAATCTCATTTGTTCCCACAATGCTGTTTGGAAAAGTGACCTTTCAACTTCTATTCTATTTCAGAGGTAGAAGAAGTGAGGAAGTTCTCTTTTTTTTTAATGAAGAGCAAGAAGATAACTGTGGTTCCAACACGTGATTTACCATCATTTTTGACAGCTCCTTGCCTCCATGTTCTGAATCAACTCCCTTGTGCCTTCCTACCATCAGCATTAGAAGTATTCACTGTGCTGAAAATGCCACATACAATTAGTGATTAAAAGTATTTATTTAAAAGAAAAAATGATGAAATAAGCTGAAATTTAGTTTCACTTTGTGAAGAGTTCACTTTGAAACAGAGTGAGACAATGATCCCTTCCACACCTACCTTTCTCCCTTTTGGCAAACTTGGGGGAAAAAAGGTGCAGATAGCTCTTTTTACTTATAGATACATTTGTAAAAAAATATTCCGCTTCAGTGACTTGTTTTGTTAGCAAAAAATAACTTTTTCTTGAAGTACAATTTCTTTTTTTCCCCAGAACTCAAGTTATTGTCTCATCTGTTGAGCTATGTCCAGGGGCTTATTTTATAATTTTCTTGTATTATTCATGCATGAGCCTAAAGCTGAATTTTAATATTTATACACTATATGAAGATCTTGTGCCTTAGTCTGCCAAAAGTGAAGTGCGGAACACGATATGGAGCAAGGATCAGCAATGAAGGCAAAGAACATGATGACGTACGGAACTAATTGTTATGGAATTAATTTATTTGGTATAAAAAATGCCTCGATACTTGATTATGGTACTCATACACAAGTGATTCTACTGAAATTAATACAAAAACTTCTGAAGAGATGGGTAGGTTTTATTTCAGTAAGAGTTTTGTTGTCTGAGTCTCCCAAAACTATCTAACCTTAAGGGATTAAAATTCTATATTTCTGCTGAGGCTTAAAGTTCCTTAAACATTTAATGCTAAGCTTATCACCATATTCAAAAGTATATGGTTTGGGAGTGTGACAGGAAAGTGGTTACACACATGTCCCTCCTAAAATGTAAGTCATATTTACGTAAACAGATACCCTGCCAAGTTCTCGAAGGGACTCGGTCATGCTCAGAGTGAGATGAACAAAATTCAGATAAAATTAGATCATTATTGATGTCTGATTGTGGTTCTCTTCAGCCCATTTCTTTAACCATAAGGATACTCTGGCTTTTTCACAAAAGTAAAAAATTCTTCTATAGTACAACACAAAAGTAATACTAACTAAAATGAAGAGTTTTCATTGTAAAGTTGAATTTTTTTTTTAAATTCTCGTGTGTCAATCCTAAATCACCATCTGATTATAGAGGAACATCATGAATTTTTCCAGAAACAATACAGAGAGATACCTTGTAAGCCGACAGTGAAAATATAAATTTGGGAAAAAAATGAGGAAATTGAGCTTTTAAAAACTTCTGAACCTTCTCCTTTGCATTATTGAATCAGAGACTCAGCCCATTCACAGTCCTATTTTTCTTTTACAAAAACATCTGAAATTAATTTTTTATGGTTTTACAATTAGTCTTCAGGCTGAAATGCAGACACAATTAATTAGCTTGCATGAAAGCTTAACTCCAGATTGCAAAATATTTTGAAATTGTTCAAAAGATTTTATGCAAAACTGTCAAGTTTCTGTGGTGTATTATCAACACACTAAACTTTTAAAACCATAGACAACTGAAGCAATTTTTCTGAGTTTGCAATACAAAATCATTTATGATTATTGCAGATATTGTGATGACAGCTCTGCGTTAAGACATGATCAAAGTTCTGTATTATGAAAACATATGAAAACATAAAAAGTGGAATAGTACTGACACCTCTAGAGCAAAATATCTTCTGATATTATAGAATTAGATGTTTCTTCCATAGCTGATAGACCAGGCTAGCAAAAATATTGTGGCTTTGATTTGTAGCTGAACATATTTATCTTGACATAAATTGCAATGGACTTCTGAGGATTATTGGTAAAGATTACAGTTTATACTGGTTTTAAGTAGTTTCCCCTTTTTCCATTAACGTAAGAATACATGGATGAAGAACATGTGTACAGCAAGAAAAGTAGTTTTTATATTTCTATTGCTTTTTCTTTTTACTTCTCATAATTTTTGCAGTCTGCTAGGATTTATGTTTGAATTTAAATTAGATTTCATTTCCTGCACATCAATTAGAGAAAAAAGAAAGGAAATTGTTAGGAAAGTGGGAATTATTGAAAGGATGTGAAAGGATGTTGTGGATGCATATGAGTTGTCTATTCCAATAGTTCGTGAAATATGATTGAGGATGGGGTTTTTTGTTTGTTTAATGGTTTTGTAAATGTGAAAGATAAATAGTAAGCACAGCAATGTTCTGTGAGAATGGAAAAGTCTGCTTCTGGAATGCCACTTAAGGAGGGAACTAAGAGTAGTTTGGAGAATCTGCTGAACTAGAAATCTAAAGTAGATAAACTTATTGCTACTCATTCATTTCAGTCTCAGAAGTGTTTTGCCATCTGGTAGTTGCATCACATTTCTAAATATTCAACAGTCATGTACATTTAATCCCCATATCTGTAACAATTTATGTGTAGGCAAATCCCTATAACTTGGATGTTTTGAAGACCATGTGGTTTATGAGTTATGGGAGAAGATTTTAACAGGACTTTTTTTCTGCTTTTGATAATCAAGACATACATAGGAAAGCAACATTAGCTTATATAGACAATTTACACAGCAGTATGGATGTTTGCGTTTTTTATTTATTACATGAAAAAATGTACTGAACTTCATCATTTGCTTCCCAGGATCTGAAAATATCTTTATTTCATGCACTAGTAGCTAATATGACAGAACATTCTCTGCCAGAAAATGTAAGTGTGGGGTAAGGACATGATGTTAATTCAGCAATTGCTCTGTAAATGTTGGACCAAAGATTAAAAACATTACTACCGTAGAGTCTTGTGTACAAAGTCTGGTCTAATTCCCTTGGATAGTTTTATTTTGTTTTTAACATTCAGAATTTTGTCCAAGATCAATTACATTGTCATCTGGAAAAAATATTTTTGCAGTGGTGAATTTGGAATTTATTCACGCTCCCCCCACCCCCAGTATTAACAAGACATAAAGGGTAGTTGAAGGCACAACATGATGAATAACATATTCAAACTATTGATTAAATCTATCACTGTCTTTAAATGCCTTAATGTACTGAAATTTTCAGTAGTATTCCTGCTGCCTGATTTGCAACCCTGGGAGTCACAAGTAATTCTTTCCATCTTTCTGAAGTGATGCTCCTGTGGCAGACAGTGCAAACAGCTTAGTGTATTCTGTCAAGGTCAGTGGAGAAAGTAACTGCCATAGTGTTAGTGTGGATTTCTTTCTGAGATGCCTTGTGGCACTGGTGGCTACTGGGAGGACTTCATGCCCGCCTGTGCTTCATTTCAGCTGCTAATACTGATCTGACAGTTCTTGACCCGTGGGTAATATGTGGTCCATCATCTCCTTACTTTTCTTAGTCAATTTCTACTCTTTTCCTCTTCTTTTTTTTTTGTCAGTGTAGCCTTCTATCACATATCATGTTTCATGGGAAATAGAATATTGCTGTAAGTGTGGCAGATTATGTTTTCATACGTTTTACCTCTATTCTGTTTGAAAACATTCTAGCCTGTCCACAAGATAAAACTGAATGTTTTTTTAAAAGATAGTTTGTTGAAACATCCTGATTAGACAAAAAACTTTGCAGGTGGATGTTAGTTTTCAAACTAATCAAATATAAAGGATTAAAACAAAAAATGAATGTGGGAATAGAATATTTATTTTTTCATATCAAAAATTGGATTTGATTTAAAACTCAATTTGGGAAATTTATAAGGAAGCCAAAACTCTGGAAATGTCATTTCTCTAATTTGGCATACAGATACTCAGGTCTTATGGAAATGCATATTTCAAGGCAGTGTGCATACCCTTCTGGCAGTACTAAACTCACACTGGGCAGAAGGAGCCTGAGATCAGGGGAGCTGATAGGTTCATTTCATCAGTTTGCACATTTGCATTTAAGCCATGCATACCTACATTTGCGTGACACAGTCTCAGGCAAGGTCAAATGAAAAATAGACACCGTAGGAGCTGACATTTCTAATTTCATTTAAATATGCCCTTGATAATTATCAGTGTTGGTCACTGACTATTGACTATATCTCTATAAGCTGTAGAGCTTAAGAGCTGAGTTTAAGCACCCGGAACACATGTGGTCTCCGACTCTGTAATGACCTGCCTTGGTGTCCAAATTATAGAATGGTTTCGGTTGAAAGGGAATTTTAAAGGTCATCTAGTCCAACCTCTCTGCCATGGGCAGGGACATCTTTCACAAATTCAAATTGCTTGGAGCCCTGTACAACCTGACTTTGAATGCTTTGAAAGATGGGGCATCCAGAACTTCTCTGGGAAACCTGTTCCAATGTCTCAGCACTCCGATAGCAAAAAACATTTTCTTACATCAAATCAAAATCCATCTTCTTTTGATTTAAAACCATTGTCCCTGTCACTACATGACTGGTAAAAATCTGTCCCCATCTTTCCTCTCAGCCCCATTTAAATACTGAAAGTCCTCAGTAGAGTCTCCCCTGAGTCTTCTCTTCTTCAGGTTGAACAATCCTAACTCTCTCATCCTGTCTTCATAGGAGAGGTATTCCAACTCTCTGATATTTTTGTGGCTTTCCTCTGGACCCTCTCAGACAGGTTCATATCTTTCTTGTGCTGGGGAGCCCAGAGCTGGATGCAACACTCCAGGTGGGGTCTCACAAGGTCAGAGTAGTGGGGCAGAATGACTTGCTGGTCACGCTGCTTTTGATGCAGCCCTGGAGACTTGGTTTTCTGGGCTGAAAGGTTGCGCTTTGCCAACATATGATCTATTTTCATCTGCCAGTATTCTCAGATACCAGGAGAGCTGCAATGAAATCATTCATCCCTCAGCCTGTTTTGATACCAGGGATTGCTCCAGCCCAGGTGCAGGGTCTTGATATTCACACAGGCACATTTCTCAAAGCAGTCAAGGATCTTCTGGATGCCTCCCCTTCCCTCCAGCAAATCAGCTGCACCAGTCAGCCTGGTGCCATTTGCAAACTTGCAGTCCATTTCACTGTCTAAGTTATTGATAAAGATATCAGAGTTAGAACACCTGAGGGACACCACTTGCTACTGATTTGCATTGGGACATTGAGCTGTAGATTGAAACTTTGGATGCAGCCAATCAGCCATTTCCTTACTCATCAATTATTACATCCATCAAAGCCTCATCTCTCCAATTTAGCAGAAAGAATACTACGTATCAAAGACCTTACAGCAGTCCAGGCAAATTACATCCACAGCCCTTTCCCTGTCCACTGATGCAGTCACTATTTCACAGAATGTCACTAAATTAGCTAGTCAAATCTAGAACCCAGCCTTCCATTTTTTTGTTTTGGTCTGGGTTTTTGAAGAAGCTTATACATCAAGAGAAAAGTATTTCACATAAAATTCTGTAACTTATGTTCCCTACAGTGACTCTTTCTTTTTTTATTATTTTGGTTTTATGAGTTTTAATGAAAATATGGAAAAATATATTACTTTTCCAGAAACAGATAGAAGAACTTTGTTACCAAAATAAAACAGTTGCATTTTTATTTTTTACATGCATAAAGGTATAAGTTTTTAAAACATATAAAGACACAATCTGTGTAAATGTGAAAGAGAACGTAGGAGTTATAGGCCTATAGACAGTGTAAACAGACAAAAAGAAAACCTGCTTAATTTCCTTCTCCTCTGATAACATATTACATGAACCGAGAAGGAATTGAATTATAATTAATGAAAACTCATTTCTTACAAGTGATGTAATTTTATATCAATCATTCATGTTACGAGGTGTATGTATTAAAACCAACCAAAACCATGCATCAAGAAACTTAATACCCAATGTACTTATCTTTTACACTTATATGCTTATTTAAGAGTTCTGTGAACTGCTTATTGCTCAATTAGTGAACAGTTATAAGTTAAATTAGTTAAATGTTATTTTGTTTGCATGAAGAAATCTCTAATAATGATTAATAGAGCTTTAATCAAGTACAAGTTGAGACTCAGATATGCCACAACTGAAACTGAATGACTGGAATGTTCCTCCAATAAATGCAAAAGGAGTTTCTGTTTCTAAAATGGAAAAAAGTGATGTGTTATATTAGAAACCAACATTGTGAAAGAGTAACTTACAGTTCTGAATGTGTTTTGAGCTTGATATGTGGCAGATAGCATTAATACTAAATGGACAGAGTGGAAAGAGGGCTTTTGTTATGCATACATTGAAGAAAGAATAGGCCTTTACGACCTAGTGTTTGCTCCAATGCGCCCTCCATACACAATTATAAAGATGTTACCAAAATGAATGTATATCTAGAAAAAGTAGGAGAAAATTACCAGGATTATTAATACCATAGAAACAGTATTTGTTCTTGTCTTGGGCCATTGCTAAGACTAAGTACATCAAGACAAGAACAATAAAGACTGCCTTTTAATCACTAGTCCATTTAACAGTTTGGTGTATTTGCAGGGTGTAGATGTGAGGGTAGTTAGGCTATTTTAGATTGCTAAAAAACTTTCATATTTCTTCAGACAGTATAGTTAGGATTTATGTCACCTGATTTAAATGCTGAAAAGTTGAACATCTTCATCTTAATTATCCATTTTACATGTCTTTAATAGTCAAAGCAGAGAAAAAGGAACCCCCACAGTACAACTTCTCTGTCTCAATGTAGACACCTTTCTCAGAGGTATCTACACTCTCTTCATCTTCAAGATGAAGCTCACTGCAAAGCTGTTTCTTTGACAAAATGGTTTGTTCAAAGTGAGAAATAAGGACTTCTAGATGGCTATGATATAGCCAAATGTCCTGACTAAATCACTGTTTTATCTCACGTGAGTGACAATGCACTGAATGATAAATACAGCAAATAGATTTTTTTCCTAATGGAAGAACATCTGTTTCTGAAGTTGATGTGGAATGAAAAGTAAACCAGGCTATCTTCCCCTCTACTGATCCGTGCAGTTTGTGAGCATGGCTAGAGGAAATACAAGAAGCCTCCCGCTCTCCGACTCCTTCTTACTGTTTTTCATAATTTCCAATACTGATCAGCCCTTGCAAAAGGATGAATTTCTAAGTTAATTAAAATGGTATCTGTATGTTCTATGTCAAAATAAAGAAACAGTAAGAGTAGAGATAAAATTATGATAAATAGTTCTTATTTGCTAGACATAGTATGATATTTGTCTTTTTTTAAACAAATAGTTTAGTGGTTATTTCTTCAGTGTTCCTATATCTCTCACTTTTAAGAGCTATCAGCCAGTCACCTCTTCTATGTTAACAAGATGAAAAATACATGAGGATTAATCATATCTGACTTTATTTTTTTCACTGCTATATGATAGAAACGGAAATATTTTAAATAATATTCTTTTTCCGCTCTGAAGTATGATTGTTTCATTTGGAATTTTATACTGTGAAAAATAGTAATTTTCCTACAAAGAAAATACTTTCTCTTTAAAATCAAGATAACACATTCATATTACATAATCTCAGTGAAATTTTAATAGACAAAATACATAATATCTATTTTAATGTACCTGTGTCTTACTCAACTAAAACAATTTTCATAAATATGGTTTTACTTAAATTTGTAGTGCATTGAGATGTGTTAAATTGTTAAAAAAAAAGAAAAGCTTTCTTTTCAAGCAGGTGGAATAAAACAATTCCAAATGCCTCATTGAAACTAATGAACCAAAAAAAAAATTTGTTATATCCAAACAGAAGCTAGCCTTTGGAGAAGGAAAAAGAGTAAAGTCTTACGTACAGTGCGGGCTTTAATCTACCCTGCAGTCCGTTGTCTCCCAAAGCAAAAAGACGTAAGGGCAGACTGAATATACACAGCATATGTTGCTGCTGGCAAACTTATGTCTCTGCTAATAAAAGGGGTTAAACATCATGATATTCTGGAAAATATTGTGCCTACGTGCTTCATTTCTATTTTAACAAAATAATTTCAAGCACATAATTTTACTGGAATGACATAATTAAAGCTGAAAATAGTAGCCTTCACTATACATTTATAAACACAGACTCACACACTGGGATTGAATGTCCCCATCCTCTTCTCTGGGGCAAGAAGAGCATGAATACATCTATGAACATATGAACGTGCTTGCCATACCTTCATGAAAAGAGTAGTAATACTGTATTAAAAATATTGTAACCTGATCTTCTTCGAGGGGAGCAAGAAAGAATTATATGATGCAATTACTGATAGAAATTGTAACAAGACAACTTGGGTTACTCTGGCATCCATATTAAATTGATGACAAATTTCAAAATAAAAATATTTTTTTCAAATGGCTAGCTAGTATAAAAATTAATTATTGATTATATCAGTTTTATTAGTAATGCAGGCAGATAATGATTTTATTATAGATGACTCCTGGGTTTTACATTCTGGATAGATTATTCTTAGGATGATTTTTTTTCTTGAAGGATGGGTAGCTCCATAATTTTTTTCTGGAAGTTTCATTAGATATTACTGCATGAAGTTTTATATCACTTTTCATCTGTGGTAGAAAATGCAAATAGGATTGTTAAAAGGTAATGCAAACTTCTTGCTTCCAAAGACCGGGAATAGAATATGAAGGAGAACTGTCTAATTAAAGTTCATTTTTCAATGGAACATAAAATTTTCCTATTTCAGTTTACTCACACTTAATCAGATGGTTAAATCTATCAGAAATCTTCATTACAATAACTAGAAATTAAAAATTTGTATTTTTTCCATTAAACTCACTAAGTCTTAGTCAACACATTGCACAAGAATATGGAATTAAAAAATGTTCCTAATTGTATTATGCTATAAAGTGCAGGACCTAGGACAAACCTTTCAGTTCAGTTTTGTTTCCTTCTTTTCCTTTTGACTTTAAATAGCCTTCTGTAACTATGGCAATAAAATTCACAGAAAATAATTTTCGAGATATTTTGTGAAATCATATCAGTTATACCATCATATTGTAACTGCTAGCACTAAACTTTTTACTATAGTCCTGTAGGTCCAGTGAATAACGTCTTCTGTTTTACAACCCTAAACTAATTTATCTAATACCATATATAAATGGATCTCTTTTTGGAACATTTTCAGTCAGATTCCAGTTGTTTCCAGCTCCATGCTTTTCTTCCTCCTATGCATCACTGATAACACTTCAATATTATGTAAGTACAGCACAAGCCAAAAGAGTGTCAGAGCCAAATAAAAAAGGCAGTGTCCTCATCCAAATCCTGATTTTGTCATACATACCAAAATGTCAGACTCAAGTTAGATGAGAAGGATTACTACATGCTTTGATCCACTGCACACCTTCCTGCTCACTAAGCAGTTAATGGTAGTTACTAGGAAAAATGCTGACTAATGGAGAGGTTTTATACTGGGACCCCTTGATTCTATTTTTGCACAGCAGCTATCCAGCCTATCAGTCCACAGATTTTTTATACTAGAGTTTTAAATGCACACACTGGGCTTTGCATTTGTTCCTGCAGGTCCAGCATTCCAGTTTAATGAGATTCCTCTGAAGACCATCTCTATCCTCCAGATTATTAGGAACGTTCCCCCCACCTCAATGCAGTGTCACTCGCAAACCTGCTAAGGATGCTGCTCTTTCCATGGATGAGCTTATTGATCAAGACATTATATATTCCCGAGAACAATTCTGGTAAGTAGTACCCTCACCTTCTCATACCAATAGTGTCATAGTTCATTCATTCAGACTACCCCCCTTAGTCTCCTACAGACTGTAGGCTGTATCTACAGCAGTCTTGAACTCAAAATAATTGACATTCAGTGTTCTCCCATCATTCACAGAGCCAGTGACCTGGGAGGTGTTACCATTACTGGTAAGAAAAGCAAAGAACATAGACACTTCTGGCAAAAGACAGTCTTCTTTTGTTCGCTGGGGTCATCCATTCCATCCAACAGTGGGTTAACAACTTGCTTTCTTTCTGTTGTCAATATACATAGAAGCCATTCTTCTTGCCTATCACATCCCTTGTGAGTTCCAACTGCTTATTTAATTCCATCTTTACATTTCCAGGGATGCTAGTTTACTCTTTGATATCTTCCAACTCCTATTCACTCCTTTATACATGCAAGCTTGTTCCTTATTTGGTTAGGCTGTCTCCTGCAGTCACTGTTTATTTCATTGTACATCAGCATTTACCGCTCTTGTGCAGTGTGGATGTTGACATTGACGACCAAATAGCTCTACTAAGCAACCTTGGATGTCAAAATAGTCTTCAAAAAGATTATGCCTAACATGTACCTGAACAAGTTGAAATCTGACTTATTGAATGCCGTGGTTTTTTCTGCTACTTGTTTTCCTCACTTTCCTAAAGATCCTACTCTCTTGGGATGACTGCAGTCAAAAAAATGTATCGACCAGTTTTCCTATGTTGAGAATAGCAGGGACCAGAGTTATACTTCTCCTTGGTAATTTATGCCAGCACTTAGTGGCAGAAAATTCTTTTCAGAGATCTCCTGGACTATTTGCATCCTACCATGTTGTCCTTTTAGCAGGTGTCAAACTGGTTAGGCTCCCCTGTTGGAACCATCATTTACAATTGGGGGACTTCTAGTTGTTTCAACAAGACTTGTCTGCCTACATGTTTTGATTGGACTGTCTGTATCTGTACCTGCTCTGATCCCAGCTCAAAATCTCCCAAGACAGTTTCATTTCATAAAAGAGTTTTCGCATGTGAGCTGCTCCTGCAAGTAGAGTACAACTAGTCCTGCCTTCCTTAAAGAGTTTAGAAGGACTTTACTTCTGTTTATCTCATTCAAGAAAGGCAAGCATTTGTCCCACCATGTTGCTAAAATTCCTACAACATAATTCCGTAACTGAACACATACTTATAAGTTGCCACAAATTCTACTCTTTCTATTTGTCCACTCTGCCTTTTTCAGTTTCTCCTCCAGTCTTCAGTTTTCCAACACTGTTTTCCTTCAATTCCTGTTTGGTTTTTGTTTCCCTACTTAACTGTTTCCTGATGAGGACTGGTATGTCATCTTAGGATCCTGTTAATCTTACAGATTCTGTATGTTTATGTGCAGACATTTCGGATTAGCCCTCAATTTTCCCACTTTCTCAAGGGGAGTTAGACAGCTCCCCCTTTGTACCCTGGGTGCTTCCCCATTATGTGCAAGCTTTGCTCCCTGTTCTCTGTCAAAATTATCTTCTGGAGCCTAGTGTTGAAGAAAACAGATGGAAAGATGACATAAGAAAATCATGCAGTGCGGCTGTTCTTTCCACCCTTAGCACAGAAGGAAAAAATACTTGTGGTAAGCAAATAGAGCATTAAAGATTACTTCAGGACTAATTTCTGTGCATTCTCAGCATGTAATGATAAAATGCCTCAAACCTTTGCCAGTACCATTCCCATATTTTAAAATATATTGGATTTGTGAATAGGTTAAGAAAACATATCTAATTCTTATTGGCTTGTTATCCAAAGTAATCTATAAATCTTGACCTGTATTTAGATATTTACTTCTTTCCTTAGGATTTTTAATATTGTTTTTTACCCCCTTGCTTTCTTGCATCTTTCAGAAGTGCAGAAGCACTTTCTTCAGAGATGGCAGTTCCAAAGTTTCATTAGGAGCACTCAAGGGATTTTACATTCCATTCTTACTTGAAGATCAACTAACGGCCATCCGTCACTTTAGAAAAGCAGAGTGTGAAACCTTCTACTGATAACTGTTATCAAATAAGCAATTCTTATCTTCTAACTGCATGAACTATCCTTTAAATTTAGACACTTAAGAATTTTCTTTTAGTGTGCAGTAAGCCTAAATTGCCTAAACAGTAAATAAGGAAATTTACATTCATTGGAACAATCACTACAGTCCCAAATTCTGAATGTCTAGGGTGGTAACATTCTTAAGGTGCTTAAGGTGTAATGAAGCTAGAACTAAATATTGCATAATCAGCAAACTGTAAGTTTGTTTTTATAAACAAATTATTATTAACAAAATTATAAACAAAGTATTATTAACACAAAAGTAAATAAGACAGCAGAAAGTATCAGTATATCATGAAGGAAAAAAATCATGAATAAATAGCTAAAAAGCAAACTCATCTTATTACGTGAAAAATAAATTAGAAACACAAATTCTCACATAATAGGGAAACAGTTAT
This sequence comes from Atrichornis clamosus, assembly GCA_013400975.1. Lineage (NCBI taxonomy): Eukaryota > Metazoa > Chordata > Aves > Passeriformes > Menuridae > Atrichornis > Atrichornis clamosus. The sequence continues at coordinate 124,737 of WBMZ01006185.1, read as the reverse complement.
CTGGACAAGGTTTCTATGCAGATTGAAGACTATTTCGACTGTTCTGGTGTGATGGAGTGTTAGAGAGGAAGTAAATTGCATTTTACTATTATACTCTTATTTTAAGGCGTATTAAGGTGTCTTTATTAAGGCTAAATGATACTACTAAAGTGCTAATACTTGCAGAAAGAAATCAGAGTCTCAAAGAGAGGTAAATTGTTGGAGTTATTTTTGGTGAGTAATGATTCTATCACTTCCTGGATATTTCTTCAGTTTACTGTTATATTATTCCAGTTTTATGCTAGTAAACCCAAACTAAATGGTTAGTGCGACTCTAATTTTGAATAAAGGTTAGTTTTCATATATTTTTATAGGTTGTCTAATTTCCATATGAGCTTTACTCGTGTTTCAAGTTTCTTGGTATATGAAGATTACAACTTATGATAGTTCTATTATGAATATCTCTCTCATGGATTATATTTTCCAATCATATTCTGCATTAGAAAACATATTTGCTACACTTTATCCACTATTCATTTTATTTCAACACATAATATTAATTCTAGAATTATATTTGTTATATTCAATTATAAATTTATATTAATGTTTTAAAATCTGAATAAGTTTCTGTACTCAGATGAATTTATAATTTTTAAAATTTTATATTGCTGAAATAAAATACTGGTGTGATTTTTGATCTTTTGATTGTAAGTCTAGTTCATTGTCTTACCAAAAAATGTCTACAATAAAGTTTTCACATTATCACTGAATCACTGGGATCCTATAAGAGTGAAGAAAAAAATTCAGGGGAAGAGATATCATAGTATTTGTCTATGCCATTTGCAGGGAATAGGCCACATCTTTCACAGTATTTTTGACCTTCAATAATTTTGTATAGGACATCACAAACCTTCTGCAGAAAAGCATTTTGATCATTCATTGAAAATATTGTGCAGGATATTTTCTCTTTTACCCAGCACTTATCAAATTAGCCAATTGATTGAAAAATTGCTAATAAAAAGACTTACAATTATGTAAACTTTCTGAGTCTTAGAGCACTTTTAAAACTAAATAATCCTCACTATAGCACTATTGCTTAGTTTTTTCAGTATCATTTTTACAATTAAAGCCAGAAGTAGAGTGTAACTTTAAATCATATAAGCAGCCAACAGTAAATCCTACCTTGAAAAACAAAATTACTTTTGATCACATGTTTTTCTACAAGGAAATGTCTGAAATCTTGACTTTATTTGTTACATTTTATTTATCATTGAAGTGGTCCACAAAACAACTATTTTTCAGGGTGAAAATAAAAATAGACTTAACTTAAAATCTTTTCTTTTCCTGAGTGATATAGAATACAACTTTAACCTTCTTGGAGTTTCATGAAGCCCAGAAGAAATACTATAATCCTACAGAAGTCCAGGGGGTAGATTTTTTTGACAACAAAAATACTTGACTGATCAGGCTCTTTCTGGGTCACAGCAGCTGCTTACAGCAAGGTTTCCCTTGTCTTACCCCATCTTTCTCTAATAGTGCCCCTGTTTGTGAAATTCATATCAAGAAGAGCAGCAATAAATGGCACATCCATTCAAAACATCCATCTGTCAAAATATAGAAAGGTTTTTGGTCATGGTGATTATTTTTTCATCAACTATTTTTTTTTTTTACTGTCTTCAATATTTATCACATAGACTTTTGTTAAATGTAAGGGTATGTGGCACGAAAGAGAAACTCCCCTGCAGCTATCTGATCAAGGATGATGTCAAATGGAGTGGTACAAAAGAGGAGGAAAATCAAACACAGAGGGGCACAAACCTAACCAACAAACAGGAAACAAACGTGGTCAGTTACAGCGAGTGATGGAGTGTGAGAATGTTTAGTTTGGTAAGATCAGCTGACTGAGGACCTTGATCAAAATGGGATGACCAGGGACAAGGGGAAGACAGCAAAAAAAACCATACAGGGATATAGACCTACCAGACTTGTCTGGCAACAAGGGAGATAATGAGAAGAAATGAACCTCATCAGTCATAATAATTAATTGACTATCAAGAAGCATCAGGAACCACTTCAAAGCTTGTTTTTTGCAACTGGTAAGGATGCAACTGTGCAAGTTCAGGATGTTGGAAGGAGTCTTTAGGACTGTGCCAACTCATGAAGCAATCAGCAGAGAAAGAGGAACAGAGAGGCAGTTAGGCAGAAAAGGGTGTAAAAGAGGTCAGTCATGTGTAAAACACGGCTGCTCACCATGCTTGTCTGACTGAGCCCAGCACCTGATCACTGCAGTCTGTCCTGTCTTCTCATGCCATTTTAGGAAATCTTTTCTTATTTCTCTCTGTGTAATCTCACTCTCGATCTTGTGTGTATTCTTGCTGCAAGGAGTGAAGCTGTGAGTGTGGGTGTCCATGGCCTGAAGTGTCAGTAGCTGAAGTCAGTGGGGTTTTATCACCAGTTACTGGAGCCAGTGGGGTTCTTTAACCTCCAACCACTAAGATGGGAACAATGAATGTGCCCAAAGCCAGCTACACGGGATGCTGGGGTGAATGAGGCAAGTGAGGGGGTCAGCATCAGCAGCTGGTTCTGGACCAGAAGTCACAGCCCATGTGCCTGGTATCAGTTGCTGGAGTATGTGTCTTTACCAAATTGAGCGTACTTTGGGTGTGCATGTGTATCTTCTAGCAGATATCAAGTATGGGTCCTCAGGTCTGGGATGAAGCATTAGGTTAGCAGTGTCTGCACTTGTATTTGGGGGGTCCATGAGTGTAGGGGGTCTGTGGGATGAGTATGTGTGTGTGTGGCTTTGCGTGAGTCTCCCTCTGTGTGTGTGTCTGTCTCTGGATATATGCTGAGCAAACAGTGACAAGCAGCAGCCACGTCACTCAGTCTGGGCAGAGACTCTGGGTTCCCAGACACTGAACAGACCTCCAAGTCCTGGGCTGGAGCTGCTGAAAGACATCCCTTAACATTACATGTCTGAATCAAGAAGGTAGATGGAGAGCAAACTCTTCAGGTCATGACTGTAAACATGAGCTGGAGCTTTAAAAATCAGACACATGATGCAGACTTTTACTGGAGATCTACAGTTTCCCTGCAATATTCTTACTATTAATTTCACACTTAATAAAGCTTTTTTCAAACATACTAAGCTAAAATTGTGTATAAGATGACATATCAAGAGTTTTCAAGGATCTGTAAGTAGTGATTACCCCTACACTACTTCTTTATACTCAATAATGATCTTTTCCAAAGAAAAGAAATGTTTCCATCATGGCTAAAGTGCTACAGCTGTCTTATTCATTGTAATGAACTACTTTAAATGAAGAGACTCATTTGTACAAATAAAGAAGTATGTTTCAAGTGGCTCAGTAATTTGTAGGTTTTCATTCTGGAGTTAAATATTTCCTTCCTGTTGTACATGATTTGTGTCCCTTGAGAACCCTTGTTTTCTCACGGTAGATCATACTCTTGAGAATATTAAATCCCTTTAGATACAATAATGATACTCTTCTCATAAAATGTATTTTAGAAGTACCAGAGAGTCATGTGATAGAATGTGAAAGAATAGTAATATTTCTTGTATTGAAATTGAAATTGAAGGTAAAAATTAACATTTCTGTAAAGGCCATTCTAAATATGAGAGATTGTGTGATATTGTAACAATTACTAAATAAAGTTTTAAATAATTTTTTATATGTCTGAGAGGAAAAATATTTCAAATGTACGAAGAAGGGTATAACAAGGACCTCTGCAGTTTGCTCTTCTCATGTTCCTTTTTAAAATATTATTTCAATTTTGTTAATGCTGTGTGCTGCTTTTGATCAAAGGGTGAAATCAGATTTCTTCCAGTATCTTGCTGTGTAGTTTCTACACAATGTTAAAAACAAATAAATAAATAAATAAACAAACCACCTAGCCCCTTAAAGTCCTCACATTCTGCTAAAAACGAATGCCCCACATATTTTTCCTTTGGGAGAAACTAAATACAAAAAGATCTCAATGAAAAGGGAGTTTACAGTGGTACTAAAGATTGAATTAATAATTAAATCCACTTCTCATCCACAGTGCTTCAAGAACAAACAAAGCAACAGAAGTGTGTCCGAAATGCCACAAAAGTGCAAAGTTGTAACTTTGAGTTTAGTATTGCAAGAATTATTAATGAGTTATCTTAAAATCTACTTCACTCTTGACAGATACAGGTGGATCTCTGGCTGAAAACTGAGCCCAAAACTCTGAGCGCACAGACAGAACCACACTCGTTGATTATCCAAGTTATAGAGATCATGCTGGTAAAATGTATAATGTTGCTCCCCTTGCAGAAATATCTAGCTTGTGTGTTCTGTGAGCCATTGTAACCGGGTATTAGAGAGTGTAGCAAAGAATTGATAAATAATATCAGTGTACAAATTGAATAGTATCAGAAGCCGTCTGTGGAAATGTAAAAAAAAAAAAAACCAAAAAAAACCCCCAAAACAAAACAAAATGCACCTGAAAAAGTGCATTCACTTATTTCCTTTGGCAGCCTAAGAAATAGGATTTGGACTTTCATTTGTTTATTGTTGACTCTATGTCTCTTTTGGCTTAATCTGTTAAAATTCAAGCATAGTCCAATTTTAGTATTATGTCTCTGTGAAGATTGAGAAGTCAGAAAAAAGGTGGGATCAGAGAACCAGGGAAAATGTGACATTGCTGCTTGAAGAGATTTGAAATTGATTTTCTTCCTTATTGTTAATGAGCAGATGTTTGACCCCCTAAAAAGACTAACCTAGCTGGCACTGTTTTGTATGCCTGCTGGAAGCCTCAGGAAAGAAGCCAGGGCAGACTGAGCATGGAGAGCGAGCTACCCTTTACATCCTGGCTTCAATCACCCCGACTAAGTGTTAAGATTAGTTGGGAGGGAAAACTGGAGAAATATAGTACTCTTCAGTGTTATATGCCATGTGAATAAAAGACTTCACTCCCAAGAGTCATAAAAATGTCAGAGATGGATTAAAATAAAATCTTTCATTTCATATGAGACATTTTGTATAATATACGTAACCCTAAATAATTGTTAACAGTGGACTTTTTTCTTTTTTTGTTTTTATTGCAGTGGAGAGAAATAGCTCCTGCCTAATGTAAAATATATATACATTTCTTACCTTTCTATGCCTTTCCCTACACACAAACTAAATGGATATGGCTGACTCAATTTTTATAGGCCTTATGGGAAATAGCTATTCTGTCAGAAAATCATATACCTTCCGTTAAAAGCATCCTAGCAAAATCTATCTGAAATTATTTTCAGTGTTATTAGAATGAAATTAATGTAGTTCATGTTTGTAAACTGCCTACAATGTTGAGTTTTTTTCATGAAATTATTCTGAATGTATCTTTATAACTTGGATAAATTTGATGACTTGATAAATCAATATGTTTCCAAAGCTGTAATGAGTTTCTAATTCTATATCAATGATATATTTTACATTCTTTTCAGTGCGTTTATTAACATTTTGTGATGCTTTTAGATGTGAAACATCCTTAGGGACCTATTCACGAAATATCTAACTTTGAAGAGTAGTGTGAAAAGTGTTAAGATGTAACACAGATATTACATAACTAAATTCTGCTGCTGTATTGGATGATATTTAGTTTTCTAAAATTTATACAATTGTTCTGAAGTTAATAACCCTAAATAAAGAAAGAAATAAAGAAAAGTTTAATAACTACAACTAAAATACTAAAGGGTGTCCAATACCTGGATGTTGACATAAGAAACACAATTAGAATAGAGAATATGATATAGATTTAAATTTACAAAGACATATACTTCCTTTTGTGGATGAAATGTGCAAACTCGTTTTTGCAACTTGCATATGAATTAAGATTGCAGTTACAATTCTTCTTAATTTAATAATTAAATTTGCCAAAGTGCTTTTCTCTGTCTCAGAAAATACATGTGAGTAACAGGCTTTTGGACTCTGAACTGTATTACTCATAGTGTCAACAAAACCAGTCATGTTGGTAATCAGAATGTAACTTCAATTACTTTCTCACTTTATTCTTATTCTTTGTCACATACTAGACATGAGCTTTTATGCTATGCATAAAAAAATGGTTGCAAAAACATTGAAACAAAAGTTTAAAATATAAGTTACTATGGTGCACTAAAAATATTTTGTATAGTCATTATGGAAAAGTCTTTAATTAAAAGCCCAGATTGACTTTTTTTTATCTTTTCTCAAACACCTCTGGTGTTGTAGAATAGAGAGGGTTGCATTATTGCTCACTAGCAATTTGTTTTATTTACTGTTAAATCTGTATGCCCTTGATTGCAGAGAACACAACCACTGTTTGAGCTAGGGTTAGTAATTTACTCATGAGCTTTTGTATCATGTCCTGCTATATCAATTAAGCAAGACAAGGAATTTACATCTGATGTGGCAATTATATATAATATAATAATAGGCAAATAATTCGATTTTTCTGAAAGAATGCTAGAGAGAAGGAAATAAATCTATGATATTTATTTCCTAGACTAATTTGTCTTGAGCTTCTACTTGAAATTAGAATGTTTTCCACTTTCAGAAACTTAAACTTCTTTCTAAAAAAACCCCCAAAACTAATCAGAAATAAAGACAAGAAAACATGGAATAACAGAATCACAGAATCATTGAGATTGGAAGGAGACTTTGAAGACCATCTGGTCCAACCTCCCTGTTTGATCAGCCACCTAGAACAGGTTGCCCAGGGCCACGTCCAGCTTTTGAATATCTAAGAAGGAAGACTCCACAGACTACCTGGGCAACTTGTACCACTGTTCAGTCAGAAGTGTTTTCTGGTCAGATGGAGCCTCCTGTGTTTCATTTTTTTCCCATTGCCTCTGATCCTGTCACTGGGCACCACTGACAGCAAACAGTACACTAAACAGTACCAGATCTCTCAGTTTTTCCTCATATGTGGCATTTCCTGACTCTTAGTAACCCATATGATCTTTTAGTGGACTCTCTCCACTGTGTCCATGTCTCCTTTGTACTGGACAGCCCTGAACTGGACAAAGGACTCCAGGTGTCCACTCACGAGTGCTGAGTAGAGTGGGAAAGGATGAAGTTCCTCAGCATGTTGGCAGCACTCCTCCTAATGCAGCCCAGGATACCACTGTCCTTCTTTGCAGCAGGAGCACATTGCTGACTTATGTTCAACTTGGTGTCTAGCAGGAGCCCCAGATCCTTTTCTGCAAAGCTGCTTTCTAGCAGATCGTCCCTCAACATATGGTGGTGCTTCCCATTATTCCTCTACAGGTGAGAACTTTGCACTTCCCCTTGTTGAACTTCATGGGGTTTTTTACAGCCCTTTTCTCCAGACTGTCAGAGAACCCTCTGGATGGCAGCACCAGCATCTGACTCTACCAGTCACTCCTCCAGGTTTAGCATCATCTGCAAATTCTGTCCTATCACCTGGATCATTCAGGAAGATGTTAAACAGGACTGGACCCACTATTAACCCCTGAGTTACACTGGTAGCCTGCAACTAAACCTCTGGTCCCTTCTATTCAGACAGTTTTCAATCCAGCTCAGTGTACAGCCTGTACTTCATCAGCTTCTCTAATAGGATCTTATGGGGGACTGTTAAAAGCCTTAGTGAAGTTCTTCAGAAGTTCCCTCTCCATACCTACTGTTGTTTCAGCACAGAAGTTTTTCAAGCATGGCTTCTGCTTTCTAGTCCTTTATAATAAAACTGCTAACAATATCATGAATCACAGAGTAGCAATGTTATACCAATATTTTGTATGTTATTCTGATGCAATGATCTTTCTGTTTGCCTATTTATCTATCTGCAAATCAAACACCATATCTTACCTATATCATAACTATGCAGGCTTCTGGACCTCTCTCTATTAGACTAACTTGGAATATGTTCAGCAACTGCTTATATAATCTATTTCTCAGAAGAATAACAAACATATTTTCAATATTTAATATTATTTTTTCATCTCTTTCACTTATAACCACTGTAGGAAAGCCTTTCAATCATGTAATTACACTGCTTGCTGCCTGTTCTCAAAAATGGCTTTTCTTCTTCAAATCATTCACTGTAACTCAAGATATTACATTAAGATATGTACCTGTGCACCTCAGAAGTGGCAACATGTACCCCTGTGTGGAATAAAGATTCCATCCAGCTGATACATCCATGTGTTTCAGTAAGACCAAGAAGTGTTTATTCAGTAATGCACCAGTCTTACAGAGTAAAGTTAATTTTGTGCGTGTGTGTGTGTGTGTGTGTGTGTGTGTGTGTGTGAAGTCCTTTTGACTAGTGCCTCTCCCTTTTGGCTGTTTTGTAAACTAGCTCTGTTTCCTGTAAATACAGATATCCACAGGTAAGATATTGATAATATATAAAACTTCTTCAGTTATTTGGCATTTGCAAGCTTCTTTTCACAATTTTCAAGTTTATTTTTAGTTTACCTTCTTCCTTTGAGTCTGATGACTGCTAATCCAGTTCACTGGAACATCATTTAGTTTTACCTTTACTTATTTTACCTTGAAAAATGTCTCATCTACTTTTGTCTTTCACACTGGCAAAGCCAATTTCCTTCTTGTTTATTTCAAAACCTTTAGAAAGGCTCATTGCTTATTTTAACCAGATCTTTTCTACAGCCTGGTTTTGGCAAAGTGAGAACACACTCACCATAATTTCATATTTGACTTAATTTCCTCAGATGCTGCTAAAAATTATTCTCTCTTTCAGATTCTTGATATTTTAAAGTAATAGTTTTCAGATTTTCCATTCTAACTATCAACTTCAAACTTCATCAGGACAGGTTCATAAACGGCTAGTACTTCTACACTTCAGTTTGAGTATTTAAACAAGTCTGATCTATAAACACAGAATTTTTTTAAAAACTGCTCTTTTCCTTGTTGCTCTTTTTAGCACTTCTGCTCACTATTATAGAAAGACAAAAGTTTATCTTGGAAATTGCAGTGACATTTCCAGAACTCTGTGTGCGTAGTTTTATTTCCTTGCTTTCATTAATCTATTTTTGTGCTTCTAGATGTAATCTTCAGTTTCTTTCTGCCCTCCTAATGGCATCTGACATTAATATGATAATTTTTGAGAATCTGAACGAGAAAAACTACCACTAAACTAAATAGACAAGTAGCAAACAATGTCTATATAGTATTTCTATAAGAGAAATGGCAAGCAGTGACTAATAACTCTTCTGTGTAAAAAGACTTCAGGGCCTGTCATGAATAAGCCATGTTAACATCAACTTAGTAATTAAAATTGTTGCACAGGATAGACAGTTTCATATTTGAGCCTCAGAGAATATTAAGACACTTCATCAGAAGGCACCGACTCGTAATATATATGATGAGAGTTTTTTCTTTGCTAAGGTCTTCCCTTCCACCTGGATCAGACATAATATCTGTATCTAGAAAAAAATCAGCCACTTTTTTTCCTTCCTTTTCTCTCTCTGGCATTTTATTCTCTTTCTTGAATATTTTTCCCTAGGGCTTTTCCACTTCTGTTTCTCACTCTCTATCCCACTCTCGAATGAAAATATGAAAAATATTCAAATATTCTTCAGAAATTCAAATTTTCATATATATTATTCCAGGTGATATAAAAAATTAAGTATCAAGACTTGCTACTTGTCTTCTATTTTATATAGAAACACATATTTTAAATACTTTTTAAAATATTTTCCATGGTAAATGTTATGAAAAAGGGGTTATCTGACAACAGTCAATAAAATTAGAGTTTTAATTCACGTGATTCTAGTGGAAATGCAACAGTTCCTGAGAAAGAAAAGAAAAAAAAGAAGTAAGAATATTGCTAGCCAAAATAAACAATAGTTAACTTTCTCCTTTCTATGTTTCAGTTTGAGGACCACAGAAAAAGACAGTATTATTTTCCTCTGAATTTGTTATAAACTATGAGCTGGGACTATCAGTGTTTATAAATCACATAAGTGTGTACATCAGTGGTGCAGAACAACTTTATTCTCAAAATAAAGCATTACAGGAAAAAAGAGAGAAGAAAAAATTTTAAAAAGGATTTAAAGCTACAAAAGTGGAATTCAATGTATTTGTTATTCTTTACAGGAACGCAGTTTTTCAAAACCTTCTAATGTTGTAACTATATGAACAACACGGGACAGTGCAGTGAAAGGGAATGTGGTCAGTCAGTTGCCAGAGATACTGAGGCTCTGAGTACAAGCTTCACTATTATGCAAGTTTTCAAAACAAAGAAGAAACTGAGGACAATTAAACCACAGAGCAGATTCCTCTGCCCTTTGCATTTGACCTTGCTTTGTCTGCCACATTACTTGGTAGAGAACTTCACCTCCTAAATCTCCAAAGAGCTGCTCCTGTGTGGAGCAGGTGAACAACAGCAGGCAGTGACAGTGATGGGAGCTCATGCATAGATAAACTGATGGGTAGTTAAGAGGTTCACACAGCTGATATTGAGTGACTGCCCCCTTAAAAGTTGAAAACTCTGAACAACAGAGTTTTCAACAGCTGAAAACTCAAGTTCTCATTCATTCTTGCAAGATAGTTGTGAATATTATTAACCTATGACAGGCCTTGTCATTTTCAAATTAAAACAGGGCTGTGGGAGAGTATGATGCCCGGGGTTAGACCAGCCACAGAAGAACATTAGGAGAAATAACTTGCACATTGGTTGGAATGAATGAAGAAAGTGGAATGGCACTGTAAAGAGAAAGCAGAAAAAGAGTGTTGTGTTCTAATGAGGTTCATAGGAAAATAAGAGTGTGATTAGAGGACTATGGGTTTGAGAGTCCTAGGAATAGAGAAGAAATAGGTAGTACAGTAGAAGTAAAATAAGAGATTTAGGAAAAGAGTTTTATATATTTGTGGAGGTCGACAGAGAAAGTATGTGGCTTGCTGTTCCTGGATTACAATCTTTAACAACACATGCAGTTTTTTGTGCTTGTAATAATCAGAAGAATATGCCATCCTGAAATACCATACTTCACAAATATCTTGAAGAAACAAATATCCTAAAACCCAAGTTTTCTATAGAGGAACACCAACTAACTTGCCCTGCATGCAGATGTTTCCTAAGTTCTTTGGGAATCAAGTATGTGTAATTTGCCATAGCTTTAAAATTAATCATGTGGTTGAATTCTGTAATTGTGTATCTTGAGGTAAGAATAAAACAGACTATTTTAGCATCTTTTATTTTTTTTTCCAAGGGCTTCGAATGAAAGGTGTTTGTTGTTCTTTGGAGGCTAAAACATGACTACAAAGGACTGCAGTACAGGAAAGGGAATTTCATCAAACAGTTTTGCTTTTTATGATGAAATCCATTCATTTTTAGTCACTAAGTTTTCTGTTAGGGCATGCTATACCAAATATTCTATGTATATAAACATGACTTTCTTTGTGAGAAAAAGTGAAGTTACTACAGAGGTTTCTAAGAAAAACTGTGGCTCAGGAAAGGTTTCATCTTCTAATTTCAATGTTCAGTTAACAAATAAGCCTCCTTTTCAACCAAGATTTTTCAGGCTCAAACTACTCTTTTCAGAGCAGCCAAACTGTAAACTTAGAATACCAGCTGTAGTTTTTTATTTGTCAATTTTTAATCAAAAAGAGGATATTTGAAGTTTATATTACGTTTTTTTTTGGTTGGTTACCTTTTTTTTTTCCCCCAAGACTGCCTGTAACTTAACTTCTCTGCTTCACGCAGAGATAATATAAATTGTAGTTGTATCCTTTGTAGTCTGATACTATCAGGTCATTGTTTGTTCTTAATTAACTGAACATTCTGGTATTATCTTTGCTCAGAGAAAATTAAAATATGAGTAAAGTTCTTAATAGTGTCCTAGATGTTATTACATAAAAACCCCCAAATAAATAACAAGACGAAAAAAACTAGGAAGATGAAATACTATATTTACAGAAAAAGTGTATCTAAAAATAAATTTCTTTCTTCCTCTTGCTACAGTCAAAACTGCATTTCACAGCATCCACTTGACCTTAGAAATTGAAATAATCTTAGGTTATAGCTAATTCATTTGTTTTGTCGGGGATATTGACAAACTGAATAAATGAGATAGCCTGATAATTACTGCTGGAGCTGGGGTTTGTATTTGACTTCTTAGTCATTGATCATTACTTCAAAGAATGATTCATAGACTCTGCCTCTAGAATGTAATGGCTCAAGGGAAAGTTCTAGACTCTAGGGCCAGAGTTCAATGAACAATCCAAAGTATCTTAAAATGTTTCTTACGCAGGAGGAACTTTAGATTTTCAGGCCCTTGATCTTCAGGATCTTGTCAAACCTGGTCACATATTCCTGTGAGGGTTAATATTGTTAACAGAATAATAGCTTTCTTTAGCCCTTTTTTCTGTTCTGGTGTGAGGAGTAAAGAAGGAAATTGCTCATTCCATTTCCCCCCTTTGTTATCAGAGTTTAAAAATGTATCACAGTTCAAAATTTATTAGTTGTTGGATACTCACCTTCCTCTAATTTTTGTAATTTCTCCATATTGGAGTTTATGGTTTGGACTGAAATAAAAGAAGCACAGAACATAAAAATTTTCCTAAGTTATATATATTTCAAATAATAAAAAAACACTGACTACAGTTAAAAAAACTGAGTATTGTTCCTTTTCAGACCTATCACTGCCAAAGAAAAATTTTCCATGTTTAAATAAAATAAAATTTTATTTAAAAAGTAAACAGTACTTTTCTTGCAATAGTTTTCATGACATTTATTTATCTACTTTTTTCTTTTGGGATTTTGTTTTTAAAGTTAACTTCTGTTTTTTCTTTATCACAATAAATGCTGCTACACTTCACTGGATTCTGAACGGAAAATATTTTTTCTGAGCAGGACAATGAAAATTTTTTGCTAATAGTTTCAGAAAAGATGAGGTTTGGGGTTTTATTAAGAATTGTGCTCGTGAATTGTCATGCTGCTGGGAACCCTGTAAGTTGTAGCAAATCATATGATGCTCTAAAACTTGAAATGGTGCCTTCACACCCTCTTATAGGCCTTTCTTTTGAATTTAATCTGGTAAATTTGTGCTGAAATGCAATAATGTTCCTGAGACCACCACATTGATTCACTTGGAAGATTGTTTAATTGCAAATTCCATACGGCAGGAGAGAATCATTTTTTGTGCTTCTTGTCTTTCAAGGAGGTAAAATTTTCTTTTGACCTGTACCCTTTTTGAGTTTTCTCATTTCATTACCTATAGTTTGCATTTTACTCATAAAAGTAAAGCTGCAATGTCAGATGTTCTTGACGTAGTCATATTCAACTATTTGTTTCTATTCTTAGTGTCTTGTAAAAATATACAGTGACTAAAAATGGGATATTTTTTGTCGATATTTCATATATTATTATCTTCACTGGTGAAAGAAATATCACAAAAATATTTATAGAAGAAGTAACATAAGCACCTAAATTGTTTTAATGATCCACAGCATTGGTGGAGATGTAAGTAGGATGCAAAAAAGATGCTTCCTATAATAAATCTAATTAAGGGAAACCTGCTGCTTCTTTTTGGATCAGTGGATCACATGAAAATGCTATTTTCATGGTCAGAAATATTATTAAGTATTTATCAATGCAAGTACTGTAGCATATATTTCTGTTTATGCATCTATATCTATCTATCTATCTATTTATTTTTAACCACTGATGATGGTCTGATGAAGCTGGAGAGGGGAGGAGAATTCTAAGAGGTAGATTTTTGTAAGTTGTTATTTTTTTTTGTTTGTCTGAACTTTGGGTACAATAAATAGGAATTTAATAAGAATAAAACAAGAATATTGGTATTTCATTAGACCTTGACTATTACAACTGTTAGGAAAGTGTATCAGAATAAGAAGAGAACTTTACAGCCTATTTATTTTTGACAATGGAAGAAAGAGAAGGAAAAAAAGAAACTACAACTCAAACCAAACCCCCAACTTTGAGACATTTTGATAACATGAGAAAAAAAAATGTTGTTTTCTCAGAGCAGCTAAAATTTTCAAAACTAGTTGAAGTCCATGTTAATGGCCATGGATTTTGGAATGAAAACAACTTCTTTGATTTGGAGTTAAAGGTTTGAGGGCTTGTCAATGGTTTCTTTATAGAAATATAAAGGATTAAAATTCAAACAATTTATTTGTTCTGCAAAGTTTTTGGTCCAAATAACATTATATTTCCACTATAACTTCCAGATCCTGAGTTGGTATAATTTACAGCAGGTGGTTGAGTATTTACAACCATATATACATAACCAATTATTAAAATACATGCAGGAACTAGAAGAAATTTTCTAAGAAATTGACAGCATTTATATTAATGCAGCAATGAATGTTAAGTACTTACACGGTTTTTAAGCAAATTCAAATTCCTTGCGCAGTGCTTTTAGTAGGATTTTATATTTTGCTGTAAACATCAATGACATTGTGTAATTTTGTCCTTTAATATTGATAATAATTTGTTTGATAAGTGTCCTCAAAGGAAAGTACAGTAAGATTTCTTACACAGAAAATTTAGTGACGATCTAATGTCTCATATTTTATTTTCATTGTTGTAAATGCAGAGAGTAGCAACTATATTTTATCTCTAAGTTGTACTATTTTCCTTCTGGCCCACAGTATGAAACAGATTGTGCAATAATGCTTTCAGACTGAGTTATATTATAATGAATTTTAGATCCATTAAGTTAGGATACGAAGGATTCCCTTTGAGCTAAGCATTTAAGTCACCACAAAATGCTCTGTAGAGAACAGATCTACAGGGAAATGAGTTGGTCAAACTACTAATTCATCTTTCCATTGCGTTCAATGAAACATCAGACAGCGTTTATTTAACTATTTTTCACAAGGTTACTTGTCCTTATACTGATATTTCTAGAGTGGAATTTGTGTGTCCATGAGCACAAACAGATATATTTATATAGATATATAGGTATATAGACATGTGTACAAATTTTAATATAACACATATATATGGAAACAGAAAACTCCTTGAATTCAGGGCAAAAAAATGTCCATCAAATTCACGTATGATGGATAATATAATATGATTTTCATATGAAGAATGCCATGAGATAAATCTAATGAATGATGACACCATGAACTATTTATATATTCAGTAAATTAGTGTTGTAATTTCCTGTCTAGAGTCATAGTAATGAAGTATGAATCATTCCATCTAACTATGTTCATATGATATATCAGTACTTTTCACACATCCAGAGCCTGTTGTCCTTGTGGTTTAGATGTCAACATATGCCCATAACCACGGGTATGTGTATCCATGGGCCACTTAAAGAGTCATCATAAAGCCACATAATTCAGGGTGCTGAGGATATTGTGTCACATGAGATCCTGGTAACTCACTTTTCACCAGAAACACTCTTTCATTTTTATGGTTCACACATCTGGAATAATAGCACACAGGCCAAATTCAGTAGAAAATTATCATTTTCATGTTCCTTTTTTTTTTAGAGTAGCCTAATCTTCAAGTTTTCAGAGAAATTTCAGTCCACATTCCAAGCCTTCAAAACAACAAACAAACTCCAAAACTCTATGAAAAAAAAATAATGCTGGAATTAACTTGACTTTTAATTGAAGCCATTTTCCAAGGTTTTGAAGGGCACATATCTTCAACCTTGGGATATTTTCCAGCCAAGTAACAATAATGTTGCCTTTTATATGTGTAGGCATTTAATTATTGCTACTGATTTTCATACATGTAAAGAAAACAACAAAAAAAACCAAACAAGAAACAAAATTAAGTTTAGATTGTCCTTAACTGAGAAGTCACTGGATACATTTCAGTTTAATAATTGCAAATTTTTTTATGCTTATAAACTCAGCTTTTCCTCTGAAATTTTTATTAAGATGATAAAATTAGTGATATTGCTTTGCAGTTATGTTTTGACAACATTTCAGAACCACTGCAATCGGTGGCGCAGCTCTCGAAAACTTTAATGGTGCTTTAATGGATACTTCCTTTTTAAGCTTTCACCCTTTCTTTTTCCATCACACAAAGACTTTTTCAATGCTACAGAAATTCTGGGTTTTTACCTTGCTTTAACCTGGTCACACAAACCCATCCAGAGTCTGGACTTGCGTGTGTATAGAGGTGAAGTAGAACCTTGACTGGAGTTCTGGAAGATTACAGGCAGTTGATAGATCTGCTACATAGAGGAAAAAAAATGCTTTTAGTGATAAATCTTTGAGCTTTCTCAAATTATGTTTTTTAATTTTCTTGTACGTCAATAAGCTATCACTGCATTAGTGTATTTTTATATTGGTTCTAGTACATCACTTTCTAAATGTTTCACTGATTCTGCAGATTGCAGAATGTAATATATTTTCAACTAGATGATTGGTATTACAGTCTTCTTTTAGTTTTCAAATCAAAAATGGACTTGATTCCAGAATTCTTGTTTCTTCTTTCCTTCCTGGCAAAATAACTTGAAAAATACTGACCTAAAATGTAAAGGCTATAGATATATCAGAGTATCAGAGATGTCCTATAATAAGTCAAGACTTCTGTTATATGTGAAGGTCAGAGTCGGATCAGTTCAGCCTAATGCATAACTCCAGTTTGCACCTATAGTTTTTCCCTTGCTACATCGGCCCTCCCAACTTTCCTTAGTGGTAAGAGACTAATGGAATGTGGTTAGGACCTTTGAGTATTCCTTAAGGTACTGGCTATCTAGTCTCAGGCTTAACACTGAGCAGAGATCATAGAATCACAGACTCATTTGAGTTGGAAAAGACCTTTAAGACCATCAAGTCCAACTACTACCCTAGCCCGACCATGTTCTCCAGTAAACTATATCCCCAAGTACCATATCCCACATCCCTGGGCAGCCTTTTCCAATGCCTGATCACCCTTTCAGTGAAGAAAGTTTTCCTAATATTCAATCTTAACCTCCCCCTGGAGCAACTTGAGGCCATTTCCTCTCATCCTATCACTTGTTACCAGGAAGAAGAGACTGATCCCCACCTCACTACAATCTCTTTACAGGAAGAGATTGGTAAGGTCTTACCTGAGCCTCCTTTTCTCCAGGCTAAACAACCTCAGCTCCTTCAGCATCTCCTCATAAGACTGTGGAACCTTCACTAGCTGTTGGACACACTCCAGCACCTCAACGTCTTTCTTGTAGTCAGGGGCCCGGAACAGGATGGAGGACTTGAGTTGTGGCCTCGCAAGTACAGGGGGACAATCGATGCCCTGATCCTACTGGCCACGCGATTCCTGACACAGTCCAGGGTGCCACTAGCCTCCTTGGCCACCTGCTAAAACTTTATGTTACAGGCTGCACCTATCATTCTGTCCTAGTGATATAAAGAGTTAACAGAGAACACGCAGAAATGGCTATTCTTAAAGTGGGAAGAACTTGTGAAGATTAAGTGGTTCTCTTGTAAGTGTAAAGTAGTCATTTCCTTTGAAGGGTTGAAGGCAGAGTGCTTGAAGGGATTTCATTTCACCTGACTTAGATGTCCCTGATGCAGGCATCTGCTTCTTATCTGGTTACCCTGCCCCATCAAGTATAGCTGAAGGAAAAAAGTAGTCAATCACAGCAAAAAGATGATTAATCTGATTCCTTTTATGTCTTTTTCTACTTCCTGATAAAATTATTTATACTATAAAACTACCTTTCCCTCCTCCCAGAGGTTGAGCTGTCAGTGATCCAAGGCCAAGTTTTGATAGAGAAAGTCTGCTGGGTAGAGCAATGCAAGATAAGAAATATAAAATTGCAAACAGAAATAAGATTGCTGATGTCTGAGGGACAGTCTGCAGCACAATGGCTCCAGAAAACAAAACAAAACAAGACAACAACCCCTCCTCACTCCCTAAAAAAAAAACAAGCCCCAAAACAAACTGAAACAACAATCCCCAACCAACAAAACAAAATCAACAAAAACCCACACATGGACAAGAAGAAATAAACAGGAAGGCTCAAGATGGCAATTTAAGCCACATTAAAAATCAGGCTGATGAAAGGGCCACAAAAGCTGAACCTTACACCAGTTGCTGACAGCTGCCCAGCCAATAAAAACATTTTGGACACAGAGTCCAATATCATTCAACCTAGTAGTCTATTTGTTCTAACCATATAATGGCTTTGTCTTTTAAAATGTTGTCACTTGGAGTCCCTTGAAATGCATAAGAGTTTCTCAACACACTGACAGAGAAAGTAGTGAGATTCCTAGGTGATTATTATAGACTCCTATCCACTTTGTTCAGGAAAATTTCAGGGAAAACTAAGGGCAAAGTAAACAATAAAACCACCCAAAGGTACAAACTGGAAAATATTCAGAAGTAAGTAATACATTGCTATGTAGGAAGGATTCAAGTGGAACACCTCCTCAGTATGACAAAATATTTCAATTAATTAAAAAAAAAAAAAGTCCTTCAATACTGGTGGTATGTAGGACAGCTTATACAAATGTGGTGATAAAACATCCAATAAGGAGGTTAACCTCAATGATCTCAGTTGCTTATGTAAGAAAGAATCACGAATCATAGAATCATGAATCATAGAATGATTTAGGTTGGAAGGAACATTAAAGATCATCTAGTTCCTACACTCCTGCCACA
Organism: Atrichornis clamosus; assembly: GCA_013400975.1. Classification (NCBI taxonomy): domain Eukaryota; kingdom Metazoa; phylum Chordata; class Aves; order Passeriformes; family Menuridae; genus Atrichornis; species Atrichornis clamosus. Next base: position 106,182 of record WBMZ01006185.1, on the reverse strand, counting down.
GGCACTGATGGTACCTACTAGATCAGACTGCCCAGGGCCCTATCCAACATGACCTAATATAGAGACCAGACATTTATTTATTACAGAATTCTGAGAAAATTGCTTATATGAACACATGGGATCACTATGCTCAGTAATGCATCTAAACAGAAAATGCAGTATCTGTATTATATAAAGATCAAAACAGGAGGGAAGTTGTGAATGAAATGGCTACATTTGGAAAGAAAAGTTAGTTCATGAAGTTAAAGTAAATTAATTAAATAGCAGATAAAAAGTAGAGGGAATATATCAAAGTAGCAGATTGACCTCCTATGTTTCTTTGTTAAGAAATCTTCTAATTATTTTTTTTTTCTTCAGACAAATGCAATGCTTTATCTAAACTACTTTATCGGGACCTCAGTAGAGAAGTTGATATATTGCCAGGGGAGGTGTTATTAATTAAGATGAAGAAGATGGAGATTAATGTAAGAATAGATGAACCATTCAGTCTGTACTGAAAAGGAAATGACTGGTAAGGAAGTATGCTACTAGTAGGTTTTCACAAGACTTATATGTGGATTTTGTTTTGCTTTATATTTTGCTCATATTTTATTTAGTGGCGTGGGCACAAAAGAGTTGAGAATATGCTGATGACACAACACTGGAATGCACCAATACAAGGGAAATACAAACAGGGTCAACTAAAGGACAGCAATAATATAGCTGAGTTAAAAGCAATAAAACACAGTAAAAATCAGATACTTTGGAGCCAACAGTAAAACATTTTGCAGCAAGGTGGGAGCTCCTCAGACAGAAATATGGAAGGTGGAGGAAAATCTGGATATTAGTAGATCACAGAATGTTGCAATCTTCGGTCCCATAAATTTCTTACAGACACAAGGAAATATTTATGGTTTTGTTCCCTTAGAAATATTGTCTTCTAGTCTGACCACCTCTGTTCAGGCGAGGTACCTTCAAAATTGGAAAGTACAGAGAACTTCCACTTCTGATGAATTGAGACATTAAACTAGTTTATATTTAAAGACTAGAACAACTTGACCTAGCAAATTAAATTCTGTACATAGTTATGTTTATATAGTACAAATAGAGACATATATATTCTAAGTATTGTATGTCTCTATTGCATATTTCTCTGTTGCACATTGCCTCATCAGTTTGCACAGTCCCACAATCCCATTCAACATCCCATAACCCCAGGATTGCATCTTCATCTGTTGCAAAGTGCAGATTTGCCAGCAGTTTCTTGATAGCCCATCAATTATTGTGACTGATCAGGTTTGCTTCTGGTTATGGTTTCTTTTAGGACAGGTTTTATGCCTCTGTGTGTTTCCTTTTCCTTATCTTCCCAACTTAAAATATAAACTTTTTCACACTCTAATTTATGTCACTAACCAGGTTTGTTCTTATCATGATGTTCTTTATTAGGTGTTGACCAGATACCCTTAAAGGAGCAGACACTCTCCTACTTCACACTCTTTCTGAGGACTAAAAATATTTAACATTTCTAGGATTGGATTAATCTCATCTAACTATAGTGACTACAATGTAAATAACTATGTTTTAGTAAGGCTCATCTTTGCAGTTAACGTGGAGAAATCAGTATATACTTACTGCATTTATTCTGTCCCATTGCTAACATTGACTTCAAACTGAACTGAGTTGTACTCATATATACTTCAGACACAGGGAGTTACATTTCAGCTGTCAAAATTTAGATGGGATGCATCTACCTTTCATGCAGGATCAACAATATTATTTTTGATATGATGCAAAGGTGTCCTGCTCAGGGCCCAGAATTGGCCTTGATGATCCTGATGGGTCCCTTCCAACTCAGCATATTCTGTGATTCTATGATAACTCATCAGTTTGTACATTTGTTAAAAAATGAGGACAGAATCTTGAGTCAGAACATTTTAAGGAAGGTTTGTGCTCTTTTCCCATAATTAACTTAAAGTCAATACACAAGAAACATTTTGGCATAAACTCAATAATATGTTCTAGATAGAATTAATGGAAACATGATTGTGTGATTATGCTTAATCTGGATCACACCAGTACTGCTGTGCTAGCAGGTAGATATGAGGTAATTTACAGGTTCTTATTAATGATAGTGGAACTACTATACAGACAGAAACAGTGTTTCACTCATCAGTTCTGATTCTTGTAACATATCTTCCCCTCCTGTTTAAAAATCAGCTCCATAGAGTAGCATTGGTATCTCATTATTTTTACACTTCTGTGTCAGTTCTCCTCATCTGCAAGTTGTGAAATTCAAGGTTAAGATTCAATTGAGTAGTATTTGCAGGTATTTTCCATAGAATTATTCCTTTCAAATTATTTTAGTAATCCAATTTATAATGTGACTGCATAAAACCTTGAATCAAAACACATGAAAAGGAACTGTTGTATCCCAATGGAAAGAAAGGGCCCTGATGAAAATTTCTTCAGGTGTCTTTGCTGTCAAAGTGTTTCTGTTAACTGTGTCTTGGGTGACACTTCTTACAAAATATTTAGGCTCCATTCATTGTCTGCAGGAACTATTAATTTTCAAGCTAGCCTAAGACTTCAGAAATTCAGTAAAAGCTTTAGAGTGATTTCTGCTTGTGGCCTGATGTAGTTGTAGAAGTTGCTCACTCTAGATGTGTCAGGGGCTAATTGCTTTCCTAATGGAAATATATTAATTTCTTGCAATCATTTTGCAGTATATAAACATTATTTATAAATTTTAATTTTATATATAATATTTTATTACATACATGTATCTTGCATTTCATTGTACTGTATTGTATTGCCTTGTATTATACATACTTTTAAAAGGTAGGAGAAAACAACACTCTTCACACTGTGTTGACTAATCCATCTCAGACTGAATTATTTTCTCCTTAACAACTTCAGCTTCTAAGTTAGAGGAATTTCCCCTTCTTTTTATTTTCTTTGCTTCCTCTGTAATTTTTGAAAGCCAATTTGATACTTATTCAAGCAAAAGTGTATAACCGTTTTGGCAACCCTTTATTGCTCCATTTCTTCCTTCAGCTATTTCTATATACTTACCCTAACTAGCAGAAATATCCACGTCCATGAAGGCTCACATGTTGCTCAAAGAAAAGTCTAGGTGAAAACTACCAACTTGTTTCATAGTAGAAGTTCTCTTCCATCTGTCATTTGGGGTTTCTTTTTTTCTTTTTTCTGTGTCAGTGGTTGTTTTGCCTTTTTTTTTATGGACACAGAGTGACTTCTGTATTACTGGTATTCTTAAGACGTAAAGAAAATCTAATACTATTTTAATAGAAGATCTTTTAAAATTACATATAAAATGTATTCAAAACTTTCTGCCCAAAGAAACGTTTCTGCTCATATTGTGCATGTTAATGAAATCCCACAGTGCAATCAGTCTTACTGAAATGAGTTAAAATGTCTGCGTAATAAAGTCTGTATTGCAATTTTACAACAGCTCCCAAAGAAGACTAGACTTAACTAGACACAGGTTTCAAAAGCACACCACAGATTTTATTTTGACTCTGTTTTTCTGGATAGTTTACTGTTTGAGAGAGAAGCTAAAAGCAATGCTCATTCTCTCAGGGTTTTCACCTTGCATTTGTTACCTTCTTGAAAACAGCAAAAAGAAAAAGTTTCACATACTTCCACTACAGATCATGGTGTTACTCAACGATGAAAACTATCGTATAAATACAAGACTTACTGTTCCACAGTTCTTTGCAAAATGAACTGAAGGAAAGGGTAAGAAAACTGAAGGGCTGAGGAATGATTGATTTGCTTCTAGTTTACAGTAAATCCAATCTATGCCAAGAATGAATAGCTGAAAGTTTGCTTGTTATGATGGTCAAGCAGCCTGGAATGTGCCAACAGAAAAATAAATTAATGCATTAGTTACATTCTTCAGCTTGACAGCTGTATACTTATGCAACTGTATGGCTATGTACTTGAATAATTGTTTTGTCACTTAAGTTTCCTCAGTATTACACAGAATTTAACTCAATTTTCCAAAAATTGGCATAATTCAAATGTAAAAATCCACCAAAAGTCTGTGTAACTTTGAATCCCTAGGGTTCTAATTTTTATGATGGAATCTTAAGTAACAACCAGAAAATTCAAAGATATCATCACCATAACCACAGATCATGAGGTTTATTCTCTTTTTGGTGTTCACAAGCTAAACGTTTTTTGCATCTGAGTCTTCTGAGAAATCTTAGATGAAAGACCTTCTATGAGCATTTTTAATGCATATAGTAATAATTGAACTCACTACAAAGCAGAATAGCAATGATTAAATCTATTAAATTATAGAGGCAAAGCCAAGCTGTACTGTCTTGAATCTTTTATGTAATAGTACAGTGGTTAAAGCAATCGACCAGAATATGAAGAATTTTTAATTTCGTTCTTCATTCTGAATTGTTTTATGTCTGCTTTTGGTATCATTCACATATTTTATTTGACCGCTTTTTAATTAAAAAATGTGGAAGAAGCACCCCAGTAAAAATCTCTGTTCTAGGATCCCTTTTCCATTTCCCTTTTGCTGCATGCAGGAGTTACTTAGGTCTGAGTTTCAGAGTCAGTGCTTTTCTTGACTTATTTCTTTTTTGTTGTTTCCATGTGTCTTTCTTATTTTTTGGCACAATGATTGAGGTGCAAAAGGAAGGAAATTACTCAATCCTATAATTTTTTGTTAGGGATCTCTGGAAACTCCTTTGCTGTCAGGAAAAGCCATTGTGTCCTTCAGCCTTATTAAACTTTCAAAATACAAAGATAGTTACAAGCGTGCTTTAAACCTTTGCCGTATATTCTCAGTAAGCAGTGAACTCAAGAAAGATGAGTATCCAAAGAAACGAAAAGTGAGGAATCTATATCAAGGCCTCTTACTTCCAGGATGCAGTTCAGCTAACATTTACCTTTCTTACCTTGAGGTTAGTGGTACCTGAAGTGTAATTTAACATGTTAGGAAAACAGTATCTCTGCCCTGCACCTAAATTACAAATGAGTAAACAACTTCAGATGTCAAATCTCAAGCAGTATTCCCATTTCAATACTAACCTAAATTCTGGGCGTGCAACATGATAACACAGTGAAACTGAATTTTTTAGGACTTAGTAGAAGCTGTCTCTTGTTTTGCATGATATGAATTCTTTGTATTACTCCTAGAGCTGTACTTAAGGAGACATTAATTCCTGACTTCAGTGTGTAAAGGACTAGTATTTTTTTTTCTGCATCAACATCAATAATTTGGGGAGGTGACAATATTATTTTTCCTTTATTGGCTTCCACATAACATTTGTGGATTTTGGGGTGTTGTTTGGTTAGTTTAGCTTGTGTTTTTGGGGGAGTATTTTTCCTTTTTTTCTTGTTTTTGTTGTTGGGGTTTTCGGTTTGGTTTTTTGGTGGTTTGTTTGGTTTTTGGTTTTTGGTTTTTGGTTTTGATTAAGTTCATGGCACTGGAAAAGAGTTTATCACACCCAAACACAACTTTACATTTACAATTGAACTAACTTCTTTGGACTGCCATTGGGGTTTATGACAGGAAATAGGATGGAATCCAAGAGACTTAACTAAAGCAAAGACTGATTTCAACCAAGAGTTGCCCGTGTTTGTTATTTAAAGACACAGCTTCAGATGCTTGTGTCAGCATTGCTATTTCAAATCAACCTTGCAGACAATACCTTTCCTAAATTTATGAAGAATGAATATGACTAAAAGAAAAAAAGTTATTTTTTCCTTCCAAAATGAGAAGTGATTCTAGCTCTTACCTCAGTTACCAATTTACTTTTTCTGATGTCACACTTTTCTGTTTAAATGTAGGTGGCACTGGTGTTCAATTTCTAAAACAAAGAGTGATTTTCTTCGGATTTTTATGATAACAGCACTGATGACAAACTACTGGCTAGGAAAGAGCACAAAATATGACCACACTGAACTTAAACCTCTGCCCTTTATTTAACAATGACATTTAAAAATAATTTCCCTCTGACATAGTAATTTTTTTTCTAAGGTTCAACCTTGTAGTGATATATTTTGCAATAAATTAGATATTCATATGTCTCTAATATGAAGGGGAGGGTGGACATATTTTGGTTGTTTTCCTTCATTTGTTTGGGGGTTTTGTTGGTTTTTTGTGTGCTTGGGGGTTTGTTGTGTTTGGGTTTTTTTTATTTTATTTTCTTTGCTGAAGCTAACTGCGTATCTTATGGGGTAACATTTATGTTATCTATCTATCTATCTTTTTAATATGTATGACCATGAAATTTCATGCTATCTCCGTTTTGCCAGTTTCAGGTGCACAAGTGAGTCCTGACCACAATTTCCTAATTAGATGATATTGTGTCTAATAGTAAATCCTCTCCCCTATTCTCCCTTTTCATAAACACTTCTACTTTTTTTCCCCCCCACATATGCACAATATCCAAGAAAGCCTAGAACATAGTACAAAAGGTTTTTGACTTGAAGGACTAGAGATCCCAATTGTCCTGTAACACACATCAGCAAGTAGATATAGATATGTGCTACGAGTACATCTACACTGTCATTTTGAATCACATCTTATTTGCCTGCTACTTATTATTCAGAGGGCATATTTTCTAGATTTCTTACAGGAGCCACTCTAGGGAAAAACAGGTAGGTTCCTTCAATGGTACAGCTATAAATGAGATGATTTGTGAGTCAGTTTTCTTACTACCTTTGGCAAAAGACAAGTAAATTTCAGCACTTTCAGAGCCTTCAGACATATAATTTATTCATCGCTCAGTTACAGGATTGTTCTCCAACCACACAGAGACCTGGCAAGGTTTTTTGATGCAGAAGAACTTAAATAGCCTCAGCACTACTGTTTGAAATAAAAAAAAAATAAATGGTGTTCTATAAAGATGTAAAGAATTGAATCAGAAAGGCTAAGGTTTGTGTGAATTGAGAAGGAATGGGAATGTCCTTATGTGGAGGCACCAGCAGGAACACACAGGGAAAAGGACTCTCAGTGCCTGTGTCAATGGCATTGAGATTAGCAGGTTCTCATCAGCCCTGCACATCTATCTGCAGTTTCATAAAACACACAGATTTGGAGACAGGAACAGTATTGGCTCTCAGATATGTATCAGGACAGATACACTGCCAGCTCTGAAAGGGTTAAAAAAAGGTATGTCTGAAATCTGTATGTGGTCACTAACCCAGAGGACATGAAGAGATAATTGTCTTCCCTCGTCTTCCACATCAGTGCACAGGATCCATCCTAACATCTGGACACGATGAGGTGGCCAAGTGCTGGCCAGACAGACTGAGCACTCCTGCCCTGGTCACTGACAACTGGGCTGACCTCCCAGGCATCACACACAGTCTAGTGCTTGCATGATAAGAGGGAATGGGAGCAAAACAAGCTTTCTTTTAAATAAAATCGTTTTCCCTCTTAAAATGTCTTGCATGTATATTCACTGCATTGAGAATACGGTGCAACAGTATTTCCTACAAAGATGTGCAATGAGTATCCACAAAATTACAGAGAGCAGGTTAAAGGCCTGTGCAATGGGAATAGGGTGCTGCAGCCACATAGGCACGTAGTGAAACAAACCTGTAACATAGTACTGAGCCAGACTTCACCTCATATACCATTCCGCTTGGATCAGGCCAGTCTGCATCAATAAACTTTTTACTCCAGGTGCCCAGGAGCAAAGTATTACTCCTGGAAACTCTTCTAGGACCTTTGAAAAGAGCTTTTTTAAGGACATAGTAATAATAATAATAATAATAATAATAATAATAATAATAATATTGAGGTTAATACTGTTAGGAGAGAAGTATATAAAGCACAGGTACTCAAGTGGTAGCTTACCAGCCCATTTCACAAAAGAAAAGCTTTGGGTTATATATATGTAAATGAATAGAGAGCATTTTTAAGGCAGAGAGCCTGTTCTTGTCACTTCTAATCTGCAATAAAAATTCATCATGTGAAAAATATGCATGAGGATTTGAATGGGCATGCCTCCAGTGTATTATCATAATGCAGGCAGTGGAAACCATCTTTCTTAAGTAAGGGAAGATTAGCTGACATACAAAATGTCTCCATATTGGCATTTGAACACAGAAGTCCTTTCAGGAAAATGAAAATGGAGATGAATGGGGACCAATGGGGTATCTGATCAACTACTTCTAGTCTGTCACCTCTGTAGTCAGCTTTTGTTGGCATTGTAGGCACCTTCGTGCTCCAGGCTGCTTCTAAATTGCTGAAAAAAAAAAATTAGTAGCAGAAAGAGAAAATTGGAAGACTTTCCAACAGTTTTTCCAAATTTAGAGCAATTCTGGTTTCTTTATTTACAAATTTACTTTGGAAAAATAGCTCCAAGTTTGCTTTTCTTGCTATTCCAATCACAATTCATTATTTCACTCATTTTTCATGACCAAAAAACCTTTCACAGTAGAGCCCATTAATATTCACTATGGAAATCTGGAACTGGGATTTGTTTATTTTGCATTGCAATAAAAGTTTTCACATTTCTTTATTAATTGAGTCAACTTAGACATTATTTCCACTAAGAAACCTGGAAATGCTCAAGGTCTGAGTACATACCACTGCTGAAACCCAAAGACACCTCAAGAGCAGGGTTTGAAAGTACTCTGCTTTTCTGCAGAAAAGAACTGAAGTTGCTTATGTGGTGCACTAAATCATTATTTCCTACCCTTCTATAGATCTCATTGCAATTGTTGGAAGTTAGTTTCTGTATTTCCACCTTCCATAATGCAAGAAGTTGTAAATACAGTTTTCTGGATAGAAAATCAATATCCATCTTACAGCACAAGGATGATTTTTCCTTTTCAGTGGCTTTTTAACAGAGTTCCTTTTCTCTTTCACTGGGGGAAAAAAATGGTTAATAATTAAAATCTAATGAAATGAAAAGGAAAAGGAGAAAATCCCTTAAGGAACATATAGACAGAACACATGGGAATTTAGAAGATCTTTCTGAATATGCTTCTTTAATGAGTAAAAAAAGGTAATGCATTTTTCAGAATACGTCTTTTCATGAAATACCATATCAACAGAGAGCTTATCAGACATTCTGAAATCAATGACAAAAGAACATCAGTAAACTCAGTTTGCATAAAGTAAAGAAGAAACATAAATACGCAAACATTTAAAAAGCACTAATTGCCGCATTAACAATTCTGCTTGGCAAAACAGTGTTCTGAAGACAAAATTTCACAATTCAAGACAATTACAGACCATCTAAATCACTCTCTAACAATCTTCAACATGATTTTTCTGTTTCTGGCATGGCTGAAAATTAATCTCTCCCCCCAGACAAATAAACAAGCAAAATTCAATCAGTGTGTTGGTGTCAATGCAGGGAAGCAGAACAACCAGATAGAGAAGTAGCTCATAAGTGCTTCCTCTAGTACAGTGTAGCCTTAGATTAACTTCACCCAATTTTGCAAGAGCAAAACCCAGATTAGTTGGATTTTCTTTAATTAAGCATTCCTAACAAATATTCCTACCCAATCATAAATTTTATACCATGTGGACATCCCAAGTTTAGGAGTTAATGAAAATTATAGGTAGCAGAAAATTGAAACTGTTTTCTGGTGGAAATTCTGATACTTGGAACACTGACTGAACTTGAAACATCCATCACTGATGGAGCAAAAGCAAGAAAATGTACTAGAATATTTTGTTTTCAAACCATCGAAGCACTTTTTTTACACTATCAAAACTTCTTTTTTAATGTTGTATTCTTTGAAACCTTTTTTATCTTACATCACATAAAAAATATATTGCTGATCAATTAAGAAATTGAAACATTTTAATCTTAGTGAAGCAAAATACTTCTATAAAATTGCATTTAAATTTTCTGTTGAATTCTATAACTGATAGAAACCTTTGACAACGCATGAGAAGTTCTTCAGGTAAAAAATATTATACTAGATCTAAAAGGAATATCTCAAAATACATACAGAAAATTAATTTTGGAACAGATTTTTTTAAAAAGCGCAGTTCAAGTGATCCAGAAGTAATCAGAACAGATTTTGCAGCCTAATGACAGCGTGACTTATGCCTCTGGCAAGTTGTATTGACATAGTTCTTTCAGTCAAATTGTCTTTTAAGTATAGCTATTTATTTTTTTAGTATATTAAGGAATGTAAATCAGGCTAGGAAGCAATGTTACTTGTTGTCATTGGTTTTGTATTAAGTATGGAGAAAGAGCTTGCAAACTTGTGAACTACGCCACATAAGATTCTTCTTCAGTTGTCTGTCTATAGAAATAAACTTTTCTTAAAACCAGAAATTGTTGAAATAGCGTATTTCTCTGATGACCATCTTTTCTTTAACAACAAGTTTCATTAAAAACGTAGTTATAAATAAATATTATGAGTAGACATCCATATCAATCTTCTATGAGGTTTTTCTGTCTTGTACAAACCAGCTCAAGTTGATTTGATTTGATTTTTGTCTGAATGGTCTAAAGTCTCAGAATTGTTTTAAGGACTATTTACTTGTGGAGACAGAGACAAATTTAGCTGATAAAGTTTTTACCTTATTTTAAAAAATTACAAGTAGTTTAGTGTGTAATGGTATGTGACACTGAGGATTTCATACTCATTACAGTGAAAAGAGTCAGATTCAGAGTTGCCAGACTTTTCTTCCTTAGTTCAAAGAACAAAATTAAATAATAAACTTGGATTTTTTTTTCTCACTAAGTCATTTAAATCTACTTTAACAAACTCTGTGAGATTATAAAAATCCACACAGACTTAAGAATCGTGAAAGAAAACATCCATATGAATTGGAGAGTTAATTGATTTTGCCCATAAGTGAATTAAAAGTTTGAACATTCATTTTAGACTTGGATCATATGGCAAGCTGGATAGAAAATTCCATATGCTTACGCAAATTGTGTGAATAACGTTATCAAAGTTTAATATCACTACTGCCTCAGGTTATTATGTCTTACTAAGTTTCAGTCTTCTGTGACCTTATAACCAGAACAGGTGAATTTTAAGCCAATAATCTGTTAATCACAACCAAACTGTGTGATTCTGTTATTTCTCTTAGTGCTCCCTTATTCATAAATCAAATAAATGTTTTCCCCCAGCATATATTCCATTGGGATGACAGTTACTCATTCATAGCCTCTCTGTTGAAGCTAGAAGCACAGTAATCTTCTGTCATTGTGTGAAGACAGTATCTCACTGCATAGAGTGAGCAAAATTATCCTTACTGACAAGGTTAATATACCAAAATCAGGTACCTTCTTGGCTGAGTACTGTCAAATACTCTTGAGCTGCTATAACCTTTTGAGACTCCAGGTGGAATGAAATGGAAAACAATTTAATGAAATGTGCTGGGAATGCAATTTGGGACATTATGTATTTATTGAAGAAATCTCTTTTGGAGGAACTGTATTACACTGGGAAATTATCCTTGCTAGTAAACAGAGTATGTGTTGGCACAGCTTAACTGTGTGGGTATAAGGACAATACATAGGTATTTAATACAATCACAGATTAAAGATCTGGTACAAAATCTGAAGATTTTTAAACAAAGTATATTCATTGCAGTTTCCTAGCATATTTCATTAGCATATTATAGTGTCATGACATTGTAGTGGCTATGAGTAGCTAAATGTATCTATGATTAATTTCTTGTATTAGTTCGGAGTTATTATCAGTTTAGTCTGATAATGTACAATTTATCAGAAAAATTTTGAAGTAGAGACACTCTATATACACAGGTTTCTGTTTAAAATTTCCTAAATCACACAGAGATTAAAAATTATGAAATTAAGTATCTGTACTGAGAAAAGATTGGGCTTTTTTCTGTTCACTACTTTTTATTTCCACAAAATCAAGATTGAGAAAAACCCCAATACTTGTTATTTTCAGCAGGATATTTGAATATGAGAACAAATAGGTATCATCCATGTTCTGCTTTTATGTAGTCAGGCTTTTCACTCTTGTTACCTCATACAGATGACTCTGGATTTATTAACACCACTAAATTAGCACCACAAGAGAAAAACAGACAGAGAAACAGATTACCTGTTACAGCCTGCATACTTCTGATTTCATGAGGAATTTCTTAGCTCACTCCATAACTTATTCAACTGAACGGTTTCTCTGATAGTTCTGACGCTTAATAGTAAAGGGAACTTCTTTTATAGAAAGGGAATTATTTCCTGCCCAGACATTGCTGTCTGCTTTGGGCTCCATGACTATACAAAAATTCAGAAACTGAGAATACAAAAATTGTTTACGTGAACCGTCCTCTTCTCACCTGTCCCTACTCATCCTGAATTAACTCTGCAAATAGTCGTTGGGCTATTTACAATGAAGAGATAAACAGATGTTGTTTGTAGAAATCCTTTTCCTAGGTCTCCACTTAGAGTGCTTAACCAGTTTTAAATTATATGGACTTTATTTGAATCAGGTACTTGATACCAGCTTTCTCTCTTCCCAGTATTAAAAAATAATGTAATTAATTTTTAAAATTACACTACTGCAATGCAGTAAAACATAATAATAATTTTTAAAAAGCACCCAAACAAAAAAATTAGTCAGGAGAAATGGAAAAGAACACATACAAGAATTAGCTTTCAGTTGTTTAAAAAAACATTCCATTTCTAAAAATATATATGAAGGTGGTTTTGGGGTTTTTTTTCAAATAAATATTTATGTAATGCTTGCTCCTGGGGTGTGATACTCAGAAAGGAGATGGTTTATCTTACTTCAAAGGTTTTTGAAAGAAAGGCATGAACAGGAATTCGAACTCAGTACCATGATGTGTAAAGTTAGTGACTTAAACAGTAGAAAATAACAAAACAATGTAATTTTAGTCTCTAATTTTTAATTTTGTAGGTGACATTAATTTTACTTGTGTATCATGGAATAATAAAAACAAAAATCCAGCCACTTCCATCCTACTCAGTTTTCCCTGATAATATATAATATTTCCTTGACCATTTTCTAGTTTTCTTTCACAGTAAAGACAGATTATTTTTAAAAAGTGTTTATTGAGCTTTTCACAGTAAAGGGAGAAACAAAATAAAAGCCAGCTAATTTTGCAATGGATGAAATTAATTTCGAGATGTGAATAGACTTACGTAGTGAAAACTTATGAAAACCTTAGGTATATCTCAATCATAATAATATTTACTTTTCATTACTCAATTAAATGACTTTCAAAGAGATTTGACCTGGCAGTCATAGCTAATGGATACTGGCCTCAAAATGGAAGTGTCTTATTTTGCTAGACAACATTGGAGGTAGTAGATGTAAATATATTCTTTAGATATTTATTCTAAAATATCTTGTTTAGAATTAAAACAGGTTATTTAATTTCACATTACACGGTATCTTTTTACCCCTTTTTACTGGATGCCAATAATCTAAAATATCAGGTTCTTCCTTATATGTATAGATTTTTTTTTTAAGCTTCTACATTGCCAGTTAAAAACACAATCTAGAAATTGTCTAATCCATGTCTCAAGATTTGGAAGTATTTAATTCTCAAGTGATATTTAAGGATTCTTCTTGAAGAAAATTAGGTCACAATGTGGCTAGGACTTTAAAAATAAAATAAAGAGAAAGTTTTTCTTCATTCTAGGGTTCATAAGCAAAAATCAAATGTTGTTCCAGAGTAGCCACTTTTTTTCTGGGGAGGGATAAGACACAGAGTAGTTCCAGATTAACCTGGATACCCTCTTGACTCCAGTGCAATGAAAAGCTGAGGAGAAAAAATGGAAGAATTTTGTTGCTTTCTCACAGAAAGTAACTCTTATGTGAGCTGAAATTAAAGTACGGAAATATATCTTGGAAGATAACTCAAATGCTTGATACTGAGTACAGTGTGAGCACTAGGAAATACTAGCTAAAAAATGAATCAAAATTCATTGGTTTATTGAAGTTTAGATGAGATTTATATCTAAAAACTTCTAAAACAATCTATCGCTGAATATAGTTACTTTTTTTTTCTCTTACAGGCCATTGTAGATTAACATATGTTCTATTTCCTGATTTTTATTACCCACCATACTGAGACTTATAGTGTAAAACAATCAATTTTCATTTTGTCAATAAGTTGACTTTTATTGCATTAAACTTTCCATGTACTTATTCTCACTAGTCACATTCTCATTGCCCATTCCCTAACACTTTTCTTTTATTTAAAATAATTCCAAGCTCTCTGGTTTGTTCTTTGACACAGAAGGTTATAATGAAAATAAAATTAAAATGAAATTAAATGAAATTAAAATGAAATTAAATGAAATGAAATTAATATACTTCAGTGAAATTGAGGTATACAATGGTCACCCTAGGAAAATAATGTCTTCCAAAGACAGTGATGGTGTTAAAGTAGTAAAGTTTTAGTAGAAGCAGGATAAAAAGTTAAACCTGTATCAGCAAAAAGAAAGGGCCATAATGAACATGGACATAATGAACGTGTAAATGGATACATAAGTGTTATATCAAAAATAGGGATTTTTCACATATTGGACAAGCACCACCTTTCTTTGATACTCACTCTTCATAATATTTTGTGTTCATTTCTATTTTTTTCCCTTATATGTCAGTCTATGATAGGATATAAGTCTAGTCAAATTTGGAGCCAGCAATAAAAAATCATTTCAAGAAAAGGGAAACAGGCAAAATACAGGCTTGTAATTTCTTTTCCTCTCACCTTGAAAGTGGCTGAGATAGAGTTCTGATCTTTACTTCCTGTTATCTTTATGCATTTTGCACTGTGCAGTTGCTGTATTGAAGATGACATATATAGCTGCATAGCTAGAGTCCTCTACTGTAAAGACCAGGTAGAGGTTGGGGTTCCAGGGCTACATCAATCTAAACCTACCTCTCTACTCTAAACCTTACTCTAAACCTTTTTTTTTTCTTTTTTTAATATGCCAGTCAGTGCACATTGTCCTTGTACTACATGAATTTGAACATCCTTATTATGCTTCTGGTATAAAAATTGCTAGTATAAAATTACCTTTTATTATGTTTGGATTTGGGTTTTTTTTGTTGGCTCTGATCACTTACCTAATAAGCAGAGTGCAGTTGAACCACTAGTTTCATTATTTCTTTAAACCTTTTGGCTACTATTAACAAATATTTCCACTGAAAGCAGCAGCTACCAGAAAATAAAAGATGTTTACCTGAAAAAAACATGAGTCATGTTGGTGAAGCTGGTATCCCTGGTCATTACAGATTCTCTGAGCTATACCTTTTTGGTGAATGATTAACCATGTTAGAGCTGTGCAGTACCAATAAGTGTTTTCAGGCAAAGATGCCTTTTACTAGCAATGTCCTCATGTAGATTGTAAGACTTACAAATAACTACAAAAACACTTATAAAACCATTACCAAATTAATGAGGTGGACTATACCCTTCAGAGGGACAGACATGAAACACAGCAAAGAGGAATCTGAGAGGAGGGGCTCTTTATAGTATTTAAGTAGACTATTTGAGAAATGTTAAAAAAAATGGGGGAAAAAAAGCAAAAAACACACACACAAAACTCCAAAATTTTAAAACAAGCAAAAAAACCCCATGACAGTTATACAGGGCATAGCTTAACTGAAGCAGAATCTGTTGATCTAAATTTGGATTTGTCCATGCAGACTGGGTCTACATCCCACCAGATGTAAGTCAGGAGTCAATTCTATGTGAAAAGTCAGTGAAAATTTTTAACTTGGAATACAAGACAGTTTGAAAACAAGGCTTTATTCTTGACCTCAGATATCTTATTTTAATATTATTGGCAGTATTTGAAGAAATATTTGCTATTGAAATTAGAGGATATCCATTTGCAAAATATTTTCAGATTGCAGATAACAGATGTTTCTCGAGTGGGTTCAAGTGGAAATTTGTATGCAGTAGTCAATAAAAGCCTTTAGAGATAGAGATCTTGAAGAAAAGAAAAAGCAGACTTAGGAAACCAGGTGTATTGATGTTTTAATATCACATGGATTTACTTGGTTCTACAAACTCTTCACGATACACTGAAACAATTGCTACAGATGGGAACTATGCTACTGGCCTTAATATTGGCATAAGTGTGTGCTTTGAATTAGAAACTCATATTGAAATGGAAAGATTATTTTAAGAGAATTAAAAGCAGGTCATTAATCCCTAAGCAAAAAACCCAGCCTTTACATGGTCCTTTGCCTGCTGAATCAATTTTTTATGTGATGACCAAAATGCTAGTGTTACTTTTGCCTGTATGTTAACTTGATCCAAAATCTCCTAATGGAGTGGCATGCAGCAGGAAACAAGTCTTCAGTGTGGAGGTGTCCTTCTGTTTCTTACTGGGTGACAGAGATATGGTTATGTTGGCTAAAAACACAATCATTAAGTACAATCCTGCCAAACCTACAAAACCTGTGTAGGGTTACTTAGCCAAACTGTTTCAGTTTGAAGCAGTGACACATTAAGGACACTTAACCTGCAATACAGCTGCTGAAAAATTGGGTAATGGACATGGCTGACTGTGTAATTGTTTTCTTCAAGTATTTCATGGGCCAAAAAGGCGAGAGCTGTGAATGTGAAAGACAATCACAGTAATAGAAGGTGTTTTTAACAAAGTGTTATTACAAGACAGAGAAAGAGAAAATGTTTCCTAGTATATTTTGCATGTATAATGACCATCCACCACATCATGATCAACCATATTTTTTTTTCAATGCAAATGTAATGCATATAAACCAGAATATTTTCTAGAAGCCTCTGAAAATCACGTATCAGTGAAAGAAAGGTTGCATTGTATACTAGAAGAATGCTAAAATTTGACACCTTCCATTAAGTTAGAAACTGTAATTATAACAAGGCTACAAAGAGATGAAAAACAGAACACAGACCAAAACTGGTTTACTTGATTCTTTTCTGTAAAATTGAGTAGAGACAGACTGGGACAGGGTGATAGATTTCCTCCCTGTAGGTCTCACTGCAGTCCTGGACAGAAGGCTATAAAAGTGACCAAAAGTAAAACAAAAGGTGGTACCCTAAAACAATCTTTCCCTTAAAACATGATGGACTTCTCATAACTGTACCAATGATAATATATTTTTCACATCTTCATGGAACACTTTTGACTGCAGCATCCACCTCCAGCTATCTGTGTATACATAAAGGAGAATAATTAAAAATATAACAAGATGAGAATGGCAATATTTTTATTTTATCCCAACTTCAGTCTTAGTGTTTAGTTCTTTTAAAATAATATTCCAGAAGTCTGAGTGAATGATAACATTTTTAAATTTTTACTACAAAATTATATTTACCTGTTTGTATTCACAAGTCAAAATCTTCCAGTGTACACAGTACTAAGGCCTATATAAAAGTGTTTAAATCAATATTCTTTAGCAGGAAAGAAAAGTGCCCTCCCTTAATACACTCAAGTAAAACAAGAAGCAATATTCTTGGAAATTATTTAACGAGCTTAGTACTTGATGGCTTGCATTTCATCTGTCCAACTTACATGTTTAAACCTTTCACTTGTTTTACAGTACAGGATTGATGTGCTCCAGCAGAGTTAGCTTATCACTGCAAGCCACACTCTGTTGCGAGACCTCAAAGAAAATGCAAAACGCATTCCAAACCTTTGATATTCCAATGCTAACTCCATAACGTGTTTTAAAGAACAGGAAACAAACTGCACTACATTAAAATCAGCATTTATCTCATCTGATAATCTAGGTATTCTTACTTGTAAATCTGGAAATACAGAAAAAAAGAGCAGATGTTAAAATGAGGAAAATAATGTGTCTTACAAAACATAAAGTATATACCTTCTTTTTTCCAAAACTTTGACAACATTTAAGGGAACTTCCATTTCTTTGGGGAAAAAATGTTTTGCTTTTGAATGACTAGAAAATTTTAGTGTGCTCCCAATATTATTTTTACAAGTAGTTATTTACGTAAAGATAAAGTCATTGTTAATTTTTAATGTATTTGTGTGCATTTCATAGGGTAAAACAGGAAAAAGGATGAAACAAATTCAGACTGAAATGTTCATACTTCAAATCAGTCAAACAACTCAGACTGAATTAAAATTTTTGAATTGATTATTACCTTGCATATCATATAACCCAGGCTATACCATTTCTCTCATCAGGATTCACTCAGAAGTTAATATTTTATTTCCTCAAGCTACTTTTCATAGTTGAGTATGTCCAAGATGTTAATGCATTTACTATTATATGGTAGTTGTTCCTTATTTGAGTGACTCTGTAATATTCAAAATCTTAAATAAACTGACAGAGAAATGATTTATTATGCTTAATATTTTGATAAATGATTTGGCTCATATAAAGCCAAATTGTAAAAAATTGCAGTGTTGGATCTAGACTACACTGAAGGCATAAAGAGAGCAAACCTGTACATTCTGGATATTCTGAGTATGGGAAACTTTCAGCTCTTATGGATAGCTCACCTTTCTCCCATGCTTAGTGCTAATTTTATCAGCCTTCCGTGTTTGAAATACGATATTTTCATATAAATTAAAAATCTCAAAAATCTCAAAAAAGCAAGGAAAGACAAACTTGGTTTTCAAAATATTAGAAGTGGGTGAGGTGGCTGTGTGAAGCTGATGATAGTGTGAAAACACCTTACATTTCTCCGGGTTATCAACATTCTATGTGGATCTTACCATAGATATCTCACTGCAACAGTGGACCTGTAAAGATAATTTTGAATATATTTAAAACTTTGTCCTTCAGTGGGTTTTTCAAAGCATCATGGTAATGATACAGATTCCCGCAACAACCAGTAACATTTCCCACCTCCTCCTTTTCCCCTACCCTCTTGCCTGGCAGCCTTCCCTGTAGGAGTCAAATTTTTTGTGTAAAAATAAACAATTGTAATTTTGTGTTATGCCATCCAAATAATAATGCTGTGGCATCTGGATGAAATAGGTATTTTTACTGCCAAATGATGGGCTTATTGCCAGGTTTTATGCTTCTTGTTTTTTCTTTCCTTTTTTTCCCTTTCTTTTTAACAGATGATTTAGGGAAGAGTATGTAAACCAATCAAAAAACCAAGCAAGGCACTGGGAAATGCAATTTCTTACTGTCACAAATGAGCCTGAAACATCTTTAAAGACTAATGGTCAAGCTCTGAAAATAAACCCAAGAGTTTTTATGAATGATAGATATGTTTCATTCCTGAATCAATCACAAACTCATCCTGATTTCTCTGACTACCCTTGTTACAGATCAGTATTCCCAAAATAGCTTTAATCAGTTATTTTCAGCCTAAGGGTTGTCAGCAAATTACTTGCTATGACTGTTTCTCATTCATTATTCATCTGGTGTAACTGGTCATATGAATAACATGATACCACTGCTGTCAAAGATGATGTCCAGAACTTATTCAAGATGATAATCAGTAACAAGCTCTTTACAGAAATTTTAACATCCATAAATATTTTTTATAAAATAAATAATACTACACAGTTTGTGAAGAATTTATTTAATAATTAGGACACATTTCATATATTTTAATAATTTGAATGTGAACAATTATATGTAGTGAACAAGGCATGATTTATAAGTTAATAGACTAAAATGAATAAAAATAAAAATGGAAATTGAGCCTTTATAAGTAGTTAATTGCCTTTTACTATGAAAAAACCTGCTAAATCCATCCTTGCAATTTTATTTACATCAAGAAATTTTACACAATTAAAACCTGTGTGTTAATATAATCAAGCTAATGAGCATTCATGTTCTTACATTAAAAAACCCATAAAACAATCTTTCCAAGAAAAGACATCTAAAATTTTATGCAACATATTGTGAATTGCTTAATAGGTCTGTTTGCATAGCTACCTGTTCAATGGGCATTCATAACAAGCAATATTTAATTCTACTGTCAGTACCAAATATTCAGCAGGAATTAATCATGCAACAAATCTTGAAACTGAAAAAAAAAGTTTTAGAAAACACCATTTTACTAAGAAAATCCAAACCAAAACCTCAAATGTGTATAGTCATTGCTTTCATTTTTCTTCTTCTAAATCTTTGGGTAAAATATGGTCTTATAGTGAGATTTTTTTGCAACTATAAATATAGGTAAGATGGATGGGAAGGAGTTCTTACAAATACATATTCCCAGAATGAAGATTTAATATAAAAAGAATAGTTATTATATGGCTATTACTTAAATGAGTTCCAAGAGTCATCAACACTGATTGAAAAGCAGAATTCTGCATTGCTTTTCAATGCTTTTCTGTTACCTCTCACATTCTCATTAATCCTCTAAATGATTTGTCTTACAAAACTCCTAGTACCCTAAAATCAGGTGGACCCTATATTTGTACTCAAAAACATTGATTTCATCTTTGCTTATCTGTAAGTCTGTTATTTTCAGACATTTTCATGGAAGTCTGCATTAGCATATTTTCAGATTTCCACATTTTACGTTGCGACACTAAAAAAGTTTCTATTATGTGCCTTTTTTATTTTAAGTAAATGTTGACTGGTGTAAGTGAAGGTATTTTAGTGAGAACCATTTGACTAACGGGTTGCTGACTTATTGCCTGTGCAGCGTCATGCTCAGTTAAACATGATGTGATTGAGTGTATGTAACAGTGATTTGGTTTAGCTCTCCTGATTGCTCCACGTGGCAACAACCGGGACCCCCATTCCTTGGAGACTCTCATTCCTTTGAGAGAGCAGGCTAGGGAAGTTTCTCAATGAAGGGGGAAGGAAGATGAGAGACACAGCGAGACTGCAAATTTTCAGTATCTTGTGAAATGCAAAACGTCTGCATACAGCAGGGATAAAACCTAAACCCAAGCCAAGTCTCAGGGACCATTAAAAGAAAGCTTATTCCTTAGGAACAAAGATGGGACTACATGGAGTTTTTCAAACTAGGAAGACACTAAAAACTTTTGGATTAGAAAGCAAGATGAGAGGAATTGCTCAGAATGCATGGGGAATTGTTAGTGTCTGACAGATTTCGTTTTATTTTATATCTCATACAGAAAATTTGAGTTGCTCTGTTTAAAGAACAGCTTTCCCTAGTTTATTAGTTTATGGTCTAAAAACTGGAATGGTAGCTCATTGGTGTTTTGGGGAGTGCTTTCTTTAAGGAAGCAGGGACCAAAATTCCCCTTTAGTGTATTGCAATTCCATCGCAGGATCCCACAGTATAAAACAGATACCAACATAGACTGTCAATATTGTCCATTCCTGTGCTTGTCTAGATCCTAGGCTATCTGGAAAGTGGACAGAGAGCCCAGTCCCTCAGCACTAGACATAACTGATTATAAGCAAAGGTGCAGGAAATATTGAGTGTTTGTGAAAGAACAGTACGTCTTTGAAGCTCTGGTCCTACAGCTGTGATACAGCAGGATTTTTCAAATCCCCAATATTTCTTATTAAATATTTTAGATTTACTTTTGTTTTACACCTCTTTAAAGCAGTATTGCTTTTCAGGTCAATTTATGGCTTTAATCCAAGAAAGCTTTATTCAGTGGAAAAGAAATTTTGAGTAACATTAACTACAGTCACTTGCACCTGCTTAATATGAGTATTAGCTTTTGGCAACACACAATAACTCTATACAGGTATATCAATCTGACATTCACATTCATTAAGAAGATAGAATAATGGTTCATTCTTCCAAAATGAACTGTGATATAACTTGTAGTCATGAATGAGCTGAACTACTTGTAGTTTACTGCTTGAGCATTAGCAAAAAGAGGTAATTTCCATTCTTTGCTGTAACAGCACCTTCTATGAGCCACTTAACAGCCCCTGCCCAGGTGTGTAACATAATAGCTTTATTCAAATGATTTGTCCAAAGGAATTAACACTTTGTAGTCACATGTCGATCAAAACCACAGAAAACAGCTATGAATTCTGCCTTTTAATTGAAAATTTTGGTCTGCTTGGTCGTCTTATGTAACTCAACCACATGCACAGAAATGGTATGTACCTAAAAAACATTAATATCTTTTCCCAGTATAAGCAGGGATAATTTATAATACCATACTATAATTTCTCTCCCTAAGATAAGTATCTGATGTTTTACAGATCTGTATGTTTCCTTCCTTTTCAAACTAGCAAACAAACAAAGAAAATCGGAATAAATTAAGCCCAAGTAAACAGTAAGAGAATAATAGCGTGTGTATGAGAAGAAATAATGTTAAAATGCTGATAATAATCTTAATATGCAGCAATGTGTTTTTTAGGCATTAGCAAATGCCTAAAAATGTTGATATTAAAATCCAACAACACTGCGAAATATATACATGTAAGGTTCTGTTGACTTTAAATTACAAAATACTGTTTATATTTGATATTCAAGCTACTCTGAAAATATTGAAATAGCTCTAAAATACCATACTAATTTGGAAGATACCTATTTTCCAAGGTTTCCAACTCAATTTCTGTGCAGCATACCCTCAGAATTAAAATTTTTTGTTTGATTGTTTCACATGTTAATTGAATTAAACCAACTGAATTATTTTGGTTCTCTTCTAAATTGTTGCTAAATTCTTTCATTTCAATTCATTCATATAACCAAAAATAAAAAAAAAAAAAAAAAGAGAAGGCAAGTGAATCAAGAGCTATACCGTTTGATGGATCAGCCAGCAGGGCTTGCTTTTAAACAGACAGATGGTATCTTGCCTCTAGAGATAGCCTGTTCCACCTGCATAAATAAACCTCCATCACTGTTGAACCAGACTACTCCCCAGTATACTTGGTGCAGAGGAAAATATCATACTGCTCATCTTGCAGGGATTAAATTAAGAATATAATAACTAAAATATTGATAATATTTTTATTCTCCTTGCATTTAAAATACAGGTTTGGGTTTTTTTATCTTCAGTCCAATTCTAATCATGGTGACGACTTCTAGGGCCTTGTATTTGTAGTTTAAATGCTTCAATGCAGTGACACATAGGGCAGTACCGTTCTGTTTGAGGAATGAAGCATGTGTAGAAAAACTTAGATTCTCTCAAAGTCTACATTAGAAGTGCTAGTATGTTTTGTTTCTTCCCTTGAAGAAAAAATATTTTCTGTGCCCAGCTTTTGTCCCCCAGAAAAAGGGACAGGAAGAAACTGGAATATTCCAGACAAAAGTATACTAAGATGGTCAGAATCCTAGAGAAACATATCCTGCAAAATGGGGTTGAGGCATTCAGGTCCTTTCATACAGGTGAAAAAGAAGACGAAGGGTGATCCAATAATGACCTACAAATAATTGAAGAGTATTTACCCAAATGACAGAGCCAACTCTTCTCATAGTATAAATGATACAACATGATAGAATAGACAGAGGTTGTGACTTTGAAGGTTCAGATTAGATATTAACAAAAATATTTTTTCTAGGCAGTGCAGCAAGTTTTGGAATCTCCATTTGTGGATATTTTCAAGATTTATCTAGAAAAAATCATAGCTGCCTTTATCTGGTGCTGACTGCAATCCCACAGTTAGTGGAAGACTATATAACCTGACCTCCCAAGATTCCTTACAGCTAGTGTTTCTCCAACTGTATGATAAGTTCGGTGGTAATAATGGTGTTCCCAGAAACAATAATCCTCTTCAGATAAATAAGTTCCTTTACATGTTTTCAAAACTGGTGATACTATTTTACTGCCATTGTGAATGAGGAAACAGGAGAAAGCCCATCCCTTTTCAGTCAGTTGATTCTTGTTTTTGTAAGTAGAGATTTTTTTTTTTTTAAGGCATGTGTACTTCTTTTATCAAGCTTTCATTACTGTAAATTCACTGTTTGTTATTAAATTAAAAAATAAATGTTAAGTAGGATCCTCATTTGCTTGAGTTACAAAAACTGGTCTCATTGGAAGGAAGTATGCAATTTAGAAGAGCTAATTGTTTTATTCTACCTTGAAAGTTAGTTAAGCATTACTATTGTTATTATTATTGTATGATAAACATCTTCAAATTGGAATGTCATATCTTAAAAAAAAAAATTGCACACATTCAGTAACTTTGGTGATCTGAACGTAATTTATAAATCACTGTCCTTGAACAAATTAGCTCTGAATTTTTCTTTTTATTAGTTGCCTTTTGTCTTTGTCCTATACTGTAATAAGAAATATTTTTCTAGAAGAATAATAAATATTTTTGTTCTTGAAAATAAGAAGGTAATTTTAATTTCATTTAAAATACTAAGATTGTTCTCTACCTGAAAAAATGTGGGAATAGTAATTTATTCCAGCATCTGGACTGCTTAAGGTAAATACTAAAATAAAGCCCATATTACATAAAAATTGGCTCCTTCACCTGATTAGGAAGGGCTCAAATATCTAAATTAAAATAAGGTGAGCATTAAATTTCTTTTACTCAGTCATCTTAATATGCTTGTGTCTAGCCTTGTTTATGAAAACAATCCTTTTATTATCCATTAATATCTTTAATTCTCTGTCTGCTTATAAATATGTCCATTTCTTCTCTTATAAACTTCCCCTTGTAGAATTTTCACTTATTTTGTTGGAGTTCTTTTTCCTAACACGTGTTTTCTTCTGATCAAAGCAATTTTTGCTTGTTTGCTGTTTTGTTTTGCTTGCAAGGAAAAAGTCTCAGCAGGATTCAGAAACTGTAAGTCAGCATTTACTTAGTTCTATGACGTGAATAAGGTATTTGAAGGCAACTGAATATTCCACTCTGACTTAAAATGTATTAAAAAAAAAGAAGAAGACAGGAAAAAGACCCATATATGAATGAGCTTTATAAATTATTTACTTTGACTCTGAAAATGATGATTAGAACTCATCTTTACATACAAAACATTGAATTCATTGTAATAGTCTGAATCACAATTAGTTACTCATGATCTGTGTGATTCTATCACCTTTAGATTCAGACGTTTTGCAGAGCTCAACATGAAAAATGTTTATATGCATTCACTTTGCATATGAGAGTTGGTATTTAACCTGTGTGTGTTTGTAAATATTTGTATCTGAGGTTATTCCATGTTTTGGGTGCAGAATATATTAGCTAATCTGCTGCATTGGAAATGCAGTAGTTCATTAAGAAAACAAATATGCTGTATTTCTAGGAAGTTACAATGTACCGTAAATTGCACTGGGTACCTGGACAGGAAAAAAAAGATGGATGGTTACATTAGAAGCAAATACACCACTGGAAATAAATGACTTGAAATCCAGTGCTTAATTCCTGTCTTCCTATCCTTCTCCAAGGAATACATCAGCATTATTTCAGCACATATCATGTTGTCGCTGAGGAGGAAGAATATATAATGATGCAGAGTTTTATATGTTTTATACTTCACAATACACAGATGGATGTAGAGAAAAATAACTTTCACACAAATTTGTAATGTAATCATAGGACAATTTTTTTAAAGAATCAATTTTGTAACAAACTGGTAATACAGAAAAAGTAGAGATAACTGATGATGAAATGAAAAATACATCTTATTCGAAGGGCAATAATCTCATCTAGAAAAATATGCTAGTCTTTCAAAAGAAAGAGAAATAACTGTGGCAGTGCTAAAAATCATCAGTGAGCACTTCCTAAAAGCAAATGGATACAGAGCTTTAAAGGGCAGAAATTGTAAAATCTGATTCACCATTGTTCCAATGCCTGTGCATCTACATGTACTTTGATAAAGTTGGCATAGCTTTTCATATGAATTTGTGTTCTCACAGATGCATGAAAGATTTAAAGAACTCAATCTATTTAGCTTACTAAAGCAAATGTTAGGAAGCAATTTAATTGAAAGAATTTTAGTATCTTCAAGGGGAAATGATTTTTGATAGTAAAAGGCTTCTTAATCTAGAACACAGAAGGGTAATTAAATCCAATGGTTGGAAGTGACTTAGAAGCAAAGTCAAACTGATTCTTAGGTTTGTGTTTTTTAACCATCTTGGATTACCTGCTAGTATAGCAATTCAATGAAAAGGTGGAGAGTTACCATTAAATCCATACAAAAAATCCTTATCACAGCTGCACTCTAAATCAATCAAAGCTTTTAAGGACTGATGCAAGCATCAGAATAGCTGATATTAGATCACCTGAGAGCAGAAGTTATATCCAGATGGGACAAATAATAGTGTAGCCTTTACCTCTTCAGGTTGAGCTGCAGCAGATACAGTTATATGTTGGTTACATGGTTTTGAATGGTTTCCACAGAAGTTGCCCTTCAGTTTCGGAGATCAGTTAACACTTTATGCAGAAACGTTTGTCAAATTATTATGGATATCTTTGCATCTTAGCAGTTACTAGGCACTCAGTTCTATTTTTCTTGTAATCTGAAATAAAATTCTTACTGCTTTAATAAATAGCCTGATACTAGTGGAATTGTTTCAAAAGCCAAAACTATTTCAGAATCTGTTTTGCCTTTTAGAAAAATGTTCCAAGCATATTAAGATCATCAGTTCATCACTGTTAAGATGTATATAACACCATCATTGTGTTTGGAAAATTATTGCAAATCCAGTAAGTCTGCCTTCTGCCATGCATCTGCCTCTGCCACAACCATCTTGGATTTTTTAAGTGCTTTTTGGCAGCCTTCTGTAAACTGCAAGGATCTTGATTTGTGCACTAAAATGCCACTTAGCTTCTATTCAAATTGGCAATTCACCTTACAGCAGCTTTAAAAAGAGGATTTATACCCAAAGCTTCCCACATCCCCAGGAGTACAATGAATCTCTTTTAAAAGAAGTTAATGATGTAAACATGCCTGCTGACATGCTGCTGCTACACACATGTACAAAATGAAACTCTGGAAAATCATTTTAATTCAAATACAGAGACACTTTTTTCACAGGGTGTGTGGGGCATAGTCTAATAGTCATCTCCAGGCTTCCTCCTTTTTTCTCTTGAACACTGCTGTCACCTCTGTGCTCATTTTCCATTCTTCAGCGAGAGCAGATGCAAACAAGTGACAGCACATTTCTGTCCCTCCCCAATTAGTCAGCTGGAGCATTTTGAAACTTTGTGTAAAGTAATTGGCCTAAGGACAGCACACCAGCATTGTGTTAGCAATGCACCAGTCTGCATCCCATAATAGTGTTATGGGTAGTAACACACCCAAAACCATGGGCAAAGGGAGATCTCCCACACCATCCACCATCTCTGTGTGACACCTCAAAGTCCAGTTTGTAGTTCAGGAGCCTACTGACAATTTCTCCATGTTCACATGGTGGTTTTAGGCTCTTGGGGTCTTTTTCTTACTAACTGCATGTACACATTCCTCTGAAACAGAAATTTCATACAGTTTTGCAATTTTTGCAGACAGTGTTTCCTGCGCCTTGCAGCACCATGCAGGGCCCAAAGTCTGACCCAACAATACTGCTTGACAATCTTGTAGGGCTGCACCCAGACACAGGCCTCTCACACCAGCTCACTGTCTCTTCCTAGCATGTGACAGTAGTTGTGTCCTGCAGGGGCCCCTTTTCGGGCTTCCTAGAAGATGCCAAAGGAATTAGGCAGCCTGTCTGAGAAAGATCTAAAAATCCATGACATGATGGTGTCAAAAATGGCCATCAGCCAGTCACAAAGCAAAATGAAAACACATGGGGCAGGATGCCCTCACAAGTGGGAGCCTCCCTGTACATAACGAGAGAACACTGCCTTTTCTGTTACACTTCTGGGTATGGATGGCTCAGCAATAACCGAGCATTACAAAAACACATGGGACTGGTCATTGTCAAAAAAGGCCCTGTCACAAAATAATGTCTGAAATCTTGAATAGAAGTTGTCCCTATTCTATTAACAACAATAAGCTCAAGGAGAGTACACTATGTCCTATTACATAGTTTGGTATTTCTAGTTATGATGAGCAAGTTCTCTTTCCATCCTCATATGACTATGGTTCTTTAAGTACAGTATAATCAGCATTACAAACCTTATCTAAAATTGGAGAGGATCAGCACCGACAGAGACCTATCACATATAACATGAAACTGTGCTTATGGAAATACATGTTCAACAACCCTCTGATAAGGAACACTTGAAACAGAAAAACTCTGAATATGAAAGAACAATTAGTGCAGAATTTTGTATGTTGACAACTGCAGTGTCTATTGCTCCATTGTCAATTAGTTTAGGGTACTTTACTGAGGTTATATATATGTTTTGGAAAGCCTTTCTTCTGGAGTACCTGAAGGAACATACAAAGACATGAAACATCATAGTGAGCTTATTCTACAAGTGTTAGGGAAAACATGTTCTTTCCATGACCTTTTCTTTTAATAAAGGTTGAGTTGCTATTTCTTTTTCTTGTTTTTTTGTTTGGTTTTTCGGTTTTTTGGGGTTTTTTTTGTTTTTTGGGGGGTTTTTTGGGTTTTTTAACAGTATTCCAGTAATGGAAAGAATATTTTTAGGCTGAGTTGGAGGCTGTTATAAATACTTTGCTGTCCTTATGACCATCACAGCCCAGGAACTGGCAAGATGCTGCATTTTCTACAAGTCTTGCCTGCAAACAGGGCAATACACCACTGGTACTAAACCCCCTACCTGCGTCAGTGAGCTGAGTAGTGTGTCATTCTCATGAGTCACTGACAACCCTGGTTATTATCAGGGCCTCTTTAGTTGCTAGTTCTGCAGCCAGAAGAGGATGGGAAGGTATATTTACCTACTCAAGACTAAGAAGGAGTGCTTACTACTACAAGACTGAGATTTACCTGATTCCCTTGTTGGGGTTATGTCTGCCTCCAGGATCCTGAACAGAGTCTGTAAGAGTAGATGGAAAGAGAAGTAGAAGTCTGAGAATGTAAGCTCCAACACAGCCATGGCCATTAGCACCCACTGCCCACTGCACCTCATTCACTTGGACAATACCCAACAACTCAGATTTCTGCCCTTTCTTGTTCAGAAAAATGTAAAGTGAGGCAGGGCAGGTCTGTCACAGGGAGAGATATTCACCACTATGGAGTGGATGTTGGCTGTTTGGAGCCAGTTTAAGCTCTTTGGAGCTGGTTCCTCCACTGTGCTGCTCAAGGGTTGCTGCTAGTGGCTGCCAAGCAGCTGGGAGTGAGGACCTGGCAAACCCAGAGTAGGGGAAACACTCCTCTGTGTCATGGGGCGAGGGGACACTGTTCAACTCCCCTTGGAGATCCCAGAAGGAACCTCCACAGCAAGAGACAAACAGATCCAGAGAGTCCCAAGATGGGTTCTGGATCCAAGGGGGCTGCACCCACTGTAAACATCCCACTCCTCCTGGCAGGGTGTGCAGAGCAAAGGCCCTCACTCTGGCAGCCACCACCCTGAGCTGTGGTGGCAGAGCCCACAAACGCAGGCAGAGGGGCATAACACCAGGGAAGAGGTGTTGGTGTTAGCCACTTTTCTTGTGTGACTGTTTCAAGGGTATTACCAATGAGACTTTTCTCTGCTAATTAAAAAATTTAATTAGGCAAAAGTAAATTTCTGGATCCATAGCTTCAGTTTGTTCCCTTTGCCCGTAATAAGATTTTGACTATAAAAGCCCATGAACTGGGAGAGATCCAAAGTATGAAAAATTCAATGTTAAGCTAATTATACAAAATTCTTGATCACCTCAGGCTGTTCAAATAGAAAAGTATCTATTTGCTACTTTTGAAATATTAGCTCATAAATACATGCCTCTTTATTCTTGACTCTGCCCTGTGCTCCAACTCATTGCACACACTTTCAACAAAAGTTCTAACCTAGATGACAGGTACGCTTGAACCCTTAACCAAAGTAGTGGTAATTTGATTCAGGCTCCAAAGGAGGTAAAGATCTGTGCTGGAGCCAGGCCAAGAATGCCTCTAGTTCCAATGTGTTCTCTGAAAACCCACAAAGGAGCAGAGTGACGCAGCAAGCATCAATGCACATGAGCTTGGAACACTGATTGTGCAATTAACTCATGAATAGTGGGTGGATCTTCTAAGACTCTGTTTTCAAGGAACAAAGAAAGTTGTGGGTACAAGATGTTTCATCCACACCTTTCCCATTTGACTACAAGCCAACCACTTTATTCTATAAATATGACCGCCTCAGTGAGCCTTCTTTGAGCTCTCTTGCAGACTGCGCTAATGACAGCAATCTCCCCCTGAGCTGAGACGCCTCTCAAGGTCATTTCTCAAGGCAGAGAGATCTTTTACTGATGGCAGGCCTTTGGTAAGCAACCAATATCATGCACAGCCCTGTGGTGGGGTAACTTTGATTTGTGCCTTGGTAGAGGATTTGTCTCTTTGTAACTCTGATTTGTCTTGATAGCTTTGATACTGTTAGGGACCATGTGATTTTTCTGGAAGACCTACTCGAGGAGGATTAGGATGAGGCTGTCTATGGCTCAAGACTCCATTTTGCCTGCATAGAAATGGTGACAAATAGGTGGAAGCCTCATGGTGGGAAGCTTCATGGTTAACAGTTCCCACAGCTGGAATGTGTAAATCCACTCCATTCTCATTAGAGATAGGGAACAGGGACCCAGGCTTGCATGTCCCGGCCCCCTGCACATACAGGGCTGGCAGGCCCGGAGGGCGGGTCTTCCCTCTCCTGCACCGACATGGAAACCTCGCTGTGTGCCAGCTCTGAGAATAAACCTCTTTATGCATGAAGACTGTGGCCAGCCTCTGTTTAACCTGTGCTTATCTTGGAATCATACAGATACATTGTTCAAATGATTGTGCTGTACAATGATGGAGGGAACCTTGATATCAAACTTTGTTTAGTGGCACTTTTACATCCTATTAAACCAACTTTTGCTAATACCTTTCCCAATGATGAAAATTACTCATTCACAAAAGCCTGTTGATAAGCTCCACAATATCTGTGTGTAACCTCTCATGATTCTGGATGCCCTTTCTTGCCTTGCTCTATCCATTACTATTTATGTGTTGTCGAATTTTCTCTTCCAACGCTATCACTTGCTCTGGCAAAGACTTCATTATTTGGACATACACACAAAATGATCAGTTCCATATCTGCTGTAAAGAAAATGTTCCCTTTTTAACTCTTATTCAAAAAATGCAATTATTAGCTCCTTTTTCTTGTGTGAGGTTGTTTTTGCTGTTCTTTCTCACCAGCTATCACTGGCTGAATGACTGAGAAATAAGTCTTCCTGTTGGTAATGTAACTTATGCTTGTAAATTTCCTGGGATAGAACAAGCTTCTTGACGGAGGAAAGAAGAAATAGTTTAGCTCCCTCAGAACAGCTCCTAGAGACAGTCTTCAACTGCATACTGAGTTACTGATATTTACCATTACAGGTCATTAAAACCACCTTTACTCCTGATCTCACATTTCTTCCCCAATGTGTCCCAAACCTGTCACTGTACCCTGTGCTGTGAAAAGAGTTAGTTCAGAATTAGAACTTGTAAAGGACCAGTGGAAAATAGAGAAGTATCTAGAGACTACTATTTCACTGCACTGAGAATTTTATACATTTCTAGGTGTGAAGGCAAGGCTGTTTGACTTGTGATAAGTCCTCTGGTTGAGAAAATGTGAAGAAGATGCACTTTAGAGAGAAAGAAGATAATAAAAACCAAGATTTGTTGAGACAGGTCATAGAGACCAAGCCTTATTTTTGGAGCAGAAAGTGAAGAAAATCTCCTTGAGTCAAATCTGATCTGCTTTAAGTCAGGCTTTGTTTTATCAACGTCGTTGTCATTTGGGTTGAGTTTAATAAGTCTAGGAGAAGTGGATGGGAGAAGCAGAGATTTAAGGAGGTGCAAAAAAAGGAAATGCATCAGAACCAGCCTGATGTATTCAAAGGATTACATCTGCACTCCAATTTAGGATGTAATTCAATATCTCATAGTTTAAATAGGGTACCTAAGCTGCCCAAGAGTGTCCACTCATTTCGATTGCTTTTCTGTATGTTTGCCAAAAATAATAGCCAAGGCCTTGAACATTATTCCAGTCTATACGTATAATTAGATGACATAATTCCTCTATTTTAGAACATGGTTCCCTGCACAGATGCTACTCCTTTTCATCCCCACATCTCTTCTAGGATTCATTTGAGATCAAAGTACTTATTGGTGGGAAACGGAATATGTTGTTCCTGCTGACTGCATCTATGCTGTTGGATAGCACAGAGTAACAGATAAGTCAAAATGGCACAAATGGGATTGAACCCACAAATGTTAAGGTCAGTGGTTTCTACAGCAAAATTTGCTTGGACCAAGCTCATTTGGATGGTTAGAGCAAGTGAATGAATGAACAGTTAAGCATCTCAACTGACCTAGAGATGATCACAGCCTTGCTCCATATACCAACAGTCTCAAGGGCTCTGCTTCACAACATGCTTTCTTGTGAATTAAGCATCCACTCCCAGCGTTACATTCTCGACCAGGCTGAAGTAACCACACGGACAAGACTGGAACCCTGGCAGAGAGGGATGTCAGTCTAGCAAGTGTCCAGCCATGAAGACGCATTCTATAAATGAAGGTGTGGTTGTTGGTGGGGAAATTGTATGTATGTGTGTTCAAAAAGGTAACAACATTGGGAAGAACTGAAAACTGGGCCAGGAAGACTCAGGTTTGCCAAGAGAAGCCCAAGAGAATCAACTGAAAGCAAGATAATGTGAATGAATGTTTGCCTGAGGGCTTACTCCATGGAATAATTTTTCATAATAGCAGAGTAGCTTCATACCTGTTCAGAAGTTCATAAGTGGCAAGATAATTTTTTAATCTTGTAATTAACCCTCTGCTGTGGAACTGTGGCACTGTCGCACTAAATTCTGTGCTCAGTGTTGTTGGAGGAGGCAGGACTACAGTGAATTAACACAGTGGAATTATAAATGTGGAATGTTGAGTATGCATTTAATTCAGAGTATCTCCCCTTTAATGTGAAATCACAGTGATGAGCTTCAAGCATGTGGTTGGCATCTGTTCAACAACCTTTCTACTGTGAATTGGTATCTGGTTAAGAAACTATCAAATAGTCAGAAAAAGTTTTAGGTTTCACACTAAAAGTGCTATCACTGCAAATAAGGCTGGTGCCGTGGTGTAAAACATGAATCTTCAAGTCTACTTGATTAATAAGACATGATCTATCATGTCTTAATGTATCAGGGCACAAGATAATTGTGAATTGCCTGTAACAACAAGTACATCTACCTGTCTCACATTTGTCAATTGTGCCCTTGATTTATGCAGTGTTACTTTTATAGGTATTGGCAACTGTTTTTCCAGGGTTAGCGTCCAGTCTCTACAATAGCATAGTGCTCCTAAGCTATAATACTTCACTATAATGATGTAAGAGAAAAAAACATCATAGACTACTGTTCATCTGTTCTCCTCTTACCCGTTAAGAAGGAAGCTTGGAAAGCATTGGATGAGATTAACAAACATCCTAAGGAATCACCATCCAGCAACTTTAGGGCATTTAAATACAAACCATTAATTATAAATATATGTATGGATCACGACTCTAATGTTAAAAGCTATCTCCCCTAGAAGCAAGCGGTCTTCAGGTCAAGTGTTGATTAAGAGTCTATGACCAACAGACGACTAGAGCCCCTATAAAGGTTGTGTCCACCTCCATAGTGGTAATGGAGCATTTAATGCTTGATTTCTTATCTTCGCTTCCCAATCATTCATGCCTTGCATCCTCAAAATATTACTATTTTGTGTCTATCAAATGATTTTTTCCCCATTTCTAATTGTTTGAAATAATATATGGAAAGTGTTATAACCCAGAAAAGTGGAGGTTTTTAACACAGTACTGAGCTGTTGCATTGCATGCCCTTGAATCTGACATAAGGAAGTAGTGGGACATTTGATTTTGCAAAACCCACTAGATTTTGTAAGATATGAGAAAGAAGGATGCCAGAGGTTTTTGGGGAGATTGGCTTGAATTATGTTACAACCACGTCCTTTTTTCTTTTTTCCCCGAGGAAACTAGCTAATCCATTTCAATTAGCATCTTTTGAATGAATGAACATTTATGAGATTTGTGTAATTAAGGGGTTAAAATCCATGACTGAACTGGGAAGCTGAGTTATCGGAACCTGTATTCATAGATAACCAATGTGCTGCTATTCTACAAACATCTAATTACTACTACCATAGGTCTCAAGAGTGTTTGCCCAGAAAGGAATGTTACTTTCTCATGTGATACTGAAAAGTGTCATAATAGATTCATATCTAGAAAAAAAATTGGAACCGAATTATATATCAAAGAATGGTGATTTTTCTTCTAGTGTAAACATCCATTGGAAAGGAAAGCTTTTTATATGATCTTCCCCCAACATAAGCAAAGTTCTGTAAAAATTATAACACATACAAAGTATATTAGTGAAATTTCACTCCATGGAATGTTTGTCATGGAAGAATAGGGGTTAAATTTATCCAGTAATTATCAAATAGTATTTGTAGAAAACAACTTGTTTATTTTTATTCCTCAGTTACTTATTTTATCTCTATATAAATTTAAGGACGATCCTGTATTTTAAAATATATGTGGATTTGTTCCACTAAGGACACTACTTTTGTCCCCTTTTTGTGCTGTCACTCCTTCTTGCATCAAAATCAGTTTTAATATGTACATGCTTCTGGGAGACAAAAATTTCTCTGCTGTGCTCATGTGATATTGTAGATTTCTAGAAAGTTTAGTGTCTTGTTTGAGAGTGAAAAAAGTTTAGCTCTGGAAGATGAAAAGTCCTCAGTATTCAGGCAAGAAGGCAGCAGAAAAAGAATGTTCATATTTCTCTGCTTTTAGATTGTAAGACAAACAAGAATTCGTTCAAAGATATAGAACAGAGCTTTCTGAAGAAAGGCATACAAGATCTCTTGTTTTGTACTGGATTTCTATATTGCTTACAAGAATTTTTTTCTGTTTTTTTTACTTACAACCTGTGTTTCCTGCGCTGCTTGAATCACTAATAAGAGTAAAGATTTGGAATCTTTGTGCAGGCAGTCAGTAGGCACAGCTCCATGTAATATCAAGTCACCTTTGAATTCTGATGTTTATATAAAGTGTTTAAATTTTTTACTTCTGTGGGTTTTTTATTTGTTAAAATATCCTATGTCTTAATCATGCCTTATGTATTGTTAGAAGAGAGATACTCATACATAAGTATAAGCTTGCCATCTTAGAATAGCACCCACAGAGTTCTCAGCTATTGACAACAGCACATGTTGAATGTGTAATTTGGTTTAGATATGATTGGGAAGGAGAAAAGGAAGAATAAAACCAGTTGCATTATCGACCATTTTGTTCTACATCTTGCATTTTCTCTATTAAAGGCCTTCATTATTAATGTGTAAAAAAAAGGGAAGCTTTTCCCTTGTGAGAAGTTTCTCCCAATTTGAGAAGTATCTATGATCTCATTTAGGCATTTCAGTTTCATGATGATAGTTGAAATTAATTCAATCCTAGCCCTAGTTACGTGCAATTTGTGAAATAAAAATGTAAGAAATGCAGCATTTAAAAGAATGTTAATTGCAAAGACTAGAAATAGAGATGACAGAGTTCTTACAAGATGTGTTTTTGTACACTGTGCCCAAAAGCCTGTATATAAATCTACATTCCAGTAACTAAATATGGTTTGGCTTTCAGAATGCTGAATCACTCAAGAAAGCTGTTGACATAATTGAAAGCCAGGGAAACTTGCACTAACTGAAAGTAAAGCTACATTTTCTTATATGCATAATTTTACCATATTTATTGAACTATTTCAATCAGAAATTATCTAACTCTTCTTCATAAATTTGCCTGCCTAAATATTCTGTTTTGTAATCCATTCTCTCCACAATCATTGTACCTCCTATATACTGGACAGCCAGTATCTCAAGAGCAAATTTAAGATGAAAGGGAATCAAAATAAACATCCAAATCTAGTAATCATTTCCTGGTTGCATAACAAAAACTAGACCAGTTGTTCGTGAAATCTTAAAACTCCAGGGAATTTGGTCTGCAATTCTACATGGCTGGCTGAGATTCAGACTCATTCATATTTCACAGAAATTTGAGCAGGAATATTTTTATAAATGTTTGCTGCAATACCTCTCTCAGCTGGACAATCTCCATGTTAAACGAAAGGATTATACTATATGTTAGCTGAACCCTGAGGCTTCTAGAACTCTGTTTTGCAAATTAGGACTGAGAAAATATTAATTGCACTAGCAAGAAGAAAATAGCAACAGTAATGGCTTAATGGACAGAACAGCTCTTTTGCTGTGGCTGATACTCCATTTGCTATTTAGAGCTCACCAGGTCTAAAAATTACACTTTTTAATGGATAAATGCTCAGTGTTATAAGAAATACTATTGAAAGATAAAGGAAGAATTTTAAAAATTATTTTTTAAAGTAGATATAAGTCCAAATCCACTTGATTTATTTACATGAATCCAATGTTGTCCCCTATTCAGTCTTTTCTCGTCCTAGGTTTTGGAACAATCTTTGTTTCAAATTCCAGTTATATGCATTCTTATTCATACAGAGTTTAGATTTGTACAGATGATAACAATCTAATTTCTTCTCTGAGTAGTCCCTTTCATGCTGTAGGTCACTGTATTGGGTTTACATGACAAGGATTCAGTAGCAGCAGAGACTGCAGGGGTGGCGTCTGTGAGAAGGTGCCAGAAGCTTCCCTAAGTCCCATAGAGCCAACGCCAGATGGATCCAAGACAGTTTTACCACTGGTCAAAGCTGGCACATCAGTCATGATGGTAGAGCCTCTGTGACAACATATTTAAGAATGGGGTAAAATCTACTGCCTAACAACAGCTGGAGAGAGAAGTGAAAAGCTGGGAGAGGAGCAACTGTGCAGACACCAAGGTCAGTGCAGACAGAGGAGGAGGAGGGGCTCCAGCTGCCCCAGCAGAGATTTCCCTGCAGCCTGTGGTGAAGACCACGGTGAGGCAGGCTGTCCCCCCGCAGCCCGTGGGGTCCACACTGGAGCAGA
This sequence comes from Atrichornis clamosus, assembly GCA_013400975.1. Lineage (NCBI taxonomy): Eukaryota > Metazoa > Chordata > Aves > Passeriformes > Menuridae > Atrichornis > Atrichornis clamosus. The sequence continues at coordinate 69,376 of WBMZ01006185.1, read as the reverse complement.
TATACATCTTCAGCACATGGAGGGACCCACACATGATGTATCCTGAAGGAGACTGTGACTCTGTGGAGAGTCCGTGTTGGAGCAGGCTCCAGGCAGGACCTGTGAATCCATGGAAAGAGGAGTCGTGCTGAAGCAGATTTGCTGGCAGGATTCATGACCCTGTTGAAAGCAGCCACAGTGGAGCAGCCTGCTTCTGAAAAACTACACCCAGTGAAAGGGACCCGTGCTAGTGCTATTCATGAAGGACTGCAGCCTGTGGGAAAGATTCATGTTGGAGAAATTCATGAAGAACTGTCTCCCATGGAAGGGACCCCACAGTGGAACAGGAGAAGAATGTGAGGAGGAAGGAGCAGCAGAAGCAATGTGTCATGAACTGGCCACAATCCCCATTCCCTGTCCCTCTGCACTGCTTGGGAGAAGGAGGTAGAGAAACTGGGAGTAAAATTGAGCCTGGGAAGATGAGAGAAGTAGGTATAAGGTTTTCTTTCTCATTATTCTATTCTGATTTGATTGGTAGAAAATTAATATAATTTCTCTGAGTCAGTTCTGTTTTGCCTGTGATGACAATCGGCGAGTGATCTGTCCCTGTTTTTTTCTTGAGCCAAGAGCCTTTTATTACATTTTCTCACCCCCATTCAGTGATAAAGTGGCTTTGGTGCGCACCTGGTGGCCAGCCAGCATCAACCCACTGTAGCCACAAAATTGTAGTTAGTGTAAGTTACATTTATCAACCTATGACTGAACTCAAAATGCACCAAAAAGAGACAACAGTAGCTGTCATTGTTAGATTTATTACTTTCAAATAAAATGAAGAAAATTAAGGAAAACTATTACCACTGGAAGGAAGAGGAGTGCTGAAGTCAAAGGAGGCATTACCTGCTTCAAAGAAAACGGTTTAAAAAAATAAAATAACGGGGATAAGAACAAAGAGCTTGCAAATGCTTGGAAAAGCTGAATTTCTGTCTGCAGTTGACTGTATCCTATTTCCCTAGATCCTGACCAACAGTTTGGTGGCTTCTTTTTTTAAGAGGGCCTTCATATCTTGCTGAATTTTGCATAGCTGTACTTCTATTCAAAGAAATGTGTCCATTGCAAGATGCAAACACTCCCTGTATGTACAGGCAAGCGCAGTAACAATACTGAATAATATTTTGGTTTTTCCCACAATATACAATCATCAATTATTCACCTCTTTTTCTTTTTCCTTCTGCTTTTACCTTTTTCATTCTGTGTTATAAACACAAATCACCATCTGAACGCCTTTATTTATAGGCAAGAAATAGTTATCATTGTGTGGGTTTGACAACAATTTGTATATTCTCTTTCAATATTTATTTTTCACCAAACCGCAGAACAGTCAGTAACTTGTTAAAAATTTTCTAAAAGAGAAAATGTACTTTTAATGGAGGTGGCTTTTTTTTTTCCCAATAGAATTTTCCTTCAAAACAGTTAAGTTGAGCCATTTCTATTTCCCTTTTACACAATGTTATCATCATTCTTTGTACAATTATCCAGTGGGATGATTTAATGCTAACTTTGCATCAAACCAAATTAATGCCCATTATTAAAACTACTGAATGATTTCAGTCACGTAACAATGAGAAGCGTTTTTTTTTGTTTGCTTTGTATTTGTTGGAAGAGGTAGCTCAAATCTCCATTCTTACTGAGTTGAATTTCTTTGTAAGAACTACATCTTCAGGAGGCAATTTTTTTGCTTACTCAAAGAAGTTATATTTTGGTATATCTCAGGAAAGGCATTTGGCACCTTGTGCAGGAGATCTTATCCTAAGAGAAGGCAAGGGAACTAAAAATACCATGAGGCAATATAATAACTTAAGGACGTACAACTTGATATCAGTCAAAATGACTAATTTGGACAAAAATTTGAGATAGGTTCAGAAGAAAATAAAAGGAAAACATAAATTGCTTAGATAATCAAACAGGCACCCATAAAATAAGTTTCATGCTATACACAGAGTTAAGGCACTGAGATGATTAATTCATGATCATAAAATTTGATAGTGGAAAGAAAATGAATATTTTTGATTCACATACCTGAACAAGTTATTTTGAAAATTCATGGAGATATATTCTATTTTCTCTTAGTTACTCATTGGCATATATATATTTTTCCCCAACAGGAGTGTGAGTATCTCTGTGTAAAGCTATTGTATTCAAAATATAAGTAAAGGGCTTTTACATACCTAATAGTTAATAAAGGATTTTAGATGTTGGTTCCTGACCTATTTGCAGTTAGGTTCAATCCCTGCCAAATATTTCTTTAGATAAACTGAATTATAATCTTTTGACCAAACAAGAAAGGCCATTTTAATCTTGTTTTCTTATTTCCAAAAGAGGAAGAAAAGAATACCTGTATCTGTTGTATTGCATTTTTTAGGGTCAAGACAGAAAGTTAATAACTTTCTCTTGCCCATTTGCTCTGACAGCTGGTGGTCAATTAGTATTCCCTCATCCCATAATTGCAATCGCTGATTACAAACCACTGTTGCTAAGACTCAAATATTGTGGCTCATTTGCAACTTCACTGCCAGGTGAGATTAAGGGAAATGTCCCCCTGGTTAAGCCACCAGGAGCTGTGCCAAACTATAATCAGTCTTTTGCATACATCAGAGACCTACAAACACAGCAGAATGATTGTATAAGCAGCAGCTGCAAGTTAAAGCTGCATCAAATTCTTCAAATATATGCACTTTGCCAGATATCCAGCCACTCTTGCAAATGCCAGTATTTCATTACTTGGCAAGTTTTCTAAGACATAAAGCTAACACAAAGTAGAGGAATACCAAATTGTCCACACAATATGTAAAAGATTTTTTTAACAACACACAGGTAATAATTCTGATTCTTCTATTTTGTTCCCTCTGCATTCAGTCTTCAGAATACCTAATGCTGAATCCTGATAAACACTGAATTTGTATAAAATTCAATTTCTGAAGTAGCTTTTCCATGAAGAATTATTTAGCATAATGTTATTGTGTTATCTTTTTACCAAAACAAGTTTAACACATACTGAACATTAGCTGTGAAGTAAAATTCATTCGGGGTAAGGGAAAAAGCTGGAGTAGGGATCTTATTCAAAAATCTTATAAATATTGAGGTCCAAGGTGAGAAATATGGTCACTTAGTAGATGAATACTTTGTTACATCCATCACCTTTTATTTTTCCTCTCAATAAATCCTGTCCAAGCAGCCTTCTTTGGCAATCAGTCTTTCCAGATATCACCCCTTCAACTTTTTTGTGTGTGTGGGATTATTGACCTAGAAACATTACTGTATTCTAGCAACTAACCAAGAAACCGTAAGACTGTAGTTCTGTGGTTCATGAGTATAAACTCCTGATCTGATGCTGGCTCCTTTTCTCTAACATTTTTTCCCTTTGTCTCTGTTTATATTACAGCCTCTTCAGGACTAAGATTCTCTCATATTTTTCTGCCATATCACAGCATATTGAAGACCAATGAATGGGAGCTACCTTCTTCTAACAGAGTTCAGACAATAATTGAAAGAAATTTATTCATCGTTCAGCTCATTCTTTCAGAGGACAGTACCTAAAAATGTGCTTAAATGCTTTTATGCTTTCGGTGTTTTCTTCACTTTCCAGAGAAGACTCTTGAAATCCTCATCTTTATTAGCTGTTAGTTTGAAGTGAGCTTGCTTGTTGAAAGTAATCAATGTGCTTAATGTTCTGTTATGTGCAATTGGAATAAGGTTACTGTTCACTTCAGAGCCGTCCCTGCCTCATTCTGAAATGTGCTGATAAGAGGCCAAAAACCTTGTCTGTTACAATACACACTCCTGTCCTCATGCTTGATATCCTTGCCAATCTCTTGTCCTCTTACACGTAAATGTAGGGCTCACCTGTTGAAATCTGCATTTCTTAAGGTCCAGTGTGTCTGTGATTTCAAGTGATACAAATTGACTTTAACTGAAGTATGTTTTCCAGTGACCTCTCACGGGCACTGGCTGCTTCTACATCAACTGCTGCAGCTTCCCCAGTGAAACTATAAGGGCATCAGTGGAGGAAGTGAGAGTCTGTCAGAGTTGCTTACTTCCCTTCTCCAGCTTGTATTCAGAATTTTAAATGGAGAGTAACACTGCATCTACTGAGGAGATTAGCTTGCTTCATTAGTAAGAAGGATGTGAATAGTCATGGACTGGGCTGTGATGAGAAGATTAAACTCTCAACTATCCCAGAGAGTGTTTAAAGAGGTGCTTAGAAGTCAGCATCTGGAACAATGAGTGGAGAAATAAAATGCAATATGTGTAAAGTTTTGACTGTTGGCCACAATGATGAGAAGAACAGACACGTTAGAAGGAGAATGCCTGAGATAGAAAATTATGAGTGAGACGAGTCCATTGCCTACTTTAAAAAATGTTTGGTAAAGTGACAATACTGTTTCTCAGAAGTGAAGGTGGGTCTTGTTTATACTGAAGAGATCTGCTGGATATGAAAATATAAATATATATATATATGCACTTTAAGATTATTTCTGTTTCCATTTGTGGGTCCTAAAGTAATAACAAAAAAAAAGAAGCATTTCTTAGGGCAGCACATAACTGAATGATTTGCCTTTTGGGTAGATTTAGAGACCACATTTTCAGAGAGGACAAATTAGTCAAAGCATTGGATGTCAGTCTTGTCTATGTGTTTTGAAATTTTAAGTCCAGGTATTTTTACTACTTTTAATATGTTAATTTGCATTTTTATATATATTGCAATATCTTCTTTAGAAACAAAAATAAAAGGGCAAAAGTAGGTTATTGTGTCTTATCCAGTTCCTGAAGTCTATCCTTGCAGACAAAAGGATGGACCCACAGAAAAACACAGCTCATAATACAGAAATCCAAACCAGAGTAAAAAAATCACATCCCAAGAATCTTTATTTCTACACACACTGACTACCAAAAGAACCTTGTGAAGTAACTTAGACATAAATATGGGCACCAGATATGTCCAGCATTGGTTTAAATGAATCATCTCAAACAGCTTTAGCTTTTGCATATTCCTTGACACCACCACAACATGCTGGAAGAGTATCAGTGACTGGAAACTTGTTAAAGCTTTATGTTTTTATGTCCATTGCTGCCATTTTTTTTTTCTTGGTTGTATTACAGACCTAAAAGAACTTGCATTTTTATTCCATTGTTGATAATACAATTCCATTGTTGATGAGTTGTTTTTTGTGGTGTTTGTTGTTCAGGGTTTTTTTTTTAATAATTGTGTTTCAATTGTACCATATTCTTATAGAAATTAAAAATTGTTTAAAATAGTTTTTAGTTTGATACATTTAAAATTTGCAATTCAGAGATAACAATGCAACAGTTTAACATATTAATGCCTATTTAGCCACATGGAACTTAAAACAAAGTGCTGGTAATTCATTCAAGTTTCTTGTTTATTATGCCAAAGACTTTATCCTTGACCTGGAAGGACCACACGCCCCAGGGATTAGTGGTAATTACGTTTCAGACTAAGATCATCTCCACAGAGCAAAGACTGCCAATTGAGTCATATTCTGCTGAACTGCATAAAAATTATGCCAAATTATGTGCAGATACTTTAAAAGCAAGTTACTTATAAAAAGGTAAGTGACAGGGTATATTGTACTGTAAAATAAAGTTAGTAATAAGAAAGGTAGTATCAAACTAACCAGTTTCACAGGACACAGTAATTATTATCACCCACAATGAGGTCTATTTTGAAAGGTTTATAGATGGAAAAACCAGAAGAAAGAATATGTTTAAAGCTCTATGTGAGCAGTTTGCCATTGGGTCCCACAGCCATAGCTAGAAAGAACTTCACAGATGCTGTTTTGTCACATACCTTCTCTGACTTCAAGCTCTAGGTCTGGTGTAACACACCTATTGAGATAGCAAAGTCTCCTACTGTCAGTTTTACTTTAATGTATGATGTCTAGTTAGGACAAACATTGCTAAAAACATGGTTGGCATTTAATGGGTCATAGACTACCTGGAGGCTGGTAAAGCTGTTTGAGATATCTCTGTCTGAGATATTTTATTTCTACCTGGAGGAGGTGAGAAGAATATGTCCTTGTCAAGTTTGAGGAAAACATCAGTTTTATTGCTGTTCAGCAATATTATAACCAGCAAATAATTCTACCTACAAGTAGAAAAGCCATACTTATTCACTTCTTCAATATAAATACTAAGTACTTTCATAAGTAATTGGTGAAATGATGTCTGTCTTAACATAATGGACAAAATTGTTCGTGAACTGAATTATGTGTTTTCAAGCAACTTACACTTATCAGTTTGTCTCTCATAACTTTTGTCTCTCAGTAAGCACAAGTTTGATAAATGCACTAATTCTAGCTTATGTTGCTACTTCTACCTTTTAAACTTAAAAAGAATTAGAGACTTTTTTATGCTGCAGACCTCTAAATTGAAATGCACTTCAAATTTGTATCTTTAAGTTCCAAAAAAAGGTTGCTAAAATAACTTATTACAGCTTTTTTTGTTTGGCTACTGAACCTAGTTCTCTAGAGTATATAGTCTGAACATCATGGCCATTGTTATTGAAACGTAACAACTTCCTAAGTTTCTGAAAGAGTCAGAGACATTCATGTGCACAGAAGACATTAGGTTTCATAAAACAGGTTATCTATTCTCTGAGCTGTAATTCCAGAAAAGGTAAATGGGTATTATCTGTGTTCATTGGATGCTACAAGCATGGCCTTTCATTTAACGCAATTGATAAATAAGCAAGTTTAATAGATTCTTTGATCTGCAGTGCAAGAATAGCACAGCCAAGTGTTCTTGTAGACTGTCTCTTTCCCAAATCTGTAGCCATTTTTCGTAGGTTTGCTCGCAGGGAAGCGGAGCCTACAGCCGTATGGGTGGGACAAAGATGCTGTTCTATGTGGTACCTTCTCAAGAGCTCAGCTTCCATTAGGTTGTAGATTATATGGAACATGAAAGGTTTGATGAGTGCTCTAGCTTTAAAAAAAAAATCTATAGAATCACTGCTTCACAGGTGTGAAGCAGAACACACTTTTCTGACCACATCGTGATGGATGGAATTTACTGAATTTTCTTTTTCTTTTTTTTTTTTTTTCTGGTAGATTTATTCTTTAAAAAGTGCGCTAGATATGTTTTGAGAAAAGTCTTTAGATCACATTGCAAGAAAGTATAATCTAAGAATTAGAAGTCTGTTTAACACTGAGGTAAGTGTTGAGCTTATTGATCCCCTAAAAACACGGATGTAGGCAGTGATGGCAAGATAATTTAAGCAAGTAGGGAATGCACTGGCAAAATATTAGATATAGAAGGGGCTAGGAGGGGATGTTTAGACTCACACTTCTGATTAACTTAATTTAATTAGCAAAATTATCTTTTAGTCCTAGTTGAAGAACCCACGCCTTCCTGAAGAATTAGACACGTATTTCTCTAATCAGAGGGCTGAAAATCATGGTGAAGGATATGATAAAAGACTGAAAAATATTGAAAGGTTCCTTTAGAACAAATGTCTCTCACTGAAGATTATATGTTGTAAAAGCAAATATCAAAAAAGGTCTAAGGAGAAAACCAGAGGAATATAACAAAACAGAAGGAAGAAAGGCTTCAGAAAGGAAAAGGTAATTTTTCTGAAGTTTTGTTTTCTTTTTTTGTTTTTAATTCCAACATGTGTTCAACGTGCAAATGCATTATTCTCTTTTATGAAAAGAGAAAGTAAGTTATCTGTTTCAAGTTGCCTTTTTCATTTTGTTCCAGACTCAGAAAGACACCGTCTTACATTTTCCCTCAGATTTCTCTCCCTTGGTCAGGAGTCACTTGGGAGCTGTGAGAATGGTACTCTAAAGTTCAGTAGTTGCCTGCTGAGCAGAGCAACTCTACTATAGTATTCAGAGTTACTGAGGTTTTTTATCCCTCATACACAGACACTTCCATCAGTCTCTGATGTTACTAGGTATTCTTTCTGAAATATTCATTTCTCAAACCAGAGTTGTTTGAGTGGTTGTACTCAGAAAAAATAGATGTACGATCCTTTCAGCCTCTTGTGCTCTATTTTTTTCCTTTTTACTGAAAGGACAAATACAATCATTTTGCTGCAGTAACTATTCAGTTTCAGGGTACTGGCTTTACTTCACTATTGTGCAACTGAACGTTTCAGATGTAAGAATAATTCCAGTTTTTCACTCTATTTTATGTGGGCCTGACAGAGAAAGGATGTGAAAGATAAATCTGTTGATTCTCAGTCATTCTGCCAGCCTATATGATTTTTACTTTACCTTGTTATCGAGGAGGGTAGGAGAGGTGTTGCAGAAGTAGCTTACTTACCTCCTGCTCTATGTCAGCACTACTTTCACAACTTTCTATTGATATCATCTTTCGAAAGAGAATTATAAAAAATTATACATTAAAAAAAATTCCAATCCGCATCTAAGTGTTTCAGAATTTATAACTTTAAATACTCTGAATTATAAAAGGAAGAGGTGTACACAAATCTGTTCCCCCAAAGAGACAAAATAAAACCTCATGAGAGTGTAAGATAAATTTCTGGAACTTTAGTATGAATTTCAAAGGTGGTTTCTACCATGCTTCCTTTTTTTTTGCTATGCTTGCAACTGAAAGATATGGTGCATACCGATGGGAGATTGCAGACCTGATAATCCATCGGCAATCTGCAGGGGATCAGCTCATGTGTCCCTGTTCTCCTTACAATCTCCTCAGCAGTTTCCATTACAGAGTTCTCTGCCAGTACTGTTGTGCCGAGATCTCAGTTTGTTTTGTGTGGAACACAGCTGTGTATTTCTGATCTTTCAATCCAATATGCCATATTCATGTCACCAGTAACTCTGGGAGCAGATCATGCACAGGGCCAGCAAGATCTTCAGCATCTCTTAGCAGGTTTTAGGAAGCTGGTGAAGTCTGAGAGACTGCTAAGGGAGAAGAGGCAATAAGGAGTCAAGTACATATTGTTTGTCATATACTTTTATGGCATGGAGAATGCTGGAAATGTGGGCAGGTGGAAGGCCTGTGGTGTGTAGCAGTGGCACACAGAGAGGTTAGGAAATACACTGAACCGTTCAGAGCAACCTAAAATAGATGAATTTTCTGAGAGTTTTTCTACTTCTCTTGATAGGAAAAGACCTGCAGAAATAGTCTTCACTTTTCATTCCGTTGAATTGAGAACTTATAAATAAACATGAAATAAATCTATTATTTAAAAAAAAACAGTTTTTTAATTATTTATTTTAAATTTCATTGCAAATTGGTAAAATGTCTGTTCAGATCCAGCAATAATACAAAGGCAGATTCTGACTAGTTACACAGTTGGCGGCATTTTGAACTAGATACCCTGTTGGGTGAAAATTCACTATTCAAAAAGAAAAATAATGTATTATTGACAACAAAGCTTCATGTTGTGGACTCAGCCTCTTTGTTATTTCCATGCCTGATATTAAGGCATGTAAGTCAAGCACTAACCCCATTAAAAAGTGTTTTTCAATTATTTCGTAAATATACTGTACAAGGAGCTATCAACATCTTCAAAGTTTAATTACTAGGCAAAGTGAAACTTGCATTTTTCAAGATAAAACAGAAATGCTGAAGGAATTATATTATTATAGTACATGGTATGGTACTTATGTGCTGAAGGCTGAAAAAAATTACAGGAGATGTAGGAAAATAAACCAAATAAATTAGGTCTATGCTTCATTTAATTGTGCCCTTTTTTACAGTTATATAGCATGTACAACATGCAGCATACCTACCTGCTCTAATTTTATTAAGCTAAAAAGTAATGTTGGGGAGAAAAGTTTTTTTCTTTTCTTCTCTTCCTGCTCTGTTGTATTATATTGAACTTATGGTTTGACTTTTGCATTACAAAATTCTCTGAGCTGGGATTATCACCTCCTGTATATTTTCAGAGTGTTTTGCACAAAGGCATCAGCCTGGTTGAGGCTTGCTATGTTGTGAATAAAGACACATTGTTAGACTCACTGGGATGTTTCAGCTGTGTTAAACCACTTCGACAGCACAAAGCAAATGCGAATGTAAATGTAGCTGTGGTAGCTAGCTAGATCAGATTTATTAAAATTCGCACCCACTAGAGAAATCAAGGTGGATAAAGCATCCAATAAACTGCACCCAAATCCATAATGTTAGAGCATTTACTATGGAAAAAAAAGATTGAAAACATATAAATTGGAGAGAGAGGGAGGAATATAGGTTAAAATCAAATTTAATAACATTTTAAAAAACCCCAGCACAACCGTTTATACATAATATTTCACTGGACCTGATCCTAGTGTAATAGTGGAAGTGGAAATTTTGCTTAACATGTTAACCGCAGAAGACTTCCAGAATAAGCCTTTTCCTCATTATTTTTTACTTTATTTTCAGATTATCCTTTTTGGCTAAGGTGAAATTATACAGTGAAATTGACTGATTCAGTAGTTAGCTCAAGTGTAAGCCTAAATCACAGAAACTCTACCCATTTAGTTTTTATCTTAATCTAAAATGAAACATGCAAATATTTGATGTAAATTTCTGATTTAAATGTATCACAGTATCTGGAAACTGAGGGAACAATAATGCCAACAATGCACAAAACAGGTGACATTGCAACACACCGAATATGAAAATTATTTTCAATTTTGTGAATATGTATTCAAACCCCTGTCTGTTCTATTTTAAATTACTATTTCACTACTATCAACCTAGTATTTATCTTAAGAAACAGCTCTGTAGGAGTTCAGTATTGTAATCTTTTTTATGTAGAGACTCAAATAATGTTTTTAATATTGTCCTAGTTGTTCCAATTTTGTCTTCAAAAGACTTTTCTGCCTTAAAATTGTATTATCCTTATTTCTTTCATTTTAGCCCCTGATATGTGCTTTGCACTTGACTGAATTTCTTTTGCTATGTATACTTCCTTTTTTTCCTCACTTCTTTCTTAAGGGTAGTAATCAAAAATTTCCAGGCTTCATCTGTCCTTAGCAAATTAGAATTTTTCATTTGCATATTATATTTCCAAAGAATGCATGACAGTATAGATGCAATGGTTTTAAGGCATAAGCCTGGGATGGCCACAAGGAAAGAAATAATTAGTGAATTTTGCCTTTCATCTTAAATTAGTGCTACAAAAATCTTTATATGTTATTTTAAAATTATTTTTAGTAAAACTTTAAAAATATGTTTCTCTACATTTTAGAAACAAAATAATACGAATTCCCTTAGTGCTATAGAAAATATGGCTGGCATAAAAAATAACCAACCAAACAAACACAGACTATATCACGTTTTAAAGAACCTTGTAAGTAAACAAAATAATTTTAATTTGTGTGGTATTGCAGTGTATTTGCTCTGTTATCTCTTGAGCTTGCTCTGTTGTCTCTTGAGCTAGCTTACCAGAATTGTTTCTTTCTTCTCTGAAAAATTTCTATTTCTAGTCCTGCTGTGATAGTGTATACCAGACCTCCTGAGGCTAGCACAAATCAAGAATGACATGTGTCATTTATAGAAAAGAAAATTTTAAAATCTCTTCATGGATTTAATACTTAAATAATAATTTTTTAAAGCTTGGGGGAAAAATACTTTGCATATAAATCAGTTGCATTTTTATACTCATTCTTCCTCCCCTCTTTGATTTTAACATTTATTAATCACATCTTTTGTTTGATCTTCACCTACAAGTTTTGGGAATGGAACTATGACTCTCAGAAAAATCAGTAATAAGAGTATAAAGTCATGCTCCTGGACAGATGAGTGTAGACCAACCAGTCCCCGTAGTATGATCAGAGACATAGGGAAAGCTTATAAACCCGATACCTCTCTGTGACCCACTCCCATCATTCCTTCTCTGAGTTCATTATTATTATGTTAGAGAGTCAAACTGTCTGTCTTTGCCCATTCCCTTTAGTAAACATTTATTCTTTATTTGTTCATTCACTCATTAATTTGAAACTGCCAACAATGGCTGCCTCCATTATTTCCTATGACAGCAAGTTGGGAAAGCTCATTACCTGCTGTGTAGAGATACTTTATTTTATTTGTTTTAAACTGATTTCATTGAACTTATTCTAGCTGTGGTTATAGTATTTGGTGAATAACAACACTTGTTCACGTTATCTATCACCCTAATGATTTTGTAGGCTTGAGTTTTCCTCCCTATCAACTGTTCTGTCTCCAAACAAAAGCCCTAGATTTAGTACCAGGGCTAACAAAATGATCACATTATGGAACAACTGTGTGAGGAGGACAGACCATATACTATGTCATATCACTAATCTTTGATATGCCTTTTGAGAGTGTTCAGAATTATGGAATGGCTGAGGTAGGAAGGGACCACTGCACGTCATCTGGCCCACCCACCCTGCTCTAGTTGTGAATTATGAGAAAGAACACATAGTCCATCCGAAAAAAATTCCAGCATGAAGGTGATACTTAGTCTTTCAGCCCATGTCATTGGGCACATGCAGTGCAGGTCTGGAGATGTCAAAACAAGATTTCTGGAATGACATCAAGGCAACAACACTGAGTTTTGACAAAGGTTTGCCTGGCTTCTCCATCACATTCACTTAGGCACTAGTCTCTTTTTCCATATGCCACTAAATCATCTTTTAATAGAAAACTTATTAAAATCTAGAACAGTAGCATCTGCATGCTACCATGGTTTCTTTCTCATATAAAGGTAAGCAGTGTGTCCACCTGTGCATGTAGTGTATACACAGACATGCCAGTGATATGTGTTTGTTAATGTATGTTCTCGCAACTAAATACCCCTCTAACAACATTTTTCCTTTTTCCTGTTTTGCACTCTGATGTTCTTCAGGATGTCCAATGGCCCTTATCTTAATCAAGACTCTCCAGCAATCATAATATTTTCCTTAAAAGATGTCAGAAGTCCCTTATTATACAAGAATATAGAAGAAATTACAATAAGGAACAAACTGCACGTGAGAGCTGCAGGACCTGCAAAACACTTAATGTGACTTCATTGTTCATTGTGACTTCATTGTTAGTCAGCTCATCAATCTGAATTTCAGAGGATAGCTTCTAGTTAAAAACACAGAAGAGCTAAATGCATATTCTACAGTAGCTCAGGCCCCTGACACTGCTGTAGGCACCTGATGTCACAGACAAGCTGTATCATATACATAATTTACTGTTGATATGACTCATGGAATTTGTATCACACCTCAGGACTGTGGGACATTATACAATAGCATATCATTGGCACAATGACCTCAAAGATAGATGTCAAAGGTGTACAAAAGTGGGACAAGATCCAGCAGTTCAAAGATCTCAACCTACAGACAAGAAAAGGGCTCGCTCTAGTGGTACAAGACAGCAAAACAACAAAAATGCTCTACCTGGATGCCAACACCTGACAGCCTTGAGGCTGGGGAGAAAGGAGGTATGAGGCCAAAGGAAAAGAGGGTGAATACATTGGAAGAAAAACTCAGTAAAATATGAAAATTACATGATTGGTAGTGTTTCAGGGCATGTCTTTGACAGCTCTGCACTGGATCATCACAGCCTAAATCAGGAAATCTTATTCTTCCAAATGTACCACAAAAACATATGGCTTGCTTTGTAAGTCAGGAGGACCAAAAATGGGGGAGTTCTGCATCCTTTCTCTGGCTACAGGAGAACTTCTGGACAGACAGCCCAAACATGCTGGTATCAGCATGTCCGTTCCTTTTTAAGAACTGGGAGCAACAGTACCTTCCCAACAACTTCCTAGCACATAATACAGATTCTCTGCAAACATGCTCCCTATTCACAGCAGTGTGATGCAGTAGGTGGCTCCATTGCTTGAAAGACAGAACAGTAGTTCTGTCTGAAAATGGATGCTCCACTACTTGATATCCCAGTGCAGCTTCTCCTAACAGCTTTTAGTCTCTGTTTCTGTTTTACTGCTTCCTCATTGCCACTGGTACAGTGACATTCATTATTATTTAAAATAATTTGATTTTGATAAAATATTTTCAGAATACCTCTTTTTTTTTTTCAGAAAAAAGTGTTTCTTTTTGCCACACTGGTTTAACTGACACCTTCAAAACAAACAAAAAAGCAACCCCCCTCAGAGGTTTGCCTAGCAACACAAAATGATTGTAACTTCTTTGAATATATTACATTAACCTCTCTTTCACAGTCTCACACAGTTAAAAGCCACCATATTAAAGGAAATATCCTTTCTTTCATCACATTTTCTGCTTTATATTCTACCAAAAACATAACATCAGCGGTGTTCCCCAGGGCTCAGTATTTGGGACAACCTTGTTTAATTTATTTATCACTTACCTGGATGAGGGAATGAAGTGCACCCTCAGACAGCTTGCGGATGACACCAAGGTGGGCTGGAGTGTTGATCTGCCAAAGGGTAGGAAGGCTCTACAGAGGGAACTGGACAGGCTGGATTGATGGACCAAGGCCAATGGTATGAGGTTCAACAAGAGCAAGTGCAGCATCTTGCACTTATATCACATGTGCTACAGACTACAGGGGTGGGGAAGAGTGGCTGGAAAGCTAAACAGCAGAAAAAGACCTGGGGGTGCTGGTTGACAGCCACTGAACAAGATCCAGCAGTGAGCCCAGGTGGCCAAGCAGGCCAGTGGCATCCTGGCTTGTATCAGGAACAGTGTGGCCAGCAGGACTGGAGAAGTGACTCTTCCCCCGTACTCAGCACTGGTGAGGCCACACCTTAAGTGTTGTGTCCAGTTCTGGGCCCTTCACTACAAGAAAAACATTGCGGGGCTGGAGCGTGTTCTGAGAAGGGCTATGGAGCTGGTAAAAGGTCTAGAGAGTAAGTCCTATGAGGAGCGACTATGAGGAAGCAGAGGTTGTTTAACCTGGGGAAAGGGAGGCTCAGGGGGAACCTCATCACTCTTTACAACTGCCTGAAAGGAGGTTGTAGCCAGGTGAGGGTCGGTCTCTTCTCCCAAGTAACATGTGACTGTACAAGAGAAAATGAAATCAAGCTGCAACGGGGGAAGTTTAGATTGGATATTAGGATTAATTTCTTCATGGAAAGGGTTCTCAAGCACTGGAACTGTCTGCCTAAGGAAGTGGTTGACTCACCATCCCTGTAGGTCTTTAAAAGACGTGTAGATGTGGTGCTTAGGGACAAGGTTTAGCAGTGCATGAGGCAGTGTTGGGTTAATTGTGGGACTCAATGACCTTAAAATTTTTTTTCCAACCTAAATGATTTGAATAATTTTATTAAAAAAACGACAAAAGGAAAATAGGAGTCTAGGAAACTTGGTGTAGTACTCTCCCTTTCTGTTGTTTTTTTGCATGGCTTTTTTTTTAACTTGAAGCTCAGGTAGTCTAGTAAGCAGAGTTTTTCAGTTAATTTGATTATTTAAAGCAGAGTTGAAAAGTGAATAGGAAAATAACAAAAAGAATTAAGAGAAATCAGAAGGTCTTTCAGTGATAGGATAAACAGATAAGCAGCAGAAAAAAAAAAAAGTCATTAACTGTCCCATATATAAAAACTTTAGTCTTGACATCTGCTGTTTTAATGGTATGAATGTTATAGTGAAAATATGGTATTTTATTTTCATGAAACACCTGATTGTAGTGAGTGAAAAAAAAGAGCCAGATTTCTCAGTGGCCCCCAGAGAAAGGAAAAGAGGCCATGGGCAGAAACTGAAACATAGTAAATGTCACTGATATATAAGGTTGTTTTATTTTATTTATTTATTTATACAATTGCAGTCAAACACAGAAACAGGTTGTCCATGTTATTGTTTCCATCCCTGGAGGTATAAAAAAACCTCACTGTACAGGGCCCTACACTGCCAGCTGACAGTGCTTTGAGCAGGGTAGGTAGACTAGATATCTCAAGATCCCTCCTAACCTCAGTCCTCCTGTGTTTCTCTTGTTTTAAATTAAAAACTGGATAAAATACCATGGCTGTATTAAAGTTACCACAGATATGTATGTGTGACATAGAGATATCCCTACCATTGTTAGCTTTGACAGAACTCGGCACTAGAGTTCAATATTTACAAAGGCAATGCATATAATTCTAGATGCAGAAAATCATTAAAACTGCCACAGTTGTAGAATTCTCAAAGGAAAACAGTAAAATGGAGAAAAAACAAGGAAAAAAGTTAAATCTCTGCAAGTGTATGACTCCAAAGGTGTCTTATACTTGAGAGTCCATGTGAAGTATATTCTCATTATTCCTGTATGCCCTGAGGTGGACTAAAGGTGGAAACAAAAGAGTACTTCCAAGGTAAACCTTGGGTTCATGAGAAGAAGAGATATATAAAGTGTTTTTATTTTATAATGGTGAAATATTGTGGAAGAAACTGTTGATCAAAAAAATCCAGGTGATCTGACCAACACAAAGGGTCCAGAATTAAAAAATTAAATCAATTATACATTGATTAAACTAATTATTTATCCTTAACTAAATATTCAAGTTCAAAAGCAAGTAAGGAGAGAAACATAAACATTCATCATAGAGATAGCCTGCCACTGCAACAGAGCCTCACGTTGATTATTCAACAGAAATATGTCAGATTATTTTTAGTTTTTTCATGTGAACAAATGAATCAAAAAGAAACAAAATAAACACCACTGAAAAAATGTTTGGGCTTGAGCTTGAGTTGGTTGTTTGCAAGTTGGATTTTTTTATCATCTTCAGGTTTTGGATAAGGAAGAAAACCGTTTAAAAGAGATGGTTGTTTTTGAGATTGAGTTTGGCTTTTTACTTTCATATACCAAGTAGTTTTATATTTCATGTCTTTTCTTTAACATTGTGTAGAAAATAGGAAAGCTGTTTGGCGGTAAAATTATTAAAGATCAAAGTCTGTTTTACAACATGCAGCAAAGCCTTTGAATTCAGGTGTCAATTACTTATTAATGTGTTCAAGTACCTGCTGTTAAAAGTTCAAAGCCACTGTTGCCCTCACCAATTAAAGTTTAGTGTTCTTGAAAAGAGGTGCAGTGGTAGTTAATCTCTACTACCGGGAGATGACATCTGTTTAATTCATATTTTTTGTCTCTTTTGCCACAGTATTAGAAGATATTTTTTTGTATAACACCAACTCATAGAATCACAGAAAGGCTTGGATTGGAAGGGACTTATAGATCCTCTAGTTGCAAACCCCCTGTCATGGGCAGAGATGTCACACACTACATCAGGTTGCTGAGAGACCCACCCAACCTTGCCTTGAACACTTCCAGGATGGGGCATCCACGGCTTCTCTGGGAAACTTGTTCCAATGCCTTTCAGCCCTCCAAGTAAAGAATTTCTTCCTAACATCTAATCTAAATCTCTCTTATTTTAGTTTATCCTTGTCCTATAACTATTTGCCCATTTAAAAAGTCATTTTCCAGCTTTCCTTTAGGCCTCATTTATGTACTGGAAGGCTGCTACAGGTTTCCTGTGAGCCTTCTGTTCTTCACACTGATCAACCCCAGCTCTCTCAACCAGTCCTTGCAGGAGAGGTGCTCCAGCCCTCTGATCATCTCCATGGCCCTCCCTGGATCCATTCTAACAGGTCCACATCTCTCTTGTGCTGACAGCTCCCGACTTGGATGCAGTACTCCAGGTGAAGTGTCATGAGTCGAGGGACAGAATCACCTCCCTCAGCTTGCTGGTCTCTTCTCTTTTGATGCAGTCTATGATGCGGTTTCTTTCGGGCTGTGAGCACACACTGTTGGCTCACGTCCAGCTTTTCACTTATGAGAACCTCCAAGTCCTTCTCTGCGGGGCTTTTCCCAGTCGGTACTCATGTCTGACATTTCCCCAGACCAGATGCAACACCAACACCTCGTGTTGCTCATTTACTTTCTTTACAGATTACTTTAATCATTATAATTTGGAAAAGATTCATTTTTCATTTGTTTCTCATCATATGAAAGACTATAAGGTAAACTAAAACACAGATTTATAGGATATCAGTTATTCTGCTATAGTCGCCTGCATACCTAGATTTAGCCTATAGTATAAGAGGTAGGGGGTTTTTTTTAAGTTGTAAACCTACTTTTAATTGTTAATTATGGTTCATCAATGCGCAGTATTTTTATAAGCCACTTCCACCAAACAAGTCCTTATTACATTACTTTCCAGAATGAGAATTCAGGTCCATCAGTTTACTAAGAATGACATTCAAATATCAGAGGCATTTCTGCACTCATAATCACCCTGCAGGGCCTATATTTGTTTATTTACTGGCATGGTAAGTGTAATAAAGTAATTTCTTCTCCTTTTGTCCCTAAGTAGATACTCAGTATTATCAGTATAACCAGTAGACTTAATTGCCATGTCAGAAGAGAAACTATTGCTCATCAGTATCTAGTATTTTTATTATTTTGTGGGTAAATGTTGCTAAACCAAATCTTTAGTGTGAACTTAATAAACAGGATGATAAACTTTCAATTTTCCTTCTCCCTGCCTAACACAATTAAACATCTTTCATACAAAGGAAATAGTCAATTTTTACTTTCCATGCCTCTTTAGAAGTTTCTGGTGGATGCTCAGTATTTAACAGTATATAATAGTCTTTAGTTAAAACCTATAACAGGTGAAATAATTTTCTAGACAAAATTGCTATAATAAAATTGAACAACAGGATGCATATGATGGACTGATATTTACTACATGCCTTACATATACTAATATAATCTAGTAATACAAAACTTGTGTTGATCAAAACTAGAAAAGTAGTTCGAACTTAATATCTACTCAATATTTTATCAATAATTAAACACTTGAGTGTACGTGAAGGGGTGAGTTTTCCTTTTCACTGAGAGTCATTGGTGCTGGTATTGTAGCCTAAAAATCATAGAAGAGAAACTGAGTCAAGAAATTTAAAAATCATCTGGAATTCATATTTGAGTAATATATCACTCCTGGAGTCTTTTTCTGTATTTTTTTTTGTAAACAGTTTTGGGCAATGAAAAAAGAAAATCAAGTGTGTAACAAAACTCCAAATGAAGATCTATGGGAATAAGGCTGAGAGAGTTAACTTAAACCTTTCCATGCAATGTCTGACACAGTGTAGTGAAAGGAGAAATAGAGAATGCCCTAATAGTATTTGTTGGAGCTCTGCCTCAGATAAGTAGCTAGAGATATTACTCAATTTTAATAACAGAATTGGATTATTTAAATGGTCCACTAATTTTATTCTCCAAAAGTCATGTTGTGATGTGTGAAGATCATCTTTTCTTTGGGCTGTGCTCCCCAAATTCTGTATTCATAGAAAACAATAAATGAAAGCTACTAAATATACCAAGTAAAATAAGGTATTGCTTTTGCTCTCTATTAGTAACAACACTAAAATACAAGCATAATCTGTGAACAATCAGTCTTTTAAGATCAAAAAAAAAATTAGAGAAAAAAGAAAATTTTAAGTGGGTAAAGCTTAGATAAAAATAAACCAGAAATTCATGTTCAAAAGGAGGTTGAGTCTTAATTGTTGCTATGACTTTCCTACCTTGTCATAGGTCATTTAAAACAATTAAGATAAGAATTAGAAGGAAAAATAACATAGAAGATGAGAGAATTAGGAATAATTACTAATAGGATCAAAGATGGACTTAAGAATCTTATGTAATTTTATTGAACTACACATGCTAAAAAAGTTCTTATTATTATGGCATAGGCATATCTTTGCCTACGAATAATATTTTGAGGAATTGTTACACAAACACAAGAGAAACTTCAGGTTATGGGGGAGTGATGGAATGAAAAGGAAAAAGTGTTGATTATGGGAGGGTCTACTTGTGACCTGCTTATTTCTGTAGGTAGCTGAGCTGGGGAAATGTAGGGAGATGTGGGTGGGTTTCTAAGGTTACAGTTAATCAACATTTTACTGCTTTAGTTGCAATGAGTTATGGTATTAATAACGTTATGAGTAGCTACGTGCTTTTGCAGCTGCAGCCAAGTAATTTGTCTATGTTCAGCATTTTCTATGAGTTTAAAATTCAATTTTGGTCAGTCTTGTGTGTGTGTTTTGGTGGTTATTTTACTTCTTTCCTTAAAGAAAAAAAACCCCTTTAAAATAAAATCTGCACTATTTTAAACAGTTTCATTGCCATAACTATGAAACTTCAGTAAATATCCATCTGAAAATAAATGTACGCTGAACACTGAGTAATGGGAGCATATGAAAAAGGAAAAAAGCAGGTGAGATAAGCAATTTTATTGTCTAGAAACTTGGTTTTCAGAATCATATGGGATAAAGTTATATTACATTCTATCCATTAAGGTTCAAAAAATTTCATTATAGAATTAATATACTTGTCTTTCGTCTCTTACAAAAACCCCCGAAAACCACAAAATCAACACTTTGGCATGATTTCCCAAATAATCATTGATGTATAACTCACAAATGCAGGCAAGGTTTATTATTTTATTTTTGTAGTTCTGGTTAAAATTATTCAGATTACAGAAGAGGGTTTGAGACCAATTACAAATATACAGAAACTGTGAGCAATAGTCACCTACTATGCTCCAGCTTTTCAAACTTTTAATTATTTTTGTTTGCTATAAAAGTATATGAAAATTTCTCATATGAAATTGTTCAGTGAAACAAAAGTTTTCGGGATTTGCGTTTGCCTATTCAAAAAATGCTAACAAGGCAAGCAGACAAATATAAATATTTAATGAAGTTTTAAGGCAATTTTCTTTCTAGAAGCTAAAAAATTGCCTGTAGTTGTTTCCTAGTCACTAAAGAGTCATAAGAACAAATATATTTCAAAAGATTTTAAAAGCTCTTCTGCTGAGAAATATGTTGAAATATTTAAACATTTTTCCTACTGCTGAATATCTTTAAATGTAGGGAATATTCCTGGTAAAGTTTGCTATTCTATGCCAGTCAATAACCATAAATGTTCATTAAAAAATAAAATAAAGACCTGTTAAAATAGACAGTATATTAAAAGATGCTTTATTTTTGAACAGCACTGAAAATCTTGCAACAAAAAATCATGTTAGCCTCAGACGTGGAGTTCAAATAATAATTTAGAAATTTATTTTAAAGGATGCATATTTATTAAATTACGTCACAGAGCATTTATGTGTTTCTGGTTGATGACAAATTGAATACCAGCCAGAAGTATGCCCTGGCAGCCAGGAGGGCCAGCCACGTCCTGTGGTTTGTGTCCATCAGGCACAGCACTGCCAGGTGGCTGAGGGAGGTAACTGTCCTGCTCTGCTGCTCTGCAGAGCACCTCAAGTCCTGCGTGCAGTTTTGAGCGCCACTGTATAAGATATACTGCTATCAGAGAGCGTCCAAAGGAAGGCTACAAAGATGGTGAAGGGAATTAGGAAGAGGTTCTTCAGCCGGAGAGCGGCTGGGCACTGGAACAGGTTTCCCTGGGAAGTGGCCACAGCACCAAGCCGGACAGAGTTCAGGAAGCATTTGGACAATGCTTTCAGGTGCATGGTATAATTCTTGGGACTGTCCTGTGCAGGGCCCAGAGCTGGACTTCAATGATTCTTGTGGGTCCCTTCCATCTCAGGATATCCTATGATTCTGTTTTGTGGAAAACTGCTTTCAATCCAGTCAGTTTCAGTCTCTATTACTGCGTATGGCTATTTCAGCCCAGGTATGGAGTTTAGCATTTGCTTTGATTGAATAGCATGAGGTTTTTGTCAGTCCTTTCTACAACCTGATGATGATCATCTGAACAGCAGCCTTTTTTTTCTTTCCATAGGAATCCAATTTATTTCACCTGGTAATTTGCTGAGGCTACAGTCTGCCCCATTTTCTAGACATATAATAAACCAGTATTGATGTCAACAGATGCCACCAGTAATCAGCCATCAACTAGACATGGAAATGCTAATCACAAACCTTTGAGCTCAGTGTCACTGCTACTTTTCCTCTCACCTTATAGTCTACCTATGCAGGATATATCTCACCAATTTTGCTAGAAATATATTAGGTGTCAATAAACTTGCTGAAGTCAAAATAAACAACCATTCCTCTCCCACCATACATAAAGCCAGTACTTCACTACAGATTGCAATCAAATATGACCTACATATTGATATTTGCAGGAGTGTATGATATTGCCTTGGAATCCATTTAGAAGCATGTAAAAGGCAAAAAGATGTAGAACAGACAGCAAGGGTTTAATAACATCAAATCATGTTTAAATAACTTCAGTTGTTTTCTATGACAAAATTACTATGTAGATTGTGGAACAGTGGTGATGTAATATATTTTGACTTTTGGAAGGCTTTTGACACTATAACCTTCTGAACTTAATGGATAGAAAAATTGGACTGAGTGCTTTGATAGACACATGTTGTTCAATAACTTTATCAACAACCATGGTAATGAGACAAAATGTGGTCTTTGACCTGGAAATACCATAATAATCTTAAGGATTGGACCAATGGAAAACTCTAGAAGTTCCTCAAGTAAAAAAGTAATTTTCTGCATCCTGAGTGGAACAACACTGAACAATAATGCATGCCAAACAAGTAGATGAATGTCAGCTCTGCGGAAAAAGACTTGGGAGGAAAAATGAATTATTAAAACATAACTTCACAAACACAGCATACTGTGATTGACTGGGAGAACTGCACCTGACCAACCAGGGGAAACTATTATTTTTCCACTCAGTGCTAGCAAAGCCTCAACTGGGACATTGTATCACTTTTGTTTGCCTCTCCCAGTTTAAGAGGGGTAGGGAGAAAATTGAGGGAGTCTGAAAAATGACACATATCCAAGAACGTGTGTATGTAGGAGCTGGACTTGTTTAGTGTGACAAAGGGAAGGTTAAGAGGCAATCTAAAGCTGCCTGCAAGTACTTGAAGGACAGCTACCAAGACAGTACAGTTCATCTCTTCTCGTTGTATTAGGAGGTACAAGGGGCACTGGCCATGAATCTGATGAAGTTCAAACTGTTAGGAAAAGTTTATTTCACTAAGAGGCTGCCAAGGCACTTGAAAAGTGTTGCTTAAATTGATTTTGAGATCCTCATCTTTTCATATTTTCTCTTGTGAGGGGCAGCCGAGGCAACTGGAGTTGTTTATCCTGGAGGAAAGTAGGCTCTGGGAGGACCTTATCATTCTCTACAACTACCTGAAATGAAGTTGTAGCAAGGTGGGGGTTGTTTTCTTTTTTCAAGTAACAACAGGACAAGAAGAAACAATCTGAAGTTGTGATAGATAATAGGAAAAGTTTCTTGATAAAAAGGGTTATCAGGCTTTGGAACAGGCTGCCCAGGGAAGTGGATGAGTCACCCTCCCTGGAGGTATTTAAAAAAACATGTAGATGTGCTGCTTATGAACATGGTTTAGTGGGATTTGGCAGTGTTAGGTTTATGGTTGGACTCAACAATCTTAAATGCCTTTTCCAACTTAAATGATTCTATGATTCTATGGATCTTTTCTTAAATTATGGAGGGGACGGTTTCCTGCCAATAGGAATATCCAGGTGTAGTTTTTGATCCTATGACCACCGGATGAAATTCACAAATAATACACAAAGGTGAGACGAGGGCCTACATTCTTCCTCCATGTTAATAATCTAATTACACAGTACTAGTTATACCTCTTTTCTTTGCATTCATTTTAACGAATGTATCCTGAAATATGTTAATCACAGTGAAAAAGCTTTACTATTAAGACTGATTTTAATTTGCTGAATTACGGATCTGGTAATCAGA
Source organism: Atrichornis clamosus (assembly GCA_013400975.1). Classification (NCBI taxonomy): domain Eukaryota; kingdom Metazoa; phylum Chordata; class Aves; order Passeriformes; family Menuridae; genus Atrichornis; species Atrichornis clamosus. Next base: position 45,745 of record WBMZ01006185.1, on the reverse strand, counting down.
GCACGGTCCCAGGATATTTTAGTTTAAATTCTCTCAGGCTGCTGTGGGAACTGAGGAATTCCTGAAAATGTTTTCAGTTGTAAAAAAATTAAAAAGAGTTCTGCAAAAAGATGCATCTGATTAAATTGCCTACTATTGCAAATGCATTAGAAATTTCAAGTAATTATATTACAAAAATCCTGAGCCTTTCAGCGTCATCGGACATCCTCTGAAAATACCAGGCCTTTTCGTGATTTACAAAAAAGTACTCATAATTTGCTTAGGTATATCTAACTCTGATGTGTTTGGCATTGTCATAACAGTGGCAAATGTGCAGCAATAAATGTTCCATCCTGAAAAATACTGTCATGCTCATTTGGCTGAGATGCCCCTCAGATTAGCAGCTGTTGAGGTATTCCCAGGCTCACAGCCTGGAATTTGAATGCCTAGATTCAATTTCAGTCCCATATTAGGCAAACAAAATATACATAGGTTTAGCAACATATCCTCCAGGGAATATAGGCCATTAATGGTTCCAGTAAAAATTAAGGGAAAGCAGCAAAATTGAAAGTGATAAATATATTCACACCATATGTTTTAGCAATCTAATTTTACATGCCTGTGTCAGCAGCCTAAACTCCGTTCAGTTGCTTGAAAACACTTTCTGGAGGAGTCTTTATGTAGGCTGTTTCTTATGATTATATATGCTCTAACTTCAGTTCTTAAATGCAGAATCCTCTTTTGCTATATAAAGGAGATAAATGGCACAGACAGGAATAGATCAAGGTTTTCAGGCTGAATCTTTCTAGTTCCCTACTCACTGGGGCCCATTGTCACTTGAGGTTTCTTCATCTACCTCAAGACCGTGTTTTTTTCTTGCATTTCTGTAAGAACAAGAGGACCTTTGTTGTACAAAACAGTTCTGTAAAGGATGGCAGCTATTTACTGAAAAAGCACGTAATATCTGGTGTTTCTTGCATTTCATGCCCTCCTTCTCACCCTCTCTGGCCCACTGAAGTCTTCAGCGGTGGTCTGGCAGAGACAGGGACAGGGATAGTAACAGGAGCAAGGGCAGAGCAGATCTCTCCCAGCATTTGGAGAGGGGCTGGTTCCCCTTCACTCCCCAGCCCACTCTCAAATGACTGTCCTCCTCCCAGAGGAGCTGTTGCTTGCTTGGGGACACTGGCCTGAAACACTGCAGGGGTGGAGGGACACAACAGCCCTTTGTGGGGCCACAAGGCCAAGGAGAGGCCCACCCACCGTGGGTACCCTGCTCCTCCCAGCAGCCTTGGGAGTCAGCGTAACACAGGTTAAGTGCAAAAGCAAGGAGAGGAGATAGATACTAGGAAGGGTTTTTAGATAAGAACCCAACTTTGTTGTCAATAAGGTTTTTCTGCCTTGGATAATTCTGAATTGGAGAAATTCTCAACCCTAGATACACTGTGTGGCACTTTTAGTCAAAAAAAAAAAAAAAAAAAAGGATTTTGACTGCAACACTTGCCGCTGTTATGGATGGGGTTCCAGCATTCACCATCTTAGCCATGGACTCAGGTCAAGGCAATTAAATTTATGTGCCTGTGTGCAGCCTGTGTCTAAGCTCCCGTTAGGGACAAAGCAGTTACAGAGAACAAGTCAGGTTCCTAAACAAGGTGCATCCAAGGCAACTGAAACATCCACATGCACTCGGTGGATACAACAGAGGACTCCCCATGTTTTTCTGAAATGGCAGTTACATTCCAGTGAGATGTCACAGGGATGTTAAAAGGCATAAGGTGCCAATGGAAAACTCTACCCTGCGCAAGGAAACTGTCTCACTACAATCAATAGACTCAGTGGAATTTGTATCACATTAAATGATACACCTATATGGTTGAATCCCATTCCCTATGTACAGCAACATAGATTATGCTATCTATACATGTAGATTTCCTAAGATTCTTCTAGGACTGAAGTAGATTTTTAAATGAAAATGTGGGCTTTTTCTTTTTCTGCATGACAGTTGGCAATGGAGAAAATATTGTCTAACATTTGCAAGCAAATGTGTTAAGCTTTACAAGTAAAAAAAAAGGAGTTTCTTTGATGTTGGAAGTAATAGATGTTAAAAGCCAACATATAACACCATATAAGGAAACCCAAATGAGACACCAAAATAAAGGAGACATATTTAAGTAGATTATACAAAATTTTCTGGAACCTAAGAAGTACATATTTAAGGCAGAGTGTAATACCCATATATACATATCACGAGTCTGTATGGCCAAAGTCTGTAAGATCCACAACACAGCTAATTCTGCCTTTTCAGATTAAAATCCTTAAATTATTCTCTTAATCCAAGGGTTTTTTTCCCCTAAATAGAATTAGAAACCTACAACATCATACTGAAAATTACCCAATGGTTAGGATACTTTATGTGTCCTTTCCTTCATGGACTTCCGGACAATTTTGTATTCCAAGATCTTGTATCTGTGGTGGCTAAATCAACTGACTTCTACTGAATTACATATTTCAAGAAGCTGTAAAAATATGAATGGATTCAAGACTTGCACCAGTGAATCTGATTAAACCAAAATCGGTTGAAGTGTTAATAAAGATATTTTGCACAGAAAACAGTAAAAATATTAGACCTTATATTAGTTTGGTTTCATCAGTTTTTCCCTTTTTACTGTCAAGCACAAATGAACACAGCTTCTAAAAAGATTTTGGGAAGGAAGTCGAAGTAAAAAATTGTTTCAGAAAAAAACAATCAATGTTGTTTTGTATGTGATCAAAAACTTGAACAGATTAAAAGGCTAAAGAATTATTTCTTAAGAAGTTTTTCTCAGGATTCTTTTATTCTTACAACTAAAACTAGAGAGATAAAATTGCCTTCGACCTTATCCTTAGAAATTATTAATAATGAATAATTTCAAAATCAAATCGACCATAAAAGACCCCAAAATTTTGTATAATAAATTACAGAGCATGTCTTAAAGACATACAGGAATAAGACATGTCTAATGAAAAAGAAAAAAAAAGAAAAAAAGAAAAAAGAAATAGACAATTTTCTAAATTGGTTTTAGTACTTTATGATTTTCAGAATTTCTCTTCTCTAGAACAGGTAAAAGTTAATCATTGTGGAAGTACCTTTGTCTGCACCCAGTTGCACAGCAAAAGTCTTGCATGCTTATATTGATATTGATAAGAGTAGCCGTGCAATTTTCAGGACATCATGACAGTGACCACAAGTATGAGTATAACATTAATTCTATATAAAAAGAATAAACTGTGTTTGTTCTGTTTAAGGGTTTGTTCATCAGGTTCTTTCACATTAATTACGATTACGCTTTTTAATTCAAGAATGTTTTTCTATAGAAGTGCTAATTATTGTTGTCTGTAAAGATAAATGGACACGCAGGAATAGAACTACTACAGATACAGAGGAAAATAGCTTTTTTTTTAATTTCTGTCCATGAGATGATCAGTATATTGATGAAGCTGCATATTTGCAAAATTTGAAAAATGAAACATAAATGTGCTACTGAGTGTTGGCATTGTGTATGTAGCTGTGCTTAGAAATTAGAAATAGAATCAGTTATCTAAATCCAGTCTAATTGATTTAGCTCAATTAATTCAGCTGTGTTTATTCATTACACCAGAGGAACATCTAAATCTGTACTGACCTTCATGGCTGCAAAACAATCTTGGACTATGGGGGAGTTTTGCAGGATTGAGGCAAAACAATGGAAGAGAGAATGAGAGCAGGGCGGCTACCTTCCACTTTCTGTTTGAGTGCAATATCAGTGAGGCATTGAGAGCAATATATGGTTGTCATGCAAAAGAGATGTGTTAAATTTAATATCAGGAATTGCTCTCTTTCCTACAAGTGTCTACATGCCTCAGCATGCCCAGCCTGTCTTCTGCCTGCCTCCCGGAATGTGATGAATTTCCTGTGGGTCCTATAAAACATCTGCTAGTCCCATACAAGTGCTTCAGATATCATAAAGGTTAGAAATAGCTATAAGAGATTCAGTTAATTTATGATTGCAAGAAGGCAAAGTTACATTATTAAGTTTACACAACTGATTCTGTCTGCTTTTAAGAACACAACGAGATTCATTTTCCTGAGCACCAGTGCCTAGAGTTTTTCTGGGCTATCTTGCCTGATTCTAACAGTCTCTCCAAAATAATGCAAGCTCGCTTTCATTCTGAACCATACCTGCCAGACTGCCCAGATGTTTGGATATCCTAAGACATAGCAGATGGCACTAAATGTCTGCATGTAGGCAAACAAATTGATTCTCTGTTCAATAAAATCAGTGATTGGGGCTTCAGTGTCATCTGAGACATCTCCACTACCTTCAAGAGACTGGCAAATCACACATGGGACTTAGACAAGACCTACATCTTTTTGAAATTAACGTCTGAAATCAAACATGAATATCCCAAGTGCTCCTGAAGGCATTAAATACCTGTGTTTAGGTGATAGAATCAGTCACTGAATGTAGGGAGCTATTCAGCTAAATGAGATATATATATTTTATCACTTGAAAGTTCTGTGGACTACATTGACTGTATTGAGTAGAAACTTGATGTAGTTGTCCATACATAGTATATTGGCAAGTTTTAGGGAGGGGTGGCTGCAGGGATGGTCTCTGCAAGAAGAGGCCAGGGGCGACCTGAACACAGCTTATTGCAGTTGCTGCAGCAAACCAGCTGCAGGACACAGCTGAGCCCGTCAGCCAGGCTGGTGGTGTCCTGAGAAAACATTATCCTCTGAAAAGGCTAAACACTGTACAGGCATTGAGGAGTGAAATTTAGAAAAAAAAGTGAGAAGTAACCTGTGAACCCCAAAGTCAGAGAAGGAGGGGAAGGAGGTGTTCCAGACTCCAGAGCAGAGATTTCTCTTCAGCCCATGGAGAGGCCCACACTAGAGCAGATATCCACACTGCAGCTTGTGGAGGAGCAGATGGATATGTTCTGAAGGAACTGCCACCTTTTGAGAGCCCATCCTAGAGCAGATTTTTCTGCAGGAACTGCAGTCCTTGGAGATGGGCAAATATTTCACTGCAGTCTGTGGAGACTGCCACATCAAAGCAGATGTCTGCACTGTGGCTCATGGAGGACTCATGCTGAAGCAAATTTACCCTGAAGGAATCTATGACATATAGGGGATGCGCAATGGAGTCAGGAGAAAGCGGGAGGAGGAAGGAGCTGCAGAGAGGAACACTTGGGTGCTGACCATAACTACCTCTTCCCCACCCTCCCAGTCCCACTTGTGGCAAGGATGTAGGTGAGTAGGGAGTAAAGGACTAAAGTTGAGCCTGAAAAAGAGGAATGGCTTGTGGGGGGAAGTGTTTTAGTTTTTGTCTTTGTTTCTCAACTTTCAAATGAAATCAGCTTCAGTAGGTATACAAGAGCAATATGGATGTGCATAGTGAGAATTTAAAAATTCACCAAATTTCTGAACAATCCTAGGACTAGTGTCTTTCAGCTGCTCTGTAGATATGGCTTCTGAAATGGCATGGTAAAAAGATAGATCAATGTGAATAAATATGTATTTTGAGAAATAAGAACATTTGGGTTGAAGGTTAGTTCTGATTTTTTTAAAACAGCATCAATGGAATTAGGAACAACTCCAATTCCCATATAAATTTGTAGTCAAAACAGACACCCTTCCTTCAGGAATTATTTTTAAGCTCTCAAAATTTAGCTAATGAAAGCTAGCCAATAGAATGGATATTACACTTTGAAGATCTCAAATAACATCTTTAGAAGTTAAATACACGTTTTGTAACACATTATGAAGTGATTAGAATCTCCAAGTAATTCTTGCTGTATAAAATGCTGCTAAAGAATTCCAGTTAGATCAAAAGATAAAATGCAAATGTGGACACCATTATTATCTGATCAGAGGAAACAAGTATTTTAAGTTGTGCAAGAAAACAAAAAGGGTAAGTTCTTGTTCTTATTCCACTTACCTAGAAGAGAAAGAAAGTACTGGTAATATTGCAACTTCTTTTTTCCTGTGGCATAATTATATGTCTTTTTCCTATTAAAAAAAGAAATACTAAGCAGTGATATGGTATACAACATTGATTAAGTCATTATTTGAGTACTGTATATCCATATTTTAAGAAAATTGTAAAAAGTTAAACAGGGTTGACAGGGCCTAAAAATAGGAGCATTTCCTACTTACTACCTAAAATGAAGATTGAAAAAATATGTAATGTGTACTATACATAGAATAGATAGAGGACCTCTTTGTAGTAGGTAGGATAGATCTCCGTACAAGCAAGTTCCTGTTGAAGGTGGAAAGATCTCTTTTAATTAGCAGGGAAAGCATTATAAAATCTAATGGCCTTCAACTGAAATAACCAGAGCTTTTACTAGAAATAAAATGTAAGCCTTTCATAGTGAAAGCAATTATTGCTGGAAGAGATAATCTAAAGTTATGGAAGTTTTTCCACAATTCACAATCTTTAAAATAATAATGGATATCTTTCTGATATGCTTTAATTTAACAACAAATTACTAGCTGGTTATAGAAAGGTATCAAATTAATATAACCTCTTGCTTTGAAAATCCTCTATTTTCCCTCCTCCTGAATAAGTTTAATCTAATACCCACTGAAATCACAGAGTCTTGCCAGTGAGTTCAGATCAGCTCTCTTGTCTCGGGTACAAGTATTCTTTTTAAATTTTACAATGCAATTAAAAAGCATTTGTGCAAGAACAATTCAATGGAAAGATTCAAAACCATTTTTTTTTCAAGGTGCAATAATTCTTCAAAATTACTACTTGTTCAGCCTACTTGTTCTTTATCATCTGATTTTCCTCTAATAAGATTCCAAACAGTTGTATGTTATCTGAGAATTATGTCTGATTTATTCCACTGATTTTTTTTTTCTTCTGAAAAAACTTGTCATTTTGTACTTCAGAAGTCAGATTAAACTTCTTTCTTAACACACTTTGCTCGATTAACTATGCTGATTTTGGAGGTCCTTTGGATGTGAAGCAGTGAAGTAGAGATAGATTTGCCACACTACAGCATAGATCTTTAGCTGAGAAACTGCTTCGGGTCCAGATATGCTTCAGATCATAGAAAGGGGAAAAAAAAGCTATTGTGAAAGCAATTGAGAGTCTTATGCTCAGTGGCGACAGTAGAAGCTTTAAACCTAGTACTTTTACCCACAGTTAGAAGGTAATGTCATCGGTATGTCATACACTACATTTACTTTTTATGTTCTTCCTTAAGTTTAGGAAGTCATAGAAATAATACTGCTAAAAGATACAAAGCAGTTAGTATTTCTAAGACTAGATCACTGAAAATATAATGGAGTCTTTTATATCTCACATCTTCAAGCTTTTTACTGCCATTACCAAAGCAAGATACAGATTTACTTAAAATCTGAGACTATAATAGCTTTCGGGCCATGGATTTCCAAACTGACTACAGTAGTCCCACATATAACAATACAATTCCTGTAACTTAATCTTGCTCTTAGAGATAATTGCAGTATAGGCACTGAATAAAATTATTTGCATTTACTGAAATTGTCAGGTATGTTTTTAGATCAGTGGCCATTCTGCCTATTCCATTATTTTTCTAAAAAACACAATTGAAATATGTCTGAAGTGATAGACCAAGAACCAGTTCCAGACTCCCTCATGATGGGATGTATCATGCTTACATTCCAAATCCATGCTAGAGCAAGAGCAATGCACACCAACTTCTAGTAATGTTAACACACAACATGGTACCCATTGAAGGAAAACCCTGACAGCAGAAAAAGGACTGCTGGAATGTAAAACAGGAGGTCATTGCCAAAAAATTTGTTCCATTTGGATACAGCTTTTAACAGCAATATCCTGACAGTACTGATGTAGTATCAAAAGAATTTTTAGTCCTGAATTTACTAGAATGTAAGTGAGTTCAGAAAATGTCACTAAATTTCTCAGTGGAAAACAAGGCTTCATGGTCAAGTGGTAAAGCCTGGTTGGCATCCATACTGCTTAAGACTTATGTTGGAACAGTCAAGCTGAGAGGCCCAATTAAGTGTAGTGGGCAGTCAAACTCCAGAGCTTCTTGGTATTCTTTCATATAGTAGTACAGACGTAGCAATAGTACCTGTTGTTCAGTTTGAACTACCCTGAAAATTCCAGATACAGATAAGGTGGAAATTTGTTCAAAAAGAGGCTTTCTAGCAGGAAAGAAAGACAGCAGTGTAGTATAGCTGTACAGTAAAAATTTAATCAATGTTATTTCTGCTACAGTGTATATCCTGAGGCAAATCAATTAACTTCTCTAGGTATGAGTGTGCCATTCATAATGAGGGTTAGAAGTTACTTTACAGAGATTTCTAGGATTTTTTTTTTTATATTAACACAATGACAATGTTGTATGAATGAGAAGCCTAGATAGTTGCTACCACAATGTAAGTCATACCTTTCACTATTCTGTTAGAATGAGAAAATATATTCTTTATTCCAGAAGCCCTGGAATGGAGTTCACATGAACAGAAAACAATACTTCTCTTTACCAATTACAGGAATAATTTTGGGAACGTGACTTGTCAAGTATATTTCTGTAATTTATAAAAATCTAGAGACTTGCCGGAGCAGTAAAAGAGACTCTACGTTTCTTCACATGATTAACTATACTTTTGGGGAAATAGTTGTTTCCATCCTGTTGCACTGTGTACAACATTCTGTCTGGTTCACACTGTTAAAGACACATGCCACTTATGCTGCTATAGTCTAAGTAGAGAATATTTTAATGAGAGAGAGAAAAGATTTAAATAACTAAGACTGGTACAGTAAAGACATATTGCTTTCTGCTACGTCAAAAAAAAAAAAAAAAGGCTTCCTCAACTGCTTCTCCTGAAGCTCTGTGGGAATTTGGTAAGCCAGTCTAAGTGTGAGTACACAAAAATGATACATTTCTTTTCTCAGATCTGGTACCTATATTGAGTTGAAAGCAATTTGCTATGTTATGCATCAGCTCATGTTATGTTAAGTTAGTACTCAAGTGCTACATGAAAAAAGATTTGTCAGAGTCTTTCCCTGAGTGACCAACTTTCTGTGCTAGCCAGTCATCAATTCTTTGAGGACAGTCTTTATTCACTAAAAGATATCTGGTATCTTTTAAATCAGTGAAAAACACTATTTTCAGACATTTTTCTTCTTAAATTTATGTTAACATTTCTATTTCCTAAAACATAAATCCAGCACAATGTATTATAGTCAGCAATCTCACTATCTACAGGAAGAAGCCCTGTCTTCATCCGCTCTATATTAAATTTTTATATGGCTAAAGGTCTTTTGAATGTCAACTTCTAAATATGACACTGCTGTTTTAAATCAGCGTATGTCTTTTGCTGATTAAATGTATTCCCAATGTTATGGTAGAAGTGCAGTTTCCAAATCCTGCTAGGCCCATTTTCAGATCACTGATGTTTGCAGGTATGATCATGCAAAGTTAAACCCTTCATTTCTAGTTCTTTGCGTATAAAAGAAAAGCATTATAAAAGAACACTCAATAAAGATTGTCTTTGCCTCTTTTAAGAAGGTTGTAATGCATTTAAATAATGCTTTAATCTAGTGATCTGTACTTATATACAGATGTTTAAGTTGCACATATACATTTTACTCATTGCTCCTGTTATTAAAACAGGCTCAGACTTAGTAAAACTTACCTTAATGTGACTGCTTTACAATCTGATTTGGGTATTTTTTTTGTTAACTATGATCAGTCAATCAAGCAGAATATGTTGTTATCTCTTTTTATTTAGAATTTCACAACTGTGTTTTCTCACAAAAGTTCTTTCCTATGTCCAGTGTGGAATTAAGGAATTGCAATTTTGTCTTCCAGCTGTCATTCAGGATCATATAAATGTATTAGAGTTAGTTTGTGGAACCCATTTAGCAACATATGAATGAGAATAAGGTGGTTTGGAATAGCCAGCATGATTTACTATCATGCACAACACATCTGATTGCATTCTCTGATGAAGTGACTAGATCTGTGCATGATGGAAGAGGGGCGGGATTTTTCTACCTTAAATTTCTGAAGGCTTTTGTTATGGTCTCCCACAACATCCTTGCATACAGTTTGTATCATCCAGGTGAATGGACTTATGACTTAAAAACTGCCTGTATCATCAGGTTCAAAGGATAGAGGTTACTGAGGGCTGGTTACCAATGGAGTTGCTTGGTAGTCTGCATTGGCTCATATCCTGTTTAGTTTCTGTTTATGAAGGGGCTGGAGGAGAAGACACAAAGCACCATCATCAGATTTGTGGTTGATGACAGTTTGGAAGTGCAGCTGATACAGGACTACCATCCAGAGGGAACTAGACAAAGAAAAGGGCCTGGGGAGCATTGTGAAATTCAACAGGAATAAAGGCAAACGGACGAAAGTTCTGCAATTTTCAGGCTGGGAACTTGATGTGTGGGACTTGGCTCTGCATTAAAGTACCTGGGGGCTCCTGGGGAGAGCAGGCTCAAAGAAGTCAGCAGTGTGTCTTGGAAGCAATGAAATGTAGCAACATCTGGTGTTGTATTACCAGGAGCACAGCCAGTTGATCAGTAATTATCCCCTTCTACTCAGCACTACAGCTGCATCCTGTTCTAGGGTTTGCAATACATGAAAGACATTGATAAACTGGGCAGCTTTGGAGGAGGCCAGTAGGTTTGTCAGGGCTGGAGCACTTTGTGAGAGTTTGAGATGGGTTTGTTCGGCCTGGGGAAGAGATGGCTTTGGGAACAGCCAAAATCCACACTGCACATATGGATATATTTTACACTAATGGACTTTCATCTTGATGAGCCAGAAAGGGGAATAGGATAAGGCTGTTGGAGCTGGGTGTGTTTGTGTGTCAGCCTGTGGGCAGTGAAGACAACAAAGCCGTTTCAGTCTGCATGTGAGCTGTACCATGCTAATAAGATGATGGGAGGCCGGTCAAGGAAATTGTTTTTCCCCATTCTTGGAGTTAAACATCAGAGACATTTCAGAAAAGTCACTTCTGTAAAACAACTTTCAGAGGAAGACAGTTCACGTGACATGGATTAAAGCTGCGTCAGGCCAAACTGTCCATGTATGACCCTTTTCTTACAATTTTTCCTGATGTCTGTGAGTCTGCAAGATGTGTAGGTAAATAAGTCTGTCATGAATGCATCTATGGCATCTTAATCAAGACAAAAACAAAAAAAAAATATATATTTTGATTGGTTCAAGTGAAAAACATGTATTTGGATTGGGTTGACCCTGGTTGGATTCCAGACACCAACCAAAGCCTCTCCATCACTCCCCTCTGCAGCTGGACAGGGGAGAGAAACTATAATGAAGAGCTCATGAGTTGAGATAAGGACAGAGAGAGAGCTCTCACTGATTACTGTCACAGGCAAACTAGACTCAAATTAGAGATATTAGTTGAATTTATTACTAATAAAATCAGAGCAGGATAATGAGAAGGCCTCCCTCCTTCCCAGCTCTACGTCCTCCCCCACCAGCATTGCAGGGAGACAGGGAATAGGAGTGACAGTTCATCACAGGCTGTTCCTGCTACTGAGAGAGGAGTCCTTCCCCGGCTACAGCATGGAGTCCCTTCCAGGGAAGATAGTTCTCCATGGATTTCTTCAACATGAGTCCATCTCACAGGCAACAGTTCACAAACTGCTGCAACATGGGTCACTCTTCCATGAGGTGCAGTCCTTCAAGGACAGGCTGCTCCAGTGTGGTCTCCCAGAGGGCCACAAGTTCTACCAGGAAACCTGCTCCAGCATGGACTCCCCTCTCCACAGGTCTGCAGGTCCCTGACAGGACTCTGCACCAGCACATGGCCTCCCACGGGGTATCAGCCTCCTCTCAGGCATCCACCTGCTCTGGCGTCGGCCTCCTTCACAGGCTGCAGGTCGATCTCTGCATCTCCATGGACCTCCATGGGCTGCAGGGGCACAGCTGCTTCCCCATGATCTTAACCATGGGCTCCTCTAGCCAGGGGAATCTCTGCTCTGGCACCAGGATCACTTCCTTCCACTCCTTCTCCACTGACCTTGGTGTCTTCGGAGTTTTCTCCTTCACATGTTCTCACTCTTCTCTTCTCTGGACGTAATTACACCTGCACAATAATTTTTTTTCTCCTTTTTCTTATATACATTATCACAGAGGTGTTACCACCATTTCTGATAGGCCCAGCCTTTGCCAACTGCATGTCTGTCCTGGAGCCATCCGGCAGTGGCTCTGCCGGACACGTAGGAAGCTTCTGGCATTTGATTGTATTATTGACTCTTGATCTCAACCCTGCAAATTGTGATGTCTAGGAGACAAAACCAACAACCTGGGTTATATGTTAAGGGAGGTGGATCAATCTCATTCATATGTACATCAAATACTAATAAAGTTTCTGTTCAGAAACAGATCTGATAGAAAGTAGGTTAAAACTAATCAGAAAAAAGAGTTAGTTTTGTAATTAAAGAAACAAAAAGAGTACTTCCGACAGTATTAGAAGAAATTAATCTCCATTCTTTATTAGTCACCAAGGATGAGGAACAGACTGAGATACTTAATGCCTTCTTTGCCTCATTCTTCAACAGTAAGACCAGTTATCCTCAGGGTAACCAGCCCCCTGAGCTGGCAGACAGGAATAGACAGCGAAATAGCCTGAGAGAGCTGGAAGAGCTTGCCAAGCCACTCTCCGCTATTTATTATCAGTCCTGCTTAACTGGGGATGTCTCAGATGAGTGGAGGTTTGTCAATGTGACAAGAAGGGCTGGAAGGAGGATCCAGGGAACTACAGACCTGCCAGCCTAACCCCGGTGCCCGGCAAGATCATGGAGCAGAACTTGAGTATGATCAAACAGAACATAAAGGAAAACCAATTGATATATTTCTACTGGTAGTAATCAAAGATCAGTACTCAACCTAAGTATTTCATATAACATTATTTAATGAATGGCAGAAAAATATTTAAGGGTTAGTGTTAAGGTTTAGAAACAATATAAAATAAAACTATTGCTTTCACTGAGAAAGAAAAGGATCTTACAGTATGAAGGGGAAATTTCTTTACAGTGGAAATACTGGTTGTTTCACTTTTTTTTTTTGTTTAGGACCTCTTATATTCTTGGTACCGTGTGATAAATAAAAGGTATCACCAAAGTTTCAAAGTCAAATGGACATATTTAAATGAAAGTATCAAAAACTATGGATGAAGACAATCCTTTATGAAGTTCTATATACTTTGAACATTATTAAGGGTCTGTAAATATTCTATTTATTTAGGAAAGCCTGCTGGGCCTGGATTCATCTTCCCAAAATGTAGGATTATAATTAAGAACACTAAGTTAGATAAAATAAATTCAGGCCATAAGCTTACTTTTCATGTTCTAGAATTCACATATAAAGTTCTGTTATATAGAGGTAAGGTAGAGGAAATTCATGATTCAGTTCAATCTCTTATCCAACATGAGATTCTTTATTATTGTTCTGTTTTCCAAATTTGAAATGGTTTCATCCACCCAGACTTCTGCTTCTAGTAATAAGCTGACTAATATTTTATGTTTATTTTCATTGAAAATCATAGAATGGCCTGGGTTAGACGGCACCTTAAAGATCATCTGGTGCCAACCCTCTTGCCATGGGCAAGGACACCTTCCACTAGACCAGGTTGCTCAGAGCCCCATTCAACCTGGTCTTGAATACCTCCAGGGATGGGGTATCCACAGCTTCTCTGGACAACCTCTGCCAGTGTTTCACCATGTTCATAGTGAAGAATTTCTTCCTAATATCTAAACTAAACCTACTCTCAGCTTGAAGCCATTACCTCTTTTCTTATCACTACATGCTCTTGTAAACAGTCTTTCTCCATCTTTCTTGTAGGCTCTCTTCAGGTACTGAAAGACCACAATTATGTCACCTCAGAGCCTTCTCTTCTTCAGTCTGAACAAAACCTATTCTCTCAGCTTTTCCACACAGGAGAGATATTCCATCCCTCTAATCAACTTGGTGACCCTCTTCTGCTCTTCCTCCAATAGGTCCATGTCCTTCCTGTGCTGGGCCCCCAGAGCTGGATGCAGCACTGCAGGTGGGGTTTCACCAGAGCAGAGCAGAGGGGCAGAATCCCCTCCCTCGCTGCTGCTTTGGATGCAGCCCAGGACACATTTGGCTTTCTGGGCTGTGAGTGCACAGTGCTGGGTCATGCCCAGCCTCTCATCCATCAACACTCCCAAGATCTTTTTGCGAGGGCTGCTCTTGATCTGTTCATCCCCCAGCCTGTGTTGAAACCAGGGGTTATCCCAAACCAGGTGCAGTACCTTGCACTTGGTCTTATTAAGCCCCATGGGTATTCCCATGGGCCCACTTCCTGAGCTTGTCCAGATCCCTTTGGATGGCATCCTGTCCTTCAGATGTTCTTATGTGTTGATATGAAATTCAGAACATCTAGAGTCAAAAAAGTTTATTTCAAAGGACTTACATGATGTTCCTCACACTTACCCAGTACTCAGTAACTGAGTAAACATATGTGAACAATCCTGGTGACATAACTGATTCAATCAGTACCTGTAAAATGGTGGAAATATTTTAGAGGAGACTGGCAAAGACAAAAGTAAAATCTAGAACAATTCTACTAAACTTTCATTCAAGCTGATTCTGGTGTTCAGTTAAAGTTAGGTACATATTCTCTTCGAGAACCTACTGTTAAAGCATATATACTTGCATACTTATTTTTGTTTAGATCTTTCTAACATAGCGATACTTGATAATAACAAGATATGATGACATGTACATTTAAAATGCCATAACTACGATGAAATATAGATATTTCTAACATTGAATGCTTTTAAAAGATAATATGAAGATTATATTAAAAGATTAAATGCTATGAAGAGCAGCTTTGCAGAACAAGGAATATGATTTTAATATGCCAGAACCACTTTTCTTTTTCAGTTTTGCTTGTACTTACAAATTTCTGTACTCTTCTTATATAACTAGTAATAATAATCATTTATCTATGCAGATATCACAGCAATACATGCACTATAATCAGCCCCTCACATGTATTTTACTGTTTAAATTCAGCTCAAGAGTTATAGAAGTCAAAGAGTGAAAAGAGATACAATTTTAGTTCTGTCTTTCTGGTAAAGCAAGAATGTTCTCTAGCATATATTTTTTAGAACTTTTTTTAATACCTAGCATTATGGTAAATTTATTTTTTTTAAGGTAGAAATTTTTAAGCTTCTGTGAAAGACTAATCACTCTATAAAAATTAATTTTTTTGTCATCCTCACCCAGGCTTTTAATCTGAGTTCTCATGAAACTGAGTTAATCCTTGATTATGCCTTTTGAAGAGTAGCCCTGCAGCTCACACAGAAGTTAAACATTGCTCCTGTGCTGAAGATGTGTCCTGTGCCTGCCCGAGGGATTGTAGTAACTAGTGCCCTTGCAGTTATGGAAAGAGAGGTCTTAAGCAACCTAAATTACCAAATGAATTGCACCATTTGTTTGCCTAAAATTATGTACCGAGCACAAAATAATTTAAGTGCCTATCCAGATTGTTCATGTGTAAATTCTCAGAATTGCCAGTACAAGAAAAAAACACACACATGCACACCATCATCACCACTACCTCCAAAAAACCCAACCAAAAAAAAAGGTGAGGTTGAGCCTCAGGTCTTATATAACTCTAAAGTCCACTTATACAACCATTCCACAATGGAGGATTAGCAGCTCTAGGGATTTGGGTTTATGTTTGTTTTGTGGAATGCTCTCAGGAGATGTTCATCTCTTGATGATTTAAGGAATGTGACATTTGCCTTCTGACTCTTTTTCACATAGAAATGTAGCATGCAAAACATTTATGATGGGTGGCAACTCTTTTTTGTCCTTTTATTTAACTCACTCTTTTAATTTTTGTCTTTGAAGCTGTATTCAAAGGCTAAATTAGCTTGCTTAAACTCAGATGTTTAGTGCCATTTAAGATGCCGTTGAGCATACTGTTTGTTTTGCAGTTCATAGGGGCAGAAATCCTGTGATTTATCTACCAGCTCGAGTAGGCAGTCTCAGGTACCCAAGATCATCTCAAATACTGTTAAAAACATAAGTTCATGAAATTTAATCTAGTCACTAAAGCCTTCACAGTAGAAATCTTAACCAGAATGAATCAGTTAAAGTTCCCTTTCTTTTAGTTTAATTGGTGGAAAGAAGAGGCTGTTTTGGAGTAGTTTTAATCTCATCCTACTGTAGGTAACTGAAATCAAATTAATTGTGGCCTTTAAAAGTCCTTTTCCTGCCATTAGACACAAAGGAGCTTGAATCACTGTCATATTGACTTTGTGTATTCCTTACATTTGTAGAGGAGATTCTCACACCAAATGTTTTATTGAATCTGGCTTATAGATTTGCTTACTTGCATCATCTTCCAAAAGTACTTCCAATATTAATTCACGACCAGCAATTTGCATCCCTGTTTGAAAATCTAGGTGAAAATCTTGCTTTAAATTTGATAAATACCTATATAGAATAATAGCACTATAGTTGATCTGTGCTTTTTTCCTGATTTTCTCTGCAGAAGCAGATTCTGCAGCTTCTGGAAGCCGAACATATATGTTTTTTTAAGGCCTGTCAGCATTCTAGTGCAGTAAGCTAACACATACTGGTGGTCAAATCAGATCATCTGACAAATCCAAAGTAGATGCAGGAATGATAAAGTTTATTTTTCATGTAGTGTTTCTAAGTTAGATTCATCAACAAGGTAACTAAAATTAAGTGGCAGGAATCCACAATTGACAATTTGTTTCAAAATTCTATTAAGAAAATAGATTTCTATAGTTAAAAGGAAACGAGACCTGGAAAATATGTGCTTTATTAGGATCTGGGATTTTCTTTGTTTTTTGTGCCAATTCTCAGTTTTATCCTGCCCAAGAAATCAGTTGCTGAACTTTCCTGAATATGGTACATCAGACACACCTAAAAAAAGTACAAATATGTAGAGTTCATTTCAGATGTATAGTTTACTTTTCCTGTATATAAGCAATATATTCAGAAAATGTTTTTACCATATTAATTTAACATCAAAGTTGCAGAATATTTAAGACTGACAAATGTATAAGACATGAAAATTACTGCTCAGTATTTTGTTAAGATTTCATGCATACCCATAGGGAAAGATGGTTCTAAAAATTGAGATTTTTTTAGCTTAAAATGCCAAATAATCTTACTTTTAGAACACTTTCTCTTCAAATATCACTTATTTAATAGTTTATATGAAGAAATGGCAGAGGTCCAAATATTAATCCCAGTAGCATGCTGCCAAAAACTCTCATGGCTCAGAAAGATGGAATTAGATTTAGCATTTTCAAATTATTTGGATTCTCTCATAGGTATGCTTAACTATTTGTAAAGGAAAATCCTGTTTTATGATCTAATTAAGTCTGCTGAAAACTTATATGATTTTGTAATATTGATTGTCTTTCTTATAAATACAAAGATTGTTCACGTTTACAATTTTCATATTCTTTCCTTGTGGTAGTGGTAAAATTAAGTGCATTTTTCAAATTAAATAAAACTACTTGATTCTCCTATTCATATTTTTATAACAAACTCATAAATGATTTCAGTATTTTTTATGATATATCCCAAATATATCCATGGATGAAGTTTTAAATGTCCCTTCCATCTCTATTTTCAAATCAGTCAATTAATGAGTTAAGTTAAACAATATTGTGGTTTTTTACTTTCATTTTAAGTGTGGGTGCACCTAGAAATGCTGTCTGACTTTGATCAATGTAAGTCCTTTTCTAAAAGCCTCATTATGAAAATAATGTACAAACCATGTTTTACTGGTTACGTGGACATTACAGTCCTTAAAAGAGCCTTTTATACTTTGCAGGACTATTGAAGAATGGATCTTTGTATAGCAATATAGCAGAGAACTTAGCTGGCTAATTTTCTCCCATGAAAAATACTTTTCAGTTTTTCCATCAACATAGAAAAACCAGTAGTTCAGACCTTTACAAAAATCTCTTTCAATGCATCTCTTATTAAAACACAGAAATTACTA
This sequence comes from Atrichornis clamosus, assembly GCA_013400975.1. Taxonomy (NCBI): domain Eukaryota; kingdom Metazoa; phylum Chordata; class Aves; order Passeriformes; family Menuridae; genus Atrichornis; species Atrichornis clamosus. Next base: position 27,732 of record WBMZ01006185.1, on the reverse strand, counting down.
ATTCCATTATTCACTTCTCCAGCCTGGAATGAACACTCGGAGGGAACAAAAAAATTCCTCTTTTTTGTGTAGTTGGTGGAAAGTGGTTTAGAGTTATAGTTGAGGTCACATAGCTTCCAATCAAATAGTTAGCTACTTCATTGAATAATTCACATTTAAATGCTGTGTAAAATCTCTTAGTGTGATATTTAATGTACAGGAAAATATAGGAGTAATTACTCAGAGAGATTAAGTGCTTTTGTGTGTTAAATAAAGAAACCAATTTGCTTCAATATTTGAATAATATTAATCTAAAACATTAAAAGAAAACGCTTTCCTGAGAATTTGGATAACTCAGCCAGTAAATCAGTTGAAAACAAACAAACAAAAGAAATGGTCTAAATGCACAGTGCATCCTGACCACTGTGAGCTGCTTTGCTGATCAAATGCAGCTGTAGTTAACAGTAAGCTGGTAGCTAGCTTTCCTGAGTTTTGTAGTGCTGTTATGGAGTGATGAAGAACAATGACCTGAAGTGAAACTTTAAAATATGATTAAAACCTGATGATACCCCTTTAGCTCTTTGAAATGAAACTACGTAACATTTCGCTCTGGTCCATGTTTTGGTGTTTGCAGGTGGAATTTATTTCAATGAAAATGAAGGAAAAGGGTTGCATCTGCATCGAATTACAAACCTAGCAGTACTGTGAAGAACTTGTTGTTGTTTTAATATATTAAAGGATATGGCAATTCCTCCAACACAAAGCAAAACAATTCAGGGTGCTGCAGATGTGGCTTCTGTGAGATGACACCAGCAGTTGTTCCCATGTCAGACAGAGGCAGAGCCACTTTCAGAGGACTCCGAGATGGACCCATCACTGGACAAAGCTGAGCTCATCAGTGACGTTTGTGGCACTTCTGTGGTAACATAATTAAGAAAGGGTAAAGCTTGCTGTGGGAAGGAAGCTAGAAGAGAGGAGTGAGAAAATATTAAAAAAACAGCCTTGTAGGCACCCAGACCAGAGAAAAAATTGGAAGACGTGCCCCAGGGGCAGAGCCAAAATTGCACTGTAGCCCATGGAAATTGCCACTGTGAGACAGATTTCCACACTGCAGCTCATGTGGACAGAAGCTGCAGCCCACAAAGTGCCCAAGCAGGACAATAATCTTATTAATTGACAATAAATTAATTTTCCTAAGTCAAGTTTTTTTAACATATAGTGGTAATTGGTGAATAATCTCCCTGTCCTTATCTTCACTCATGAGATTTCCATTGTATTTTTTTATATTTGGCTGAGGAGTGGGAGTGATAGGGTGGCTTAGTTGACACCTTGCATCCAGACAGGCTCAACCCACCACAAAGTTCTTTTGCAAAGGGCTCATTTAATACCTACCTCTTACTATTGACTATCAACAAACAAAAAATGGCTAACTTTAATTGGATGACTTTCTGATGATTGAAATTACGTGAGTTAAAGAACAGTTCTAATGAATTCTCTGAAATTTGCCTTAACTTTACAATGACAGTCTCTTGTTTAGAAACACTTCTATCTAATAATCTAAAATTTAAAGCACCCCAAACCCACACAGAAGTCATGTTCATAGACAAAAAAAAAAATCTGCTGACATTTTGGAGCAGTCACTACAGATGATGTACAAACTGCTGATGCCACAGAAACACTTAAAGAAGATAGTGGAAATGTTCAAAATGCTCTCAGTAATACTGACAAATTATTGCTAAAGGATGCTTATTAGGATTGTTTGAGACTTCGGTGCAAGAGAGCAACACATTTAATTGTGTTTTAAGTAAGTTTTTCCTTAGAATACTAATTTATTTGTATTCTGAGTTTTTGCTTAGAATTTTAACTATTATATTCTCTAGATTAATAGTAAAAACTTTATATTTTTCAGAAAAAAAACCCCTCAGTGTGAGAAGTAAAGATTTGTAAAAAAGTATTTTATGGGAAAAGACTGATCAAAATGAGATATAGAATTAGATCATGATTCTATTGACTTTACAGTTCAAAGGGATGCCTTTAGTTTGCAAAATGAAAGATTGCACATGTAAACAATATGTCACTCTATTTGCTATTCAGATTTATTAGAGTTCATAGGCCTAACATGAAATTTAATCAAATTTAGTCTACCGCAAACCCATGACTGCTTAATGTGACTTTACCTGAGTTGTGTGGGAAATGCCATAACTCTACAGTTTCTGTAGCTCTCGCTTTTTGTGGAATGGAAAATAATGCAGTACTCAGTTGTAGGGTTCTGGTTTGTTCTTGACTTCAAAACTGTTTGTTTTGGTTTTCAACATTGCTTTTGAGCTGTCGATTTAGCAGACTCTCCAGATTCTTTCTTTCATGATATTTTAAGGATAATTTCTGCAATTGAAGATGGAGAAGAGAGATGAACCAACACAAAATCATGTACAATGTAATCGTTACTTCTGGAAGAATAGCTTTTTAATCACTTTTGGGATCTTATCATAGACAATAATGACAAAACCAAACCAACATGTTATGCATTTTTTCACTTTGTCTGAGAATAACACAGGATGAAAAAATAACTTCTTTTATTTCACACTGATCATAAAATAGAAAAAAATGGTTCTGTGTTATGCATTGCATCCTGTAATTCCCCACAGGCTGCCTTGGAGCAAGTAAATAGCAAATAAATAGAGAACAGCTGAGGCAGCAAGAACTTATTTATTACAAAAATGACTGAGGGCACCTCAAGTTGTGCAGCAGTGTGTTCCCAACATATTAGAAGGCCAGTGCCTGATTCAGCAAGGGACATAATAGACACATTTGTAAGCATGGTTTTGATTGCTTAACCGAGTCGAGGTCATATACATAAGGGCTAAGACCTTCAGATGGATAGATGTCTAATTGAGATGCACTGAACTATACAGCCTTTCTTGCTTAAAGCAGGCTGTGGGTTGAAAAAACAAGATCAAGAGAGAGCAACATTTTAGTATTATTATAATTATGTATTATTATAGAACATGGTTTGGCAAACAGAGAAGGCTCCAGCCATTACTGAATCTCTGTTCAACTCTTTCCTGGTAGGAAAAAGTTTTAACACATTGAATATGAAAGTGGCAAAGGTACATGTCTGTGAGGGTGGCTTTTTTCCAGGACAATTGAAGCTTTCAGGAGCTTTCTTACGTCTAGTGACATTGGACCATCCAAAAAATGGATCTACAGTAATGCATACTAGCCTAAGATGACTCTGAAATACAGGCTATTTTTTTAAGGATTAATCATTAGATGATGATTAACACAAAATGGGATTAATATTCCCTCAAATTCTTCAAACTGTCTTTTTTGTAGGGTATCACTGATGTTGTACTTTACCCGAACTCAAGTCTCATGTTTTGCATCCATGTACATACCTCCCTTACAGCAGCATGAAAGAATGCACTAAATAAATCATCAGACAGGCTGAGCAAGAATTTAAAATCAGTACCCACAGCCCTTGGGAATGCATGGGACAGTGGAAAACATTAATTTTTAAATATTCCACTGTATATCAACAGCAGATTTTTTACTGAATTCTTTCCTACTACTTTTTGTTGTGTTCCAGTCATATACAAGATGAAATTTATGCTTTTTCTCAGCAGTTATTGAGTTTGAAATTCATTAGGTTTGCCTTAAAATACCTAAAACTACACATTTTATTATTAACCTTCCTTTAGCTCCTTCTGTATATAATGAGGATGAAAGTTAGTTGGGTCTTTCCATGCTTCTTTTGTCCCCACACATACTCTCCCCCTTGGGATATCTCTGATGTGGCTCACCTCAAGATAAGAAAATAGGATGGGAATATCAGGAGGAACTGTCTGGATGCCTGCATAATTAATACATTCCAGATATGGGGGAGCTGTGGTGATTGCAATTGACTTTGGTACACATTGACCTGCAAAAACATATAAAATGCTGTTGAAGGCTGAAGGGCCAGGCCAACGGGACTCCAGAGGTTGCAGGCAACTTCTATCCAGGTAGATTTCCCCCCATCCTGGCAGGGATATTTGCAGGGTATATCCAGCCCAAAGATTGGGAACACTCACTTTTGGACAGGTGAGTAAAAGCACTAAGATTTGGTCACATACAGCGATAAAAACCTAAAGCAGCCAGGTGGGCACTTTGTTTCTTTGCAACTGTGACTTCTGTAAAGCTAAAGACTGCAAATCTGTACTTCTCTAGTGGAACTTGCTTTTATTATATACTGAATTGTCAGTATACTGCATGTGCAAGAAATCTAATCATAATCATCCACATAAAGAGTGTCATATTTCTTGTGCCTGACCGAGAGCCTTACCTCCACTACTCTGCTACATTGTACAGGGTAGGAGAAGGACATTTGGTGGAAGTATTTCCTTTCTACACTATTTGTGAGAGACGACTGGCCTAAGGTCAGAGCCTTTGCTTTTAGATGACTAATGTCAAGTTAAAAAAGCTTGTTCCTGCCATACCAATAGGTGTTGCACACTTTAATTCCGGTGATTTATTAGTAGCATTTTCCTCTGTGTTCTTAGAACTTCAGTATTACCTCAGTGTGCTAAATCGTATATGCAAGTCTTAATTCCATACCTGGATGCATGACAGTTTTCTTTCCTGTGATATGCAACTTGTCTATATTAATATCATCATAAAGAATGTAAATTGTAAGTGTTGAAGATTTTGAAAATCCAAATGAACAATTTACACTCCATAACAATCCATTTGGGATATTCTTTCAATGTCTAACATATATAAATTGATAAATGTACCTCAGATACATAATTTTTTTAAAGTAAAAAAATATACATAAATATTTTTATAGACAAAATATTTCCTTTTTTATATGCAAGCTTCTATTTTTACCACCTTTTATAGAAAATTATGACTATTTAATAAAAATAAGATTAATACATTAACTTTATTATTTTTAATAAAAATAAAAATAATAAAATTAAGATATTAATTGATTTTGTGCTGTTAAATCATGACCTTGTGTTGGTGTAGATAAGGTAACAAGGTGCAAATAAAATGATCCAAATAAAAGAAAATCTTACTTTCAAAAGATAACGTAACATATTACTCTAAAATAATCTTTTACCAAAACACGTTAACTTTCTTAATCTTCACTAGATTCAGAATGTGCAATGGAACATAAACTATTAATTTATTGAAGATATTACTTTTAGCTCTTTTTCTGTACATGTTTCTGGTTTCTGACCCCTAGACAAATTACTCCCTTAAAAAAAAAACCAAAAAACCAACAACAAAAAAACCCAACCCAGCCGCAAACTAGAGAAAAAAATTTCTTATGCATGAAAATACCTTTTGACTGAAGAGCAGAGTTTAGATCCCATTACCTGAAACTAAATACAATGTATTACCTAATACCTTAAAAGTGCTGCTGCTTTTGTTTCAGATCTAGACTGCAAGTGGTAAGATGGATATAAGGATATATAAATATCTTGATATAAATATCAAGATTATTTCCAATACTTTTCATATTTTCCCATTTGGTTTAGCATTGTATTGCCATAGCTACTGTGTAAGATCGATACCTTTTTTTTTTTTATGTAAAGTATCACTAACATTAAACAAAAAATAAAAGCAAAAATCTAAACATTCATAATACTGGTTAACTTTTGTCAAAAACATATTCCTGTTTCCAAAATGATCTAGTATGAAATGCGCTATTTTTATTCATGATTGTTTTAGAATATAGTCACTCAGATGAGTCTAAGCCTATATATATCTCTGCCTTTTGGCTTAACATGGAGTTCAGAGCAGGTTGCACAATTTTTTTGACTGGCCTTTTAAGTGGATGCTGTAACCTGTATCCACTTGCAGATTGTTATGTTTATGCGCTAATCTATTAAAGCACGTGGAAAAATGTTGGTAAGGGTCATTACTGTTGTTCCACCAATTGCAGGAAGGATATATGTGCAACTGACAACTTTAGTGAGCCTTAACATCGGCAGAGAAAATATCTGCATCTTCTTTGGAGGGTGGTCTATCAACAGAGTTTATCCTGATCAAAACTACAGATTTAAATAAAAATCACTGAGACTAAATTTGCCAAGCAGATTAAGAAAGAAAAATTTCATAGGAGAATAATCCATTTACTAGCTAATTTATTTGGGTTTTTTATTTATTTATTTTAATCTTTATGCTAAATTACAGTAGTTCTTTCCTAAATTTTACTTATATGGCTGTTTACCAAAGGGTTAATATGTATTCATCACTTTAATACAGGCAAAAGAAAGTATCAGGTAGCTTTTTCAACCTATCCAGGAACGGTCTAATATAATCTTTTTTAAAAACTTACAGAAACAGGTAAGTCTGCAACAATTAGGCAAAGAAGTATTTCTCAAAGGTCAATTTTCATTGGACAAAGTTAATTCTAGTACCAAGGTCTTAATTCCTCAAACAAGACCCAAATTGGACAATTGTGTAAATTAGGATTGGATCCGATTAACTAAAGATTACTGAGTTATCTCATTCTTAGGTTTAAAATATTATTTCTTTCTCCTTTGTGCTTGCATTTGTTAATATTAAAACATAAATAATAGATGTAAGGGTTTTGTTTGTTTGTTCATTTTACAGAAAGAAGCCCAAGCAATATAATTTGTATTTAAATTACACCATTACCTAAATTAAACTAAGGTTTCGCAGCTTCTAAACCCTGTGATTTTTGGTGATGCTAATACTGTGTACTCATGTAAAGTCCCATATAAATCAAAATTTTTATAAATTGTAAAATAGAAGTTACTGATCCTCTCAGGGTTTTTTATTGTCTTATCTGTCCTCCATCTCTTGATTTATCCTTGAAGCTATCTAGGGCAGGAATTGCTTTATACAGCTCCTAACACAATGGTGGTGTGATCTATGCTTTGAGGTGCAAGAGAGATGAAGTTCTGTTGTGCTGATAGTTGAGAGACAGTGAGGAAAGAATTTCTTGCATTTTTCCTCATGTTTCTGAATTTATGACAATCTCTAGGTGTGATTGAACTATAGAGACACATTGCCACTCTATATATTTTATGAATATACAAGGCATGATAGGATCATTTTTCCTAAAAGCAGAGGATGAAATGGATCTTTAAAACAATCTCCTCATATGTACCTCTCTGTTTCATATTTTTCCACAAGAAAGATTGATAGAGATTACTTTTTTTCTCCCCAGTGTAATTATTTAAATGCTTTCCCAGATGTGTTATATATTATCTTTTAAAGCTATAAATTAAATACCTCTACAACCTATTCACTCACAGTTCAATCGACTTTGTCTTACTTGCCTACAATATATAAGCTAGGCACATTTACAAGTTATTATTTTTATTTTACTAGTATATTCTATAGGAGACTTGTGGATAAAATATCTGTATAAACACACACGATTTAAAAGTATGTTCAATTTTGAATTTGTGAGTGTTGTTTACTTTTCCACATTTAGCCTGTAGGAAATCCAGTTGTAAAGACAAAGGAGATTTCTGCTGAAACAGAATTACACATTTTTTTCTTTCAGGCTCTTTGATTTTTCTATATCATAAACTCAAATTTATTGTTTAAAGCATCTATCTTCTAGTTTATATTTGAAAGATATTTATTAACCCTATCTAATAAGGAAAACCTCATGGACTTTAAAAAAATTACAGAAAAAACCCCTATTTTACTATAGTAACTGAATAGCATTTGAATATAATATATAATATACTGAAGACATTCAAATGCCTTTCAACAGCTCATTTTGCTCCCTCGAAGTGGATATGTCATATATTTTCTGTGATTTATCTGGGTTTTTTCTTCTTGGTTTTCCGCAGTTTGGCTTGGTTCACAGCTTTTGGCTGGTTTAGCAATACCGTATGTCACCTGTCTCCTATAAGGAAAGCCTAAAAGAATTGGGGTTTTTCAGACTGGAGAAAAGCCTTATTGTTACATCTCATCATTAACTACAACACATAACCTAATATAAATTTTACATAAGCCTAATGTAGATAGCTATCTCTTTTGGGATGCAATTACATTTCAGGTTCATGTTAATGATACAAATATAGGTAGGTCAGTAGTCCTCTACATAGTGTTCCCCATTTTTGTTTTGATTTGACACATAAGGTCTTTTCAGTGAGAAATGGAAACAATTCTTTGTACTCTACCAAATGTATCCTTTCCTACACATGGACATTCTTTTATTCTACCTAAGTCAGTATTATCACTGCTATTAAATTCCAGGGTTTAGTTCTTAGTTTCTTATGTTTAGCCAAATTATATTAAAAACAACACCAAATCTCTCCACTTTTATCTTGAGCATCATTAGATGTTTATCCATTTTTTCATCTTCCTATGGGAAAATAAAACCACAATCACAAGAATATTGCACCAAGTTAATTCTAAAACAAGGAAGACTTACTGGGAGAAGGAAAATAAAGAGATTGTTTGTCAGCATGCTGATTTAAGATTTGAGCAAACTCAATTAGGATGTTAGGAAACGAAGATCAGTTAAGCATATTATCAACTTAAACAATAAGATCTCTAATGTGTGCTTGAAAAACAGCAACGACAGTACTTCATGAAACAAGAAAGATTTCTTTGAAATCAAGTTGCATTTAATTAAACTTCGGAAATTAAGAAAAAAAATGGAAAGAATGAAAAACACATGACAAATTATTTAAAGAGCTACGTGGCATTAGAGCTGTTTCTTGACATTAGACTCTGGACATTAGGACACACTTTGTTAAACACTGGAACAGGCTTCCTAGAGAGCTGGTTGATGCCCTAAGCCTGTCAGCGTTTAAGAGGCATTTGAACATTGTCCTTAATAACATAATCTAACTTGGTCAGCTTTGAATTGATCAGGCAGTTGGACTCGATAGTCAGTGTTACTTCCTTTCAACCAAAATAGTTCTGTTCTATTCTATGCTGAAGGGGGTGGGGGGGGGGGGAAACTGGTTCTTAAAACCCACAAGACTTACTTTCAGAACACATAAACTGACTATTTTAAAATAATTTCAGTCCAAATCAGCAACTTTATGGTGATATATCTCACCATTACTGGTATTTGTTTCTGGGTTAGGGACATTGTGGTACTCTTTTGTGAAAATGTTTAAAGCTCAACTGAGTTGAGGGGATTTTTTTAGATTATTGAAATGCTAAGTTTTATCAGAAAATACTGGGTGTTTTAGGGAACAATGTGAGAAACACAGGGTTTAGAAATGCTATTATAATAGAAGTTACTAGAACTCACTATTAGAAATCTATTAGAATAACAGAAGTCATTCTAATAATAGAAATTCTTATTTGGTTCTTCATTTCACTGTGACATGATGAACTGAGAGATACAGTCTAATTCTTCTCTCCTAGAGAACTGGCTCTGTGCTTCATAGAAGCTATTCCTGATTTATACAGATATCAATAAATTATTAATCAAGTCATGACATAAAGTAATGCATGAAATAGTTGGAAAAAGATCATTTTAAAAAGAAACACACCCTATTCTTACAAAAAAAAGACAGCATTCCACAGAAAAACTAAATATATGTGGTAAATATCAAAGTTGAGTCAAAAAAGAAAGATCTTATCCATTTAAAACTTTTCTTTTGTTTTCTGCTTTAGCAGCAGGACTTATGGCAGCAGGGCTATTGCTTCTGACAATTGATATCACACATATGCCAGACAGAAGTAGCATGATAGTTATGGATGTATTCTCTTGTTCATGTGATGATGTAAGACACTGCAGGAAAAAAAACAATAAAAGATATCACATGTCATTCTCCTCCTTGACCAGGTTTAAAAGTTTGTGAAAGACCTCAGGTGCTATCAACTGATATATGCTCTTAACAAACTTTTCTTTTTTCTTCTTTTTTTTTTTCTAAGAATTCAATTATTATTCAAATACTATTTCCAAAACTTGCACAGTGACATAGCTTCTAATTTCCATGGGAAGCATCAGTAAAGCACTTTCTAGTCTTATATCAAGGAAGGATATAAAATTCATAATAGAAACTGATGACGTCTGATATCAACCTGCATTCAACGTATGTGAAACTTCAATTATTTTAATAAAATTTGAAGATTATTTACGTACTTTTCTAGTATCTGTCCCTCTTGTGTGAGGAAGCCCTTTTCTTGAAAAGTGTACTTTCAATACTTTCAATACTTTTTGCAATATCCATACTTCTCAGGAAAAAGGTTATTCCTTGGCATAAGTATTCCTTGCATAAAAAGGACCATTTCCTGGTAACTACAGTAGTAAGTAAAAAGAAGCCTAAACAATTCAGTGAAAGAGTAGTTCCAACAGACAACTTGACAGAAATTACATTCTGCTTCCACTTTTAGATGGATAATTCCATATTTTTAAAATTTCATGCATTACTGAGGCAAACATTAATTGATTCACCCAGCATCTTTACTGTGCATTCATCCTCAAAGAGGTAGATTGGAAAATGATTGAGATTAATTCCCTGGAAGATTACAGAATCCAGCAACTCTCTACTTCCTAGCTTCCAAAGAATAAGCCTTACATTTAGACAGTTATGCAAGTTGTTTGAAGTCACTCTGTGTGACTAAACTATGTGTGAGCAATAAAAATGTTTAAAAACCAAACTACCCCAAACAAAACAAAAAGACAAACAAATAAAAAACCACAAAACAAAACTAGGAAAAAAAGTCCATCCCCAACTTTTGACTACTTTTCAGATGGAAATAATATCTAAGAATTAAATGGATGGGAGAATTCCGAGATAACTGGAAGAAACAGAATTCGGCCTAAAATGCAATGTTTTAATACCATAAATATTATTTATGAATTATTGAATTGAGTCTAAAATAATGAACCCTACAGTCTTCAGCAGGCACATTTCCATTTCATTGAGAAAGATTACATAAAAACTAATCATAAAATCATAAGAAGTAGAGGTTAATAAGATATAAATAAATTAATCTTTCCTAGTCATGGTAAAATAATTCTATAGCCTTTCCTAGAAAAATCTTTCCAATGTTTCCCACTCTGATTAGAAAATAATGAGGTTTCTCTGATTCTGATAATCACATTTCCACTCTCAAGCACGGAAATGCTAGAATACGTGCAATATTCACATCAGGTTGTCAGAACAAAGTACATTACTCCATGGACCACACGCACTAATGAAAATGCACCCTATTACTACTGATCATATTAGTATTTCGGAATGGTTTTAATTGGAATATTTTTTCTTAATGATAAAGTTCTGTTTCCTTTTTTTTCTACTAAAAATCAGTGCATTAACTTCAGAGATGTTTGTACTCCCATAGTAATGTAAAATTTCAAGACTTCTGGCATATTGTCTTGTTACTTCCACTTCTTTGAGTCTGTTATATTTACCTTTATTTCTTATTGTAAATCAAGACCACAAGGCCAGCCAGTCATTTTTGCTATTCAATTTACCAATACTTTTAGCATAATTAAATTCTTAAATTACTATTTCATTTATGTGTGCTTTGAACATTAGGCAATTAAGTGCTCTGGAAGGTAAACTGATGCCACTGTTTAAAGGGTGGGGTTTTTTTTAGATAGAACCATCAATAAATAGTAGTGCAAATGGCTGAGCAGGTTACATAGGGGAACCTGTTAAATGTCAGCATTCTGAAAATAGATCTAAGAAACTATCAAAAATAGTCATGCCGTATCAAAGTTAAATGTTTCACAGCGTTCCCTTATTGTCCACAGAATTTTCTCATGCAAGACCATAAATACTTTAAGACAACATTTTGGATGAGGTAGTTTATATGTATGACAGGTATTGTGATAGCAGCATCAAGGCACATTGGCACAGAGAGTTTATCAACAGAATGATCAACAGAAAAATCAAAAATTCATTCAAAATTTTTCAGATCATTATACACATTTCAAAATAGATCCTTATATAGTTGAAATGCTCATGCTACCATTCATGAAAAACGCAATTCAAATATAGTTAAAATATTCAGAATTTTTCCTCTAATAATGTCATAATTTTAGCAGTCTTACTACATGGCAGTGTCCAGAGTTGCAGAAATAAATAATTTTTTTTTTAAAAAGCTGGTTTGTAGTATTTGGGGGCAGAAGGTGTGATTCTTTTGGGGGTATTCTTTTTGTTATTTTAAAAACAGAAGTAGTTTGTATGAAACAACACTAATAGCACACCATTAATTTTTTTTTTCTTTGGGGAATATGGGTATGTTTGTGGACACATGTGTTTGCAAGTGTGGGAGAAAGGTGGGAGAAAGATGTGACAAGTTGTATCACCAGGGGGCTTTTTCTTCTCCAATCTCTATAGTGACTGACAGCTAGTTATTTTAACAGTTTCAAGGGAGCACTGGTCTTCACAAGTTTAATACATCTCACACATCAAGGAAGGCATTTTACTGAGCGTATGGCAGTTTTGATAATTCCTTGAGATACTATTCTGTTGAGAACAGACTGCTTTTAATGCATGCAAATGCCAGACAAGAATAGTTCTGTAGTCCAGTTTTTAATATACTTGATTCTTAGACAGCAAAAATAATCCCCAATATACTGGCCACTATGTGAAAAACAGATTGTGATTTACAGAAGTGTTTTCTTGGTTTAAAATTGAAAATTTAGAAAGAAAAATCACTTCCTATTTATTGACTGGAGCTGCTTTGTTGCTTAAAAAAACCCATCTTGAACTTTTTCTATGGTACTTAAAATTATTACTTAGAGTTTTTCAAAGTTGTTACACTACTAAAGTCTCCAAGAATGGTGTCTGTATTAATATTCACATCTATGTGCTGCTTGTGATTTGAATAAAATCAAGAATTAAAGAAGGAACCTAACCATTCTTCTTAAAGAAATTTAATATCCCTTCATGCCTTTAGTTTAAGGTTAAATGTTCAGGTTTCATTAAAAAAAAATATTTGCAGAATGAATCTACTGAGTACAGTCGATTCTACTTAATATGATTTTATGTACTGAACTACTGTAGTTTTAAAGTAAGAAAGAATTGAACTCATGCATTAAGCTTAGACCATCTTCACATGGATTGAATTACCTCATAAAGGTTCCAAATAAAGTCAGTCTGGATCTATGAATCAGAGCAGATCACACTGATCCAAACAAAAAATTTAACCTGAAATTAGTATAAAGTGCACTTCTTACTTACACTGAAATATAGCAAATAACAATCTATAATCACAAAACCCCCATACAGCTTACGGTACACAGATATGAAAGTTTTGAAATATAATAGTAATTCACAAACCACTTTTGCTTCAGAGCAATTTCATTTCTAACTATACATTGCCTATAGTACCACTACTTAGAACACAGGGAAAGCCTGACTCAATATAGTTCTGCAATTTTAATAAGATCAGATTTCCTTCATTTTGCAAAGGCTGTCTTGTAAAGGGACTGTGGATAAGAATGTTTTAGAACAGCTAGGCAAAAAGCAAACTGCTGTGTTCATCTAAGAGAGAAGGTACATATTTTCTGGTACCCTTTTAGAACCTCTATTCAAAACAATAGAGCATTAATTAATCCATGCAATGCAGCAGGCCTGACTGACATAGAAGAACAGAAAGTTCGAAGTATATATAATACGTCAATCAATTGTAAGGTATAGAGTTGAGAAGAAAATTATTTTCTTAATGAGAACTAATTACGTAGTAAAATCTATAAATAAAAGCAGTTTTTATAAAGGAAATAAAATTATAAATGTAAAGAAAATATTTCCAGTGTAGTGATAATTAAAATTTTGGAGGGGTGATACAATTAGAAATAACTTGTAACATATATGCAATTCCTGTTACAAATGAAAAGCTTTATAATCATCACAAGTGTCTTAGAAAGATGTAATATGCAGTGAAGATCTGATGTTGTATTAATGTCAGGAAAGATGTGGAAAAGTATTTTTCAGCATACTGTTAATACTTTCTAATAATGATCACAACTGTAATACCAGATTTTCCAAATGTATTGAACTTTTCCTGTTAGTTGGGTCAACTTTCCTACATAAGCTGCTGTATGTATAATATTAAAGGGTGGCTACAAAACTCTGGGTGTAATTTTGCATATACAACTTTTGTTTGTTGATGTAAACTTTGACATCTGCAATTGTACATAATGTATATATATATGAAAGTTGGCATGTAGGTTGTGTAACCAAAAATATGAGCATAAAATTTTCAACACTTTTTTTTTCCCCGTCCAAATTATCATCCATATGCCTAATATATTTTCCTTTTATCTTCCTCCAGGCTTCAGGCTAAATTTGCTTCTGCTTGGCAGATACCAACAAATGTGTGAAAGCAATAGAAACATTGTGTAATAACGACAAGAGAACAAAGCTATTGAAAGTTATCTAGAGCATTCTTCCAGAGAATAAAAGATCCTTAATTAGCAACTATCAGGATTTTGCTTTGCTAGCGATCATATATTATCTTTAAATGCAGGTCATCATGGAATAATTTTGACATTCAGTGTTAAAATATCTTAATAGATGCATTTACATTAAAAAAAAAAAAAAAAGAGGCTCTTCATAAAAGACAGTCCTTACACTGGTAGAACAAAAAGCTCAAAAACCCATTCACATTTGACTACAACTAAAAACCTAAAAATACTTCCATTCCCTCTACGTGATATTTCAATTAATGCAGATATTGTTTTCTAAAGAACCTGTAGTAGTGAAAACAATATGATGAAGAAGCATACCTGGTGTTTAATTACTAACATCTGCTTCAATGAAGTAAATATATGCGAAAATATTACTCCTGATGGTCTTATTATTATATGGCTGTGGATTTGGGGGGGTTTGGGGTCATTCCACATTACATGTAGCTACACCGAACTCCATTATGCTTTGCAATTTTATGTCTGCTATATGTGACCTCTGTGTCTGTTGCTTCTGAACCATGTTGCATACCAAATAAGTGACAATAACCCAAATTAGGTTTCCCAGACGTAGAATATAAATTTAATTTAAAAGAATTTTTCATTATTCTGAAGTGCTTCACCTCAAGAAGCAGACTAATGCACTCTGGACACATCCTTTGACATCCTTTCACTTAATCTGATCTAAATCAAAAATAATTGCCAGACAGAAACATCAACAGAGTTCACCAGTATAAGACACATGGAGAAATCAAGGCCACAGCTTGCACACAAATCTTCACAGGAAATCATTATGCAAATCATTTGTAGATTACACAACCTGGATATTACAGCCATCAAGCACTTTTTATCATAAAACGTTTAGGCCCTTATTTTGTTACAATCCTGTAAAGAAAAAAATCCTAGTGTGGAAAGCTATACACGTTTTGTGTGTGTGTGTGTGTATATATTGAGAGAGAAGTTAAAACATACTCATGGCTAATCACACTTTGATTTAAGTAAAAAAAGTTACTAAGGTTACAGGAGTTATATGTATATAAAATAAGGATTAACATTTGGTCTAATAAGAACAGTCAATTTTACTGCTAAATCAATTTTCTCTTGGTTATGCCTGTCCTCTAATCCATCCTTGAAAACCAGTGGTCACTGTGTCAAAACTTAATAAACATGTAGTTTATAATTGTACTAAGTTGAGGATATCTCTAATGTCACTGGGCATAAAATTATAAATGCATTTCCCTCCAAATGATATAAACTCTCAGCCATTTCAGTAGGTTTTCAGCATGTCCGCTTCTCATGTCTCTTTAGTCCTACCTGCAGTGGTTTTGAGGCATGAGGGCTTTTCTTTGGTGCAATGATGCCCAGTCCCAGCTAATCTTTAACTGAGGGCAAAAGAGAGGGCAAGAAGCGGCAGAATCCTCATGATCCAGTGCATGCCACAAGGAAAGGTACCTGGCATAGCAGACCTTCTCTGAGAGGGAGGAGGACAGACAGCACAGGGAGGATGATATAAGGAAATGCCATCTCGGGCTTCTGATACCTTGAAAGAAACGAACACCCTGCTGATGTCTTTAATAGTTCATAACAACAGCTGTCTTCTACTTGTGAATGTTTCCTATGATGTGGCGCTTCCTCATATGACATTCTTCAGTTCCATCTACCTCCTGTATTGCTTCACGCCTCACTGCACCACAGGAGGCATCAGACTGCAAAAAATTCTTCTCTTGTGAAGTGTCTAAGCACCACAGGAATAGTTTTTCTCTGTCAGAAAGAAAAGAGTCTTCATTATGTATTCCAGGTTTGGGATTTTTTTTAGTTTTTTTGTTTTTTGTTTTTTTTTTTTGTTTTTGTTTTTGTTTTTGCTTTGTATTGTTTGTTTCTTTTTCCCCAAAAATATACCGGTAACCATGAAAATTATCCGACACCATTTAATAAACTAACATTGCATCAGAACTCAAATTGCCAGGTACATCATGGCAGCATTTTGCTGCATAATTTAGGTCTAATGGGCTTTTAAGTACATGAGACTTTTATATACACGTATGAGCATACATAGATATCATGTACACCTATGAAGCTGTATAAATGAAAAGTATACATAGAGATATATGTGTCTATACTTATTAAGTTATGTATATATGATGTTCTCTAGTATTTCTAATACTCAGCGTTTCACACTGCAAATACAAATATTATCAGCCTAAAAACAGTCTTTGGATTATTCTGTTAAGTATCTCACTGCATTTCTGAGGTATTTTTTGATATTTGCTTTCCTTACTGTTCATTGAAGGATAACGTACAAAGTGTCAGACAAAAATACATGAACCAGTTTTATGAGCTCAAAAGCTCCAGCGACTACCGAGTAGATATTTTTCCCATTTGATCAAACAATCAAAAAATTGAAGGCTCAGTCTTGCAAATGCTTAGACATATGAAGAATTTTACTCCCATAAGTAGCTCCTGGTGATATTACTAAATTTCTGGGAGTAAAATGAATCATATTGTTCAGAGCATGCAAATCTAAATATGAGCAATATATATACTATTAGAAGCATTATTTTTGCAATATATCTGTACTTTAATTATCTATTCTATTTGAAAATAACCCATTTGAAAACATTCTGCCAAAAAACATTGCTTGGCCTATTTTTTTTTTTTTTGAGTATGGCTTTTTAAAGATCTATTAATACAAATCTTTAAGGACCATTTCATCATTAATTATATAAATTACTTTAAAGGCTAAACAACATAATGCATTGGCAAAAAATCCATTGCTATAGCTAGCAGTTATGAGATGACTGTGCATGGAAATGTGTATTTTATCATCTTAATTACTATGGTATATTAATTAAAGTATATTTAGAGTATAAAGAAGCTCATTCTGTAAGAGAGTATTCAGCTGTTTCTAATCATCTAGACCAACCGTTTTTTTACTGACAGATTTTGTTCGGGTTGGGTTTTTTTTGGCGATACACATCCAAATTTTGAGACTTTTGACAAAGGTTTTAGTTTAATATAAAACTAGATAAACTGAATGGCTTTCTTTTTATTTTAGTCAAACTCATGTTTTGCTTGTCAGGAAGATTTTTATTTAACAAATTCTAAAACACATTTGAAAAATAGTACTTTTCAAGGAAAATTATGTGGGTTTATATTTATACTGAGCATGACCACAAAAAAAAAAAAAGAAAAAAAAAGAAAAAAAGAAAAAAAAGTGGTATTTTCACCTCACCTTCTAATACAAAGTTGGTATTTCCTATAATGGTTACAGATATGCCAATAAAAACATGTTTAATGGAACTTCATGAAAAGTATTGTAGTACCCAGTAAAGTCTTATAAAATATTTATTAGTGAAGAAATACAATACAAAAGATTTTAAAGTTCGGATCCTACAATGATTTGCTGAGCAAGATGGAAATCAGAAAAGAATCCAGAATTTGACAGTAGTTAATTTATTTCTATTATGAGATGGATGTGTGATATTTGTATTGCATTAGTCATTTAGGCCCACATACTTAAAGGCATAAGACTTCATCTTAAATAGTTTTTTTAGTAACTGCGATTTAGCCCTTTATTTATTATATATATGTATTAAATAATCTGAATTTTACAGAAGACACTGAAAACTTCTTTGCTAAGCAAAAGTGCACCGATTTCTTTGGGTGTTTTGCCTGACTAAGGACTGCAAAACCAGGCCTTAGGGATGATCTTACAGGAAACCTATTAAGTGACCATGAGATCACACACTAATCCTATCCTTAGGATAAAATCTAATCCTATTTTTTGACTGAAGTGCTAAATTGCCCCTGGCCTATCATCAGCACACGCATAATTACTTCTCTCTTGGTTTTGTGCCTGTGTGTCTGAAAGAGACAGTGCAATATCAAACAATAGATCTACAGCTCCAAGAGCAGGCACCAGACCTCTCATCCTTAACTATTGCGTAGGTTTTTTCTAACACACATCAATGAGTCATTGTTTGTGAAGATCATTTAACCCTTAATTAAACTCAATTATTATACTATAACCTATGTTTATGACGTAATAATGACTTAACTAAAAGTATTAAGAATGTAACACTTTTATTGAAAACACAAAGGAAAAAAAGGAAACTAATTGGCTGTTAACTTCAGTGGTTGTTTTCCTTATCTGTCTGTAGTTTTCTGAAACAGTTATGTCAAATTATTTTTACTTATGTCAAATTCTTGTTGGAGAAGATGTGAGTTTTCTAGCCAGAAACATAAATAAGAAAACATGGCACTTGTTCATTCCGCATAGTTAGTAATGTGTATATTTCAAGGTTCTTCTTGTTAGAAAAGTTTACAAAAGACTGTGTTCCTAGGTGAGGATGACATTTGATCTACTGATGAATTAAGTTCTAACAGAGTGCCTTCCTCTACATATTCAAAACTACTTGAAAGCCACATCCATATAAAAGATGCATACAATATGCTGTTATTTCCCTGGAAACCCCTTTTATGAACAACCTTATAAATTTTTGTTCAGGGATGACCCAGGGTATTCAATTACACTCTAAATATTTTATGCAGGTACAGTATGAAAAGGAGATAATTATTTAAAAAGCAGTAGTACATCTGTTTTTCAGTTTGTTGGTTATTTTGGGGTTTTTTTGTCTCTTTTTTGTTGTTGTTTTTGAGGGTTTTTTGTTGTTGTTGTTTTAATAAAATATAGTATTTACATGAGCTATACAGAGAATTTCTGTCTCGTGAAAAATGCAAAGCTTCATCTTCTGTGATTTTGCTGGCAGAATTAGTAAATATTTATTAAGACTAGAAGGATTCAATAAGACTAGTGTTGAACTTATTTAGCCCTATAATCTCAAAACTTCTTTTTGAATATACAGCGTGTATATTGATCTGATTCAAAGACTTCAGTTGCTACATATTCTGCTACATAACTTGTGTTAGTTATTCTTGAATCTGCTTATTTTTCAGTCCAATCTTTAAGCATCTAACTAGAGACAAACAAAACAGTTCAACAACTAAATTTTTCTCTCTGTTAAATTGCAAGAATTTTTAAAATGTTAAATAATTTAATAATTTTCTCACTCACCAGTATAAATGATCAAGAAAAAAATGCTGAGTGAAAAACAATTCAGGCCTTTTTGTAGTATTACAAATACCCCCAATAGTTATCACTTTTATTTTTTTTTAATCTATGCATGCTGCTTAATGTTTTTGTAGCTGACGAATTTTAGTTAAATGGTCCCTATATTAAAAATAAAGAAAAATATCAGAATATGTGGTATAATGCTTAATTTCAACTGGAATTTCAGGTGTACAAATATCAAATCCTGTCCTTTGCATATCACAGCAATCAGCTCAATATGCAAAGTAAACAATATGGAAATATATACAAAATACTGATAGTAATATCAGGCTTTCTCAGGTAGAAATTCAAAACTAATCAGCAAAAGGATACAATAACTAGAGAAGATTTCTTGTTTGTCCATGTTATATTTCTCTGAAATTATTTTAATTATTGCACCACAAGTATGCAAATCTGAGTTCCAAAGTATGTGTATGCAACATATGGATAATGAAAGTGGTATCAGTCATTAGACCTACTGGGACTAATGATCAAATCTTCAGAAAAAAAATACAAAACGTGTTTGGATGAAGACTCAGAAATCTTAACCAAAATCTGTAATATTAACACCAATATTAGTTTGGACCATGTACCCCTGTAAAATCATGCTTCCTTTTTAAAATTTGCAATCTATATATGATAATATTCACTTCCTGTCTCAAACCACTGGGAGTATTGCTGTGTAAGCTGAACAGTTACACATTTCAGTGACAGAAGTGATGTTTGAATGCAGCTTTTATTAGCTTCCTAAGTGCCCAGTGCTGTTCCCATTGGCAGTGCTCCCATTGACTTCAATCAGGGCAGGAACAGGCCCTAATTTTGTAAGGCACTTTAGGATCCTTTGGGAAGAAAGGTGTTAGAAGAATACAAGCCATAATTATCAATTAGTTGGCAACAAAGCACTCTCAGAAATATCTCCCATGGTCACAGAACATAAGATCTTAATTTCAAATTTCAGTTTACTGTAGCAATTTTAATGCTGCTACTGGATTATTATTTGTCCAGGCTCTGAGACATTTTGTGACACCATAATTTCCAAATTTGACATGAATAATTTTGATGACTGTGCAATGAAAAAAAAAAAAAAGTTAAGCCAACTAAAATAATTTTTCTAAGATTAGGTAAAATAAAATAGGCCAAAATACCTGTCTCTATTCAGACTGTGCTGTCCTAACTATAGCTAAAACATCCTTTATATGCAAGAATCTCACATCAAGGCTTGAAAGGCTCTATATATCTAAAAAAGGGTGCTTACAAGCTTAAGATTTAGCAACATTCTAAGTATTAAATACTCTATGTTCTGTCTATTTTTGCTTTTGCATCTCTTCATTTGGACAGTTAAGTTAAAATCTTTGATTTAACTTCTGGTAACAATGCTTGCTTTGAGTCTCTGCCCTGAGAAAAAATACTTCCTTCTCAGTATTAATAAACAATTTTGACAATGTTAATCTTTTTGATATTTAGAATGCAGAGATTAATATAAATTGACTATATTCCCAAAATATGAACTCACTAAAAAGACCTCCTATTTAATCACTGTTGTCATTTAACTTGTAACATGGAGAGGTGCAAGGCCTCTTAGCAATTGTTCTCTCACCTCCTTAAAAACCCTGTGAGTCCCAAAAATAGACATGACCTGATTTTTTTCTGACCTCTATGAAAACAATAACAATAAAACCAACAATTCTTATTGAAGGGTTTGAATGACAGCTATTTAACACCTTCATAATTCATTCAAATCCTGCAATCCCCCTTTGAATAAAAAAAACCCCACCTAAACTGTTTTAGAAGACAAAATGAAGACATTCAGAACCTATAACTGCTTATAGTCTATATATTGCTTTACAGTTCAAATCTCTGAATAAATACTAATATTCATTAACCCTCCCAGCACCTTTCTGCCATTAGGCTTAAACATTATTATAAGTAACCTTTTCAAGCCAGTAACAATCAACTGAAAACAAAATACAGGAAAACTAAAAGTAAGCATTTCAGAAACTGAACTAGTTTTAGGTTTGAAGCCTCAGACCTTTTAGAACATATCAAAATGCTCTCTGATACACACACCTAATTGTATATTGTCTACGGGAGTAAACCCAGAGAACATATCAAAATGCTCTCTGATACACACACCTAATTGTATATTGTCTACGGGAGTAAACCCAGAGAACATATCAAAATGCTCTCTGATACACACACCTAATTGTATATTGTCTACGGGAGTAAACCCAGAAAAATACCTTTTCATAGGAAGAAAATACTTTGGTAACAATAATCGTTGTTCTAATATGTTCAGAAACACTTCCTTCTTCATCAGACAAACCAGAACTCAGACTAGGGATTGTCTGTATGCACACATAATCCTGTATGTGTCAAATACATAGTTAAATTCCAAATTCCAATCAGAAGTGTGTTACACAAAACATTCTGACTGAACCTGATGAGGTTACTTAAATCAATCAAATTATTCACATGTGGAAGTAGTCAGAGAATCAAAATCTACCTTGGAAATTTTGTCTTCATTGCTGTGTTAAATTATCTTTCTGTTAGGGTTGTGCATAAAAATAGAGTTTTAATGATTAAATGAACATCTGTAAGGCCTTATTTCAACACACAGAGCTGGAGGCAAGGGTACCTAAATCTAAGACAAACATAAATGAAAATAGTTTCACTATTGAAATTACATAGTATTGATCAGGCCAAATCTGGGAAATCTTGGTATTTCACCATAGACTATTATATAGAGCAGTAAGTAATTCTCAAATATTTCAACAGCAAATAAGGCAAAATGAACACATAATTTAACATTAAGAAAAATAAATCTTAATCATTTGGACAACTGCTCATAAGACAAATAGCATGAAGATAGATTGATGAGACAGGGGTTTTCTTCCTCCATGATTAAAGCTCTGATCCTAACCAAATGTAACAAAAACTTCTTAGTAATCCAAGAACTCTTAAGAAATATTTAATTACAGATAACACCCAGTATATAAAATATACTGAAAATTATAGAACACATTCATTGTATAAAATTATGTAAGGATGAAAAAATATTGCCCATCATAAATACATTCAATTATATTTCTAAAAATTGGTGAATTTAGAATCATTATCTTAACTATTTTTCGTATTTATAGAAAAAACTTTTCTCAAGAGTAGCAACTTCTTCTTATTATTCTTTAGGAAAAATTATTCTTAAGGAAGAATTAATGTACATGTTAGCACAATATCCATTAGTAGACTTCTACCATTAAAAACTTAGTGAGCAATATATTGCACAATAAACCTAGTAGATTCTATTGTTCAACATGATATTATGATACATTGCCAATTACTTGTTGGTAGCTATTACTTTGCACGCCAAAAAGGAAAAAAAACCCAAACATTTCAGACCCAATCAGAAATTCTCAATAAGGATATCACTTTACCACTTAGGTTATTCTGCTGAAAAGCTTCATTATATAAGCACTGTCTAATTATAAGACAATTCCTCTTTTCGAGACAACGTGCATTTAAAAAAAAAATTAACTACCAAAAAAAAAATCTGAACTGTGTGGTGTCCCAGACATACATACTTATAAATGCATGTTTATTCAAGTATGTATTTGTGTTATAAGTTTACATTAATGACGCTAAAGGTAGAACTTTAATAAAAATTCCTTCCTAAACCAGAATTTCTTTTGACAATGATGAGGATTTCACTTAAGGTCTTTCTTACACTTGCTATCAGAACTACAAAACCAAACACATCTCTTCACTGCCTCACAGTGTAAGAATGGA
Source organism: Atrichornis clamosus (assembly GCA_013400975.1). Lineage (NCBI taxonomy): Eukaryota > Metazoa > Chordata > Aves > Passeriformes > Menuridae > Atrichornis > Atrichornis clamosus. Next base: position 4,498 of record WBMZ01006185.1, on the reverse strand, counting down.
GAGAGAAGGAGAGGAGAAATGTAGACCATGTGATTCTGCTTAGAAAATCAATAGCTATTCAGAAGAACACAATATTTTTCTTTAAAAGAAATAAACACACTGAAGAACAATAGCTTGGATCCCTTTGCACACAACCGTGCTCTGTACTTAAAATAAAAAGCAGCCTTCAAAGCAAAGGCAGGCAGTTTGATTCACTAATGTGTAGGAAAAAAAGAATGACAAGGAAACAGAAAATTGAAATAGAAAATGTGTAACTGTTAACTCTGTTTCAAAGAGTTAGAATAGTTTGAAATGTTAATGTTATAAACTTTAAGAACCCCTCAATATATAGTGATTTTAAATAATTTCCACTACCAGTCTTAAATACATCTCATACCTTTGGATGGAAATAAACAAAAAAATCCACCCTTAAAAGACCAAGCATAATTTCATCACTGAAAAAATAAAACAACCTTAAGAAACAGCCAAAGCTGTAACTGATAGAGATGTTATAACCAGTTGAGATTTGAAATATCTTTGTAGAGGGGGTTTTCCTTATGTATAGTAGGCTGATAAACAGTCTCTAACAGGAGGAGGAACAAACATACAGTGTGAAGACATTAAGTGCTTCCAAAAAATAAAATCAATGGGAGAATTTTCGTTCACTTCAAAAACATCAAATATACTCATTAGGCAATTTTTCCTTTGATGCACTTTTCATCATCACTAAGGGAAGATATTTATACTTGGGAATAAATGATTCAGCAGAATATTCATTCTTTGAAAGTGGTTCAGGTTCTTTGATGTCAGTGTAAGCATTTCTTATAAATTTGAAAACAGAAAAATGTACATATTCCTGAATTTTGAGCTTAATGTGAAGCGTATTGTAACCTACACATTTAGGTTTGCTATAAATTGCCAAATACCATCTAACTGAATGTGTAGTACTGTATGCAACCACACATAACCTCATGCAACCACATCATTACATCACTTTTAAAGAGTTGTATGGATGGCTTCAAAAAATATGAGAAAGCTACTTAAAATGGGATGGTTAATAAATTTCAGATAAATTTAATGACATATTCAATTCAACTTAGCAAACTACCAACCTGAAAATGCTTCTAAAATGTTTAATTTTCCATGTTTTAAAAAAGAATTTACAAGGATAAAACAGTATCACGGCTGAAGAGCACCAATGCTGTGAAAAACCCTGCTTTAATTTTTAGCAGAAAGCAAGCGCCATTGGGACTAACAGTTTTAGTACTGTTGTAACTTAAAAACACTAATTACCTCATCTAAGTTCAGAATTTAGAAAGAGAACAAATCTTTGTCATTACTTGTAATAATTACTGCATAATTGAACAGTTATTAATCAGTATTTTAAAATTAAATTCAGATATCTAACAGCAAGACCTTTGTAAAAACCCCTGTCATTCTCATAAACACATTTGGTATGTGTCTATTTATCCATTTGACTGGACAAATTAATTGTCATGGTAGTGAAGTAACAGAAATTCAAGTTCAGGCCAGTTTTCCCATGTGATATTATGTCAAATATAAAAGGTAGAGGCTTACAATACAGGAATATTAATGGCCCTCAATCCATATTCAGCCAGTTGCAAACTGGATTTGAGCCTGAACTTTCGTTCCTAGCAACCCCAACCCAAAATTTATATTACTATATTAGAAAAGTCGAAGCATTGTATGGCTGGATTGACTTTTTGGTGACTATGTGGATACAGCATTTATCTGCTCCACATGCTATATGAAGAACTTTTGCTTCCTTCCAAGCCTAAAAGCTTTCTAAACTCGCATGGAAGTATTCTTACATCACAGTAAAGACAATTTTAACTAAAGAAATACAGATAAAGTGTAGGCATACATATATATATATACATATATGCATATTTATATATATGTACACATACACTTCCATATACATACACACACACAATTTTTTTTTAAAATACAGATGGTTAAAATAAAAATCTACTTAGTAATTAATCACTGTTTTCAGAAATTCACTGTATTAGCTTGTCACCTTTCAAGTTTTAAGAATTTAATTTAGTACTTTTAAGCATTTTTGAATAGAGTTCGTACTATATCTCTCAGAAAACCAATCTCATACTTTGTTCACTTCCTCAAATATAAACTTTTTGTCACAGTATTGGTACAAAATTACCAAAGGTGTTGATAAACTAAGGTTCACAAAATCAGATGTACTGTTGAAATCATGAGAAAAAAAATATTTTATTACATGAAATATTGAGCTACACAATTATTATTTCAACCTTTAATCTTATCCCAGTCTAGACATTTTTGGAAGATCACCCAGAACCATGTCATGATATACAAACAGTAATCATGTGTCCAACCAGAAAAAAAAAAAATCATTTTTGTTTGACATGGTTTTCTGCAAAATTTAAAAATACTCTAAATATAAGCCTGCAAAATTGCAGCAAAACTAGTCGCATCTTCCATGGCAGAAACACCACAAAGGGAACAATTTTTATCAATAGGTATTTAATCTAATATAAGTTTTCAGGACCAAGTCCACAGAATTAAATAGAGGTATGTTGTCTGTTCATATGGTCCATCATTCTGAAGAGCCACATCTGTATCTGTGGATGTAAACTGAACTTCCCATATAATTAGGACAATATGGGTCCAAAATAAACGTTACAGTGTCATGCTACATTAATGTTCAGTTAACTGGTCAGCACACTGGAAGTAGATGTGATTCATTTTGGAGGTACATAGCGGAAGTACAAATGCTTATCATTACTGTATTAAAACTTTTCACTTTACAAAACAGAAATACTAAGAGAATGGCTTATTTCAGTGACAAAAAAGCCAGACTCATAAGAGCAAGGTAAATGTTTTGCACCTTCTTTAAGTCAATGGGATCCAGTTGTGTACTTACACAGCTAGAAGGAAAATGTGACCCATTAGCTGTAAGTTAAATAGTTAATTTGATAACCATTTAATTATAAACTTCATTACACTTGATTTCTTTGTATATTCAATTAACTAAATGCCTCTTATTCCTAGGACCTAAATGAGCCTTTTTTTGTGTCCTAACTCTGTTCTGTTCAGTGTTTTAAGAATAAACAATTATTCTAAAGCATAACTGTGCTTAGCATTTCTGGAGTATCATCATACTGCTAGGTACTCTGAATCAGCTGAAGAATGAGCAGAAAAAAAAATTATAAAGGTTTGTGATATCATGATAGTATTTATATAGACATGGATAAACACAAACCTGTAACACAGTATTGCTGGACTGTAAGGAGATCTGTGTGCTCTCATTTCATCAAAACATACTGCAAGGCTTCTTAGAAGGGTTGGGAAAAACAAATAGTGTGGCTGCCCCATTCAGAGTGCTGCCATCCTGCTCACTTCTCTCACAGAAGCGCCTCACTCGTCTACTCCTCCATCCTCTTGTCACTCAGATCGAGGTCCTACATTTTCCAGAGTAAGTGGATGCTGCAGAATAGAGGTACAAGTTCCCTACAATCAAATAATCAATAGAAATGTGAAGACTGTTTGAAGGCTGACAGCTATGGAATTGTGCCTGCCATTCACTCTCTCTTCTCTCCCCATTTTTCTTGTTTAATGCCAGTAGTGCCAATAGCATTCTCAGTTCTGCATAAGACAGCAAAGGATTTCAGCCTCCCTCTCTGGTTTGGAGACGCTGCATTTCAGTATGCCAGTCTTTAACCAAATGAAAGGCTATTCAGGTTCCCTGGAGACACTGAGCAATATAAAGAACCTGCCCTCTAAAAATGAAGGAGTTCTTGTTTACCCCATCCTTCAGAATGTTGTGCCTTAATGGACTCTGCCCCCTGAGAGGGAACCATATGCATTAAACAGACTCTTAAGTTTCTGTAAGAAACAACATGTTGGTCAGACATTTTAGCTCCAGCTAAACAGAGATGTAAACCACCTACAAATCCAGGATCTTGCCTTCATATTTTCAAACAACCACAATTAGCTATTCCTACCTTTCCAGAGACATTTTCTAATTTGTGTTTACTGTGGGTCAAAAGCTTATTTTTATGACATTTTGCCATTTCAAAAAAGTTACTTTAATGTTTAAATTATTATGTGATATGAGAAAAGCTACCACCATCTTTGTTTTCCTAAAAGGAATACTCCTAAAAAATACCTATAAGTTTTATAAAAAAATGAAAACATAGGAAAATGCTCAGAATTTAAATACTGCAATATACAGAATCAAGTGAACATGTTTTCACAACCATAAGTGGCCATTAAAAAAAAAATGCCAGAATTTGGGCTCCAGAACTATAGAAGTGGAAGCTGCATTTTTGTCAGACTTTTAACTGATGAAAGGACTGACATAAAATCTGGTGTTTCAAACAGTGTATAGGAATGTCTAAAAATTACAGGCTATATTTTCTGAGATTAACCACTTGAAATTCTGCTCATTTTATTAAAGATGGGAGCAAATATAATGTAATGTAGAAAAGGAGAAAAGGAGAGGGGAGGGGAGGGG